>JNDP01001378.1:0-420490 GCA_000696975.1 Apophysomyces trapeziformis B9324 | reverse complement strand
CCCCCTTTCTTTTTTTTTTTTTTTTTTTTTTTTTTGTTGTTGTTGTATTCAGGTTCTGGCAAAACGGCGGGTTTTCTATTTCCGGTTCTGTCGAACATGTTCGAGCAAGGACCTACGGCTGTACCGGTAAAAACACCACCTGGCGTTTATCGACCACGGAAGGCCTATCCTGAAGCTCTTATTCTTGCTCCTACCCGTGAGCTGACCTCGCAGATTTATGAGGAAGCAAAGAAATTCTCCTATCGGTCCTTTGTACGTCCATGCGTTGTCTATGGAGGGGCGGACATTGGCCATCAACTTCGCCAAATCGATCGTGGCTGTGATTTGCTTGTTGCTACTCCCGGTCGATTGGTCGATCTGATAGAACGAGCCCGTATTTCGCTTGCCAATATTCGCTATCTTATTTTGGACGAAGCCGACCGAATGCTGGATATGGGATTTGAGCCGCAGATCCGACGCATTGTCGAGGGAGAGGATATGCCAGGTGTTCAGGACCGTCAGACGCTTATGTTTTCAGCCACTTTCCCACGGGATATTCAGATTCTTGCAAAAGATTTTCTTAAGGAGTACATCTTTCTCTCTGTGGGACGAGTTGGTGCGACATCGGAAAATATAACACAAAAGATCGAATATGTAGAAGAAGAGGACAAGCGGTCCGCTTTATTAGACATTCTTCATGCACATTTCACCGCTGGACTTTCATTGATCTTTGTGGAAACCAAACGTATGGCGGATACACTAGCAGACTATTTACTGAACAACAACTTCCCTGTGACACTGATCCATGGTGACCGCAATCAGAGAGAACGAGAAATGGCTCTTGAAATGTTTCGCACCGGAAAGAGCCCTATTATGGTTGCCACAGCTGTCGCGGCACGCGGACTGGATATCCCGGACGTCACGCATGTCATTCTTTATGATTTGCCGAGTGATATTGACGATTACGTTCATCGGATCGGTCGTACAGGCCGTGCAGGTCATACGGGGCTCGCTACAAGTTTTTTTAATCGGAATAACAAGAATATCGCGCGGGATCTTCTCGGCCTGCTCAAAGAGGCTAAACAGGACATCCCGGATTGGTTAGACTCGATCGTGCATGAATCCATGTATGATCGGGGACGAGGTAGAGGCCGCGGACGCGGTATGACGCGAGACCGTCGAAGGTTTGATCAGGCTGGATTCCGTGGACAAGGAGGATTCTCCAACGAGTAAGTCAAAAGCAACTTGGATGATAACGATTGTTATGCTCCCGTTGAATGCATCGTTGACGCTTGCTTTCCTTTCTTAGTAGAACTGGTTACTACCAAAGCAGACAAAGCAAGACAAGCTGGTTTTAGAAAAGCCTTTTCTTTTATCGAAATCAGAAACGCTTGGTATTTGGCTGTAGACACCCTATTACACCTTATGAAGTCTTTTAGTTTTACATCGTTGTGAAAAGCTTTAAAAAAGAGCATAGCCGGATATTCCCACGATGGCAACAGGAAGCATGTCTCGGTTCAAATCATGCGATTAGGAGACAAATCTACCAAAAGAATGCCAGAGGCCATTGTCCACTAAAGTTAATTTTACTTTGACAAAAAACAAAAGGAGAGGACATGGATTTCTCTCGCCTTTGGTTCTTTTGTCGCGTAGAAAGAAACTTATGCTAAATTTCGATCGGTTTGTGGGCTAGATTGAAGACTGGTTGTTGAGGGTCTATGTCACGTATTATGAGATGATATCTTTGTAAAATAAAGATACGTTTCATGTATGTCTTGCCAACAATATGCACTTGTGACTCAAAAAAAGAAAACGATCATTGATCTAAGGGGCATAATCAAAGACTTGCTTCATCTCTAAATGCCAGTTTCCCTTCTTTTCATTCCCAACTCAAAGCTGCTTCTACATGTCAACGAAGTTAAAATTGGATCCCTCACCGCTTTACATGAGTATCATTTAAATCAATAAAAAAAAAGAATAATGAGAAAAAAAATCAAAGGGTGCTACTAGAAGAAATACATTTTCTGACTGATCTCCTTGATTCGACAATATGTCCCTCCAGTCTGACACCATTGCCGCAAATCTTAGAAGATAGCAACATGCTTGCCTCCCTCCCACTTGGACAAGAAATGGTCTTTTCGAGTTTACTTTTTTTAATGCAATAAGTTTCCACTTTCTCCCTTCTAATTTGCCTCGGCCTCCAAAACAGTACCACGCTTGACCTTACCCCAACCAATAAGACTAAAAAAAACAATAGTCGCATCAATAAACATACACACAAAAGCGTTAACTATAAGAGAATCTTACCGCCAGTGTCTATCAATCTTTCTTGACAGGGCAACCTTGTCACCAACTTCGGTACATGTAGGTCCGGTCAGGACAATCTTTGCCAAATCAGCCTTGACACCAACCACACGACCACCGGTGGATACGGAACCAATATTGACCAACAGCAATTCACCCTTGGTAAGTTTAGCCACCTTGGCCTGCTTCTTATCATCTGTCTTCACACCCAGCAATCGACGCAACAAGAAGTATGAGACTTCAAGTTCGGTATAGATCAAGGGGAGAGTGCCTGGATAACCCAGGACTTGACCAACAAGACGATCACCACGGCAAAGAGTAGGATCCATCTGTGTACCAACACCTTTGAAGACAGAGCGTCAATTACATTCGTTACCCTCTGAATACGATGTATTCATCCTTTTTCTTTTAATTTACCAATCAAACCACCAGGAACAGCAAATTGCAGTTTGTTTGCGTCGGCCAACAAGGTCAAGATTTTGGACAAAATAGGACGAGCGCGAATCCTTCCTTCCTGATCCTTAATAATCACACCAGGACGAACCTCAATTTCGTCTCCAATCTTCAATACACCCCTCAAAATAGATCCACCAGCAACACCACCCTGGAGGTTGTTGACATCCGTACCAGGCTTATTGATATCGAATGAACGAATGACAATCAATCGTGGATCAGCAGTAAAATCACGCACGGGGACAGGGATTTTCTTGGTGATGTATTCGTTAATAGCGTCAATGTTGTATTTCAACTGAGCCGAGATGGGAATGACGGGAGCGCGTTCAGCCACGGTACCTTTGACAAAAGACAAGATGTCTTCGTATTGCTCTTGTGCTGCGGTTTCTTTCACAAGATCGACCTTGTTCTGAAGAATGATGACGTCTTTGAGCTTCATGATCTCAATAGCTGCCAAATGCTCTGAAGTCTGGGGCTGAGGACAGGATTCGTTACCGGCAATCAATAACAATGCAGCGTCCATGACAGCAGCACCAGACAACATGGTTGTCATAAGAATGTCGTGACCTGGACAATCCACAAACGAAACGTGTCGAACCAAATTCATCGTGCCACCGCAACCGGGACGTTCGCAAGGTGGATTATCTTCCTTTGCTGAACCGTATGATTTGTAACAACCTGGACGAGGACATTCGGCGTTGTCACACTTGTAGATTTTAGCATTGGCGTAACCCAACTTGATGGTAATGTTACGCTCCATTTCATTCTTAAAACGAACTGTCTGAAATAATCGGAATGCTTATACTGTCAATAAAAAACAAGAAAAACAAGAGGACGCCATCGCCCATCCACACCGCATGTCCACTTTACCTGAACACCAGAGATGGCCTTGACAACGGTAGATTTACCGTGAGCTACGTGACCGATGGTGCCTATGACAAACGATATTTACCCATTAGGATCGCAAGGGAGATCGCACACGCTGAGTATTTACCAATATTAATGGTAGCCTGCTTGGAAATAACTTCGGGAGATAATGCAGTAAGTTTCGAGGCATCGATTGCGATAGGTGCGCCATTCTCTACTGAAGTCGCCATATTGGCTGTAAAGGAAAAAGACAACGTCAGACCATTGTGAATCTTTGTCATACACCGTTGTTGTCTTTCTACATGGTGAGAGCGACTACAACTTACAATGTGTTTTATGAATCGAAAACGATTGGTACAAGGTAGGAAGAAAAAAGTGCTCTTTTGTTTATAGAGTAGGAGGACTTTTTCCTTAGGCGCAAAAAACAGGACCGGTTACTGCGGAAGCAACTTTTCGTTAGTACACATTTTTTTTTTTTGCGTCTCTATGACAAAAAAACAACTTGGCCAGTCACACCAGCCAAGTGCGCAAAAGGACCCGGAATTGCCGTTCCCAGAATGCACAGGGTTTTCAACCATGAACAACATGACGTGATTCTTGGTGCTAGTTTTATTTCATTATTTTGCCAATAAGTACGGTAGAAACAGGTTTGATATCGTTATAAACACCGTAAGGCTTTTCTTTACTAGAAAAACTTGGTTGGTTTTGAATAAAGTTAGATTTTCATGGCAAAAGCCTTTTCCTCAAGCATTGTATGTCGCATGTGTGACAAGGTTGTATTTTGGGACTTGCAGACACTATCCCTCTGTATTGGTCTTAGATGCTACGTACAGGTAAATTTAGATAGTAGGCGAAGTTCGTAAATGGAAACAGTAAGCATTATGTGGCTCTGCCTTGATTGGATTTGCCCGTATTCAGTTATATAGCATTTAGAAAATGCAACTTGCCAGTCGGGAATAATTGCTTTAATGTTATGACATGGCTTAAAGAAAATATAGGCGTTGATTCATCCCTTGGCGTCTATTTCCTAATATCTCAGGCTGATGCATGTCGTATATCTTTTACCTCTTTTGGAATCCCCTTTCTAGCAACTATGCTTCTTAGCAGCACAGGGCTTTTCAATGTGAGTCATTGCCACATCATAACGCAAGCAACACTCGATGACTCACCTCACGTCAAGTTGACAACAATTGCATTAGAATCACACAATATAGATATGAGCAAAGCAAAAATAAATAAACATTATCCATTGTTTGTCTTTATTTTATTGCTTATCGCTTTCATCTATCTTCCTGAGTGATTTTGCATGGTTATCTCAGATCAAGGATTGACATGATACTGATGCATAGGATAGCATGACCTTGTGATATGTCGAATGCCACATTCTCCTTTTCCTAATATTTCCGTTCAGTTAATGACAATTTATTCATTTTACTTCAGTGATACCTAATGGTCAGCTGTTTCCATTATTTATCACGGTCAGATGCCACCACACGCTCAAATATATGGTGCATATCACTTGGAGTTGCAAATGATTTTATGGGATCTTTGAATGCCAACATAATCATCAAAATTCATAAAGAAATGTGCATTCGTCTCGCAATTTCATGGGATTTAGGATCAAGTGCTTCATGCCTTAGTGTTCCTCAAACCTTTCCAGCCTATTCAATTCGGAAATCACGGTTAAACTTTTCACAGAGGTGTCCACTTAGAGTGTGCATAGAAAGGTGTGTTTTCGGTATAGAAGTGCGAGATCGGTCAATCAATCTATATCCTGCCGTATCCATAGACTCTTTCTATATTTTGTTTTGGATTTCCACCTGTTGCAACGTAAGTTTCGGCGATGGCAACGGGTTAAAGCATGGTAGCAAACTTGACGGTTTCTGTCAAAGGAACAGATCGGTTTGCATCATGGTCGTTAAAGTAGCGCTTCGTCAAACAGACCAACATTCTTCCTAAGGACGAAGTGCATACTAACCAGTCTAGTGTTTGATTGATTTTCCAGACCTATACCCACATTCCATTCAAAACATAATGAGAATAAGACACGCTGTCGTGTTAAAGAAAGAGAGAAAAGGATATGCCGTCATGTCTAGCTAAATGTTACTATCAAAAAGTGCTAATATAGCTACTTAGTGCAATATGTTATTTATACTGCTGACATCCACGATAGACATGTAGCTTATCTCAGCTTATATTACCCTCCATTGCCGATTTCATTGATGTCTTGGTCATTTAAAACATCCAAATAGCCCAAACGTTAGATTGGAAACCAAGATAAGTATCCTTCGACGGCCTTAAGTTTTTATGGAAGAGAACTTTTCTGTTTCAAATTGCACACACCGTCTGTTTGTGACAAGACAAATTTGGCCGAAACCTATGCGGATTTTATGCCTTCCATGTAATCCTGCAGAGATGTCTAGAAGCACAAAATTGTGTAAATTGCATATAAAAAGAGCGATGATGATCGGATTGGTAGTATCCAACAAGAATGAAACTCGCATTCATCCTGTCTGGTTTCTTGGTCCTCAGCTTTTTCATGGTCAATGCGGACAAACATCCTGCCAACCTTCAATTCCTGCCGGCTCCTCGCACAGTCCCTCCATTGTACATTGTTCGCATCGACTTGCCAAAGCGTCGCACTAGTTACCAGCTTAACTTGACAACCAAAGAGCCTGCTCACTACCTCGCTGAATTTCGAAAATCATCGGGACATGTCGATTTCGACCAAACTCCCGAGGGTAGTTATATTGGAACTCTTAACGACAACAGTGTCAACGGTGGTGAGCAGACATTGAGAATTGACCTCACAAGACCCGGAGGACAGTTTCACTATGAGGGATCGAGCGTAGCGGATCACCCGATCAACAATTTGAGAGGAAATGCAAGCATTAAGTCGCTCGATGATAATCATTAAGGCCACACTTGGTTTTACGCTAACCCCCCAAAGAAAACCTATACTATTTGTAAAAACTAGAATGGTTGCCTGAATTTCGTGCAGGTGATAGTCATTGGTTGTTAGCAAAACCCATAATAAACCTTTAGCTTGCAATTTACATATCAGCTGCTGGTTGATCAACTGTTTGGTCTTAATATTCTTAGCTAAACCCCATTGAACAGCTGCTTGATGACGTTGATATCTTGTTTCTTCCGGAGAATCAAGGTTTACAAGGATTGTAAGCAATGAGACACTGCTGAAAAGTTCACCGAACAAAGACCAAATATTGCTGGGGCTCAGAGACACATAGAAGCCTTTTCACGCAGGTACCCTTATCTTTCAAGTTTTTAAGAGGGATAATGTTTTCATTCATTATGGTTAGCAATGCTATATCTTTGTTCCCAGTATAGACCTCCATATTTCCAGCAAACAAAACACAAAATGAAAAAAGAAAAACTGTTTATTTACAACTTAGAGGAAGGCTTGCGAGCAGTAGTGGCAGTGATCAGTCCTAGAAAAACAGTATCCGTATTAGCCTTGTGCAACGAAATTAAGTTTACTTCATGTCTTACCAGACGGATCAGCCAATGGAAGATAAACATCCATGTTCTTCCCGGTATTATCAATGTTAAACTTGCTCAGGTCCATGCCGACATAATGTTTGTTGGGCAGCGAGTAAAATACTTCCTCCACCTCCGGGTATTTTGCGAGGATTCTTTCCTGCATAAGATAGAGCGTGGCCTGGACCGAAGCGGATGCATCTGTAGCAAAGGTCTCCAATGTAATTTTTCGCACCCCCTCATGAATAGCGGGGTAATCGATGCGGCGCAAGACGTCTGCCGGAGCTGGCCCGAACGTCCAGGTGCTGTCGACAGAGGTTGAAAAGATCCGGTCCCATACCTCTGGAAGGACGGTATATTCGTCCTTGTAAAAGCCGTGGAAGGCTGAACCCGTGGTCTTGAGCAGCAAGAGGTTCTTTAAACCTGAAATCACAGTAATCTTATTGCCCGCCCGTTCATGTTTCACCTTTGCCGTCTGGATATCATCTCCATCACGGAAGAAGGAATGTGGGTGAGGTTTGCCGTCCACAGGGATTCGGGTCCACTTGTGTTTGATGATTTCGACATGGGCTACGTGGATATGGCCATACTGTTTCAACACATGTTCCGTGATCTCTTGTGCAAATACTTCAATGTTATCCACGTTGCTACTGCGTTTGGCAATGATATTGACTGTGTTCTTGCATGTGTCTTTTCCAGAAACCCATGAATATCCGTCGAGCCCATAAATACTCCTCCTCCTTCTCTTCTCTTCTTGCTTTTTCACTTACCGGTTGCTACGATCGGGGCATTATCTCCCTTTGTATAGGCGATATCAATTTCGCCTTCCAGCATCAATCGGACCTAAACCGTTGTTTCTTTGTATGAATTCACTCGTGTTTCTCCGCTTTCTTTCTATGGTTATCGAACCAAACTACTCACGGTTAACTCTGTGCAGGTTTGCCATTCACCTTGGCGGTATACACGCAAAAGACGAACGAGATCTTTTCCGTAACAAGCGTGTTTCAGGTAAACGTTGTATTGGGAAGACATGGTTATAAGAAGATAGGTAAAAGACTTACGCAATTAGGCTAAGATAAATTCCCTATTTATCTACATTCGGAGTTCTGTGTCAGATGGGCAAAACAGAGGTATATTTTTTTTTCATTTCGCAGATATAAACGTTTCTCCCTATCAGAGGTATAATGCGCTACTCAAGTGACACAACGTGAGAAAACCCCTAATCACACCCTTAAAAATGGCGTGATGCAAAAGAGCAGAGTGTGGCATCCCGGTGATCCTTAGATTGTTGTTTACAAACGATAAATGTTTAGCGTGCTTGCTAAGATACCTCTCTAAGATTCTGTGTTCCCAGAGCTATCTTTGAGCCATATGTGGAGAGAGATTCGAACCCAGCTGGGAATTCAACACAGAGTAATTTTAAAAAAGGATTCGCTCTTTTCTCCGCAAAAACTTGGTTAGAGGACACACATATCAGAGCTCTACTGAATTTCTGAAGCACAAAACATGTGAATCTTCATGGCGATGTGCAAATTCTGCTGTTGCTTTTTGATAACTTTGTTTCTTGGAATTTCCTTATTTATGCATGACTTATCAAGGATTGATGCTTGGATGATGTATCTATTCTAAGAATTTCCCGAAGTGCCATTGTTGCATATTGACTCGCTGAAAGTGTCAGTCCAATACGTAAAGCCAAATGTTTTCCTTCTATAAAGTACATGTCAACATGTATGCACATTGGTAAGCTCTTCCGTACCTGGGAAGTCAGCTGGTTCCGGTTTGCCTTCCAGATGATCAACATCTGTGTTGCAAAGCTTAACGGTCGGATCGTCGTACCGCATGAATTTCCTAGTGAGAAATATAGAGGTTTAGCTATCTCATTTCCCAATCCCGGTGTTACCATGACAGAGCTCCTGGTTTCGCCAACATAGCCCGGTAATCTCCATTTAACAGTCTGATGTCCTTGTAAGTTCACATGACCAAAACATATCGCATCGTTTTCCTTACTCAAAGTGACCCTCTGGTTGAGAGATACCGTCTTCCTCTAAAATCGATGGATTAATTCGCACAAATCGACGCAGAACCATATACCGTACCTAAGAGCTGTTTATAAAGTCTACCGATTTCATTTTCAGGATAAATCGTCCTTTTGCCTGGCAAAGGGTACACAACATCCTCCATGGCATAATTTCCCACGTCTTCTTCAGTTAACACTTTTGGCACTTGTCGCTAAAGTGCCCTGGTCAGCAATAAACCTTATCACAACGGTCTTGTCTTACCTTTCCTTGTTCTCGACGGCCTTGGTTGTTTCTTGATTGTTTTTTCCCGCTTGTTGGAGCCGGATCAACCATGACTATATCACCTACTATTGGCCCGGAGCATCCGAAACGCTTTGCACGCTCCGAGACGACGCGATTCCAAATGTAGGATTGGTATGCGTGGCTATACATAAATAGCATATTGCGTGGTAGCTAAAGATAGAGTTACCATACCTATTCCCTTTTTCTAAATATTACGATCGAAAAACTTACGCTTTGAATCGCTTTTTGGTGGTCATTCGGGAATCGAACATAACTTGCAAGCAATGTTCTTTCGGACGATGCGCGTTTCGGGAACTTGTCCAGTGCCAGCTGAGCATTGCCCGTATCCTGCCAGATATTTCTAGCAATATTAAAGTCGGCACGATCTACGACATCCAAAACAGTTGAATAATCCCATTAGATCAATAACTAAGCGCTTACCTCCTTCACGTGGCTTCAAAATCAAGTGGGCAGCAGCCTCGTAATTCTTTTTCATTATTTCCCGGCCAATTTCATGTGTCATTACGGTACTTGTACCGAATCTTTGCATGCCAAAATAATTAATGAAACCGTTCTCCTTCAATGATTGGAGTGACTTGGTAATCTGCTCCTCGCTGGCTCCAGTAACATCGCTATTTTTTGCGCTGATCAGCAACGAATCGATAAGTCAAACTGAATCTTACCGTAGAACGATGTTGAAACGATTGCCACTCAGATCGCCTAACACTAACCCAGTCTTACAGAAGCTGGAAAATCAGAAAATTTAGCATAGATGGTTGTCTAGCTCAAGACCTACCTAAAGTTGCCAATATAGATACCGCGTTCCTTGAGCGATTCGCACGCATTAAAAAGATCGCTTGGATAGACTCGATGCATTGTCATCGCCTGCACAGTAACTGCTCGGGCGTCTTTCGTACCAGCATAGCCGATTCGTTTCCGCGGAATACTACGTCGATAGTTAACATCGTTTTTTGTGATATATACTTTTCGTACTTGGTTGCAGAGGATATGATGTTGGCAGCGCCCATTGTATCTACGCCTGACTTGTAAACGTAAAACTGCAAGTATTCACCGACGCGGTTAAAATCCACGAAAACGGAACGGGCTAAGGAAACGTATGAATGACTCGCGTATCATGAAATTCGTAGACATTACATTCATCCCCATCCTGAGGCCATCCAACGATAAGTTCACCTTCTTTGCAAGATGTGGCTAGTGTTTCTTCCAAATGCTTTTCGATCAATCGATAGAATTTTGCTCGGTTGGTCTTTTCTGTCTGTCATGGATGACTGTAAATCAGTTACCCTAGCATGATACAGCTCAGATTCACGCTGAATATACCTTAACCTTGACAATCTTTTCTTTCTCGTCAGGACAGTCCAACAACTGACGAAGCTCGGATGCAAAATCAGAGCCCAAGATTTCCTTTACTCGGGCGTCGAATTCTACTGCATCCAGGATTTGTTTATCAATCTATACATTAGGATCAGCATGTTTTATTCCGTATAAACGTATATCAGCTGTTGTTTTCATTCTTTTGTGTCGCGTTACTTTGTTATCAATGACTGGCTTTTCCAAGGATGTTAAATGCACAACATTGCCTTCGAGATCCACTTCGTTCACCAAAAAGTCTTCTTGTCTATTGAAAATGCAATTTAATGCCAATGGCTGATATAGGCAAAATAATATGTACCTATTTTTAATGATACATTGAAATCCGACTAATTCAGGGTTCACAAACGCTGTGATACCAGCCCGCTCTTCCGAGATCTCATTTTCTTCATCGATGAGCTGGTTCTCGGCACGCAATCGTTTTACTGATCCTTGTTCATCATGAGAAAGCTTCCGTTTGTTATTGGCATGTACAGGGCAATCTTCACTGTGGGTGGACGACGTTGAGACGATGTTGCCCATATTGGTGTAAGAAAGTGGAACGATATGGGGCGCGTTCAAATTTCTTTCATATACTGAGAAGTAAACTGGAAGAACGTGACGGCTGAGAAGCTTCTGAATCCGATTTCGGAGACCGATTCCTGCTGTTCATTGCTGTGTGTCCTGTTTTTACACTGGTCTAGATAAACTCTTTGCTTTCATCGAGGGGCCCATTGTGCGAGAACAGTATGGGAGACCAGCCTGGAAACAACATATTCTACTGATTAGGGATTTCCTTGTGTTTCTCTTTTGAATTTTATTTGGATCATTGATCCCTTTTCCCTAATATGAACATCTACTCTGTCTTCGAATTAGAAAAGTAACAGCAGTCGCGCGTACTGCTCGCATAAACAATTGGCTATTGACGATATGCAATTGTTAGAATCTTATGAATCTGGTCAATATCCGTCACATCTGATCTCTGCTAAGCCAGCTTTCTTCCTACTCATGATCACTAAAGGCACTTAGCTAGCTGCCTATACATCTATAATATATAGTCTGCCTACTGGGATCAAGCAAAGGGCAGTGGACAAACGTTTTTCTAGTTTTTGGGTACGTAGCACGAAGCCTTCATCCAATCATTTTATCGGTGTCCATTTTTGTGCATTTTCCCCGGTGCGCTACACAAAAACAGAGAGCTACTTTCTGCGAACCAATGGGTGCGACTTGGTAAATTAGAAAGAGGACATGGATCACTGCAAAATGCTTGTCTGACTGGGCAAAAAACAGCATTGTGCGCTGGAAAAATGCGACAGGTGCACGCGATTTAACCAATATCACCGATCATGTCACCAAGTCATTGCATGGCAAGAATACTGGGTCTTGGTCACTGTCATTCAAAGTGTATCGAGACGCGACTCAAAGTACTCGCCATCTTGTTCTAAGAGACAGCAAATTACTCTATCACGTATCATTATCGCAAAAACCCGGCCAGGTATACTGTATGGTCGACGGAAGTGTCGTGGTAGAAGCCGAAAAGGAAATCGAGTTTATCCTATCACGCTTAAAGAACCTTTGGCAGTTAAGGCAGAGCGTGACATTAGAGGTATACAACGTCCCGTCGTTTGTGCGTTAGACTACAAAAGCATTTAACGTCTTCATAAACCAAAAGGGCACAAGCTACGAGATTGGTGATTTTACGTTAAGAGTTGCCAATATACTGTTGGGCTCTACTTACAAGGGGCTGTTGCTTGAGGTAAACGTCGCGCACGAAACAAAAATGCCACGGAATTCAGTGTGAATTGATCCCTTATTTCTTTATTTTTAAAAGATTGATTATCGACCATGCTCAGCCCCAAACACAGCCAGAGAACTGTTCAAAGAATTCATTGAATCTCTCGTCCCCTCTACGGCTCAATTGTCTTGCGAATACGAATACAATTATGAAGCGGTGGGATTGAGTAACAACGAATTTACAACAGCTCATACGGGATATCAATACATGATGCTTTTCCGTAACGACGGTCTACTCTAGTCATGCATTACGCAATTCAATGACTGGCAAATACACGCCTACGGAAGCCGCCCTTTTGATCTATCAACGCATTCCTCTAATGACCATCGTGGCGATGTCACTTCCTGCAACTGGATGATCTCATAGTCTGATTAGGTTGGGTTATTCCCCCACTTAACTTTTCTTCATTATTATGAATTTAGTAATAGAAGATATTAAAAAATTCTAAACAAGCAAGAGACTAGCAATAGCAGGAATACAGGCAAGAGCAATTGCAAAGTTCAACTGTGTTGCGCCATTCTGAGGTTTAGGTGTTTCCGTTGCGGGAAGAGTAGGAGAAGCAGAAGCGTTCTTTGCAGAACCGGAGGTTGTCAAGGGTGCAGGGGTTGAAGAAGGTGTTTGCGGAGATACAGCTGCAGTGACGATGCTGCTGCTACTGGCAGTGGTAGATGCAGACACAGACGTAGACGCAGTAGTAGCAGCATCAGTGGCACTTCCAGTGGCAGTTGTGTTATTCGAACCAGAAGACGAACCGGTCGCCTTGCCATTCAAGATAGTGAAAGGATCTGAATAAGCATAGGCACTAGAGAGGATAGTGTAAGAAGCCAAACAGGATCCCAACAGACGGTCATGGAAACTTACGTTTTACCATTGTCGTCCTCATACTGGAACTGGAACGAATAAAGGACATCCGAAGGGAGATTAGAGGGAATCTAAAGTGTCGATGATAGAAAATACGGAAGAAAAGGAACATGTAGTCAGCTTCATGTTACACTCATTTTCCCGCTAAGGTTATCCGGCATGGGCAAGGGAAAAAAAGTTTACCTTCCACTGGTAGTACCCGTCGTCACCATCCACTTTGAATGAGTATTCCGTAGGCTGCATCGTGTTGGAATCGCTACCTTGAATCAATCGCACTGTCACTTTCTGATCCACACCATTAATCCAATCTAAACCCATTGGGTGTTAGTAATCACGTATTGTGCTTTTTCTTTTCAAAAAATTATTTAACGCACTGATATCAGCTCTATAAGATAAGCCGATAATAGGTTAATTAAGATTTTATGGGTTTGAATCTCACTTACTTTTGTCCGGCATTGTATTTAGTGCCTATCAAAGGGGAGGTGACATAGAAGGGTTGATTTTGGGCGAACGTCAATGCAATGAATGCGCAAAGGACAGCCAGAAAGAAGGGCCTCATGGCAGTAAAAGAGATAGAGAGAAGCAAAGGGAAAAAAAGATTTAAGGAAGGGAAGAAGCTTGGCGTCGCGAAGATTGGATACTGAAGCACAATTTATATGTGATGTCCGGAAAAACTCAATTTTTTTTCTCTGTCTCTCATCATTCTCATGTGCTTTATTGATAGGTTTGTGAAATCTTTCAATATTGCTTTTAGGCAATCAGTGGACAAAGGAAATTCCGTTCTGTGTTCTGTGTCGCGCTTGTTTATAAGATTCCACAACATAAAATAAAATGACATATGAGGTTCTTTCCATTTTGTTCTGTGTTTTTTTCCCTTGGCAAAACGTCTTTTGCGAACCGATAGCTAGATATTCTTCATATAATAAGCCCGCAGCGGGATACAATTATCCTACTAGCAATCATTTCTTTAATTTAATAACACATGCTGCTCTATATGAGCGACCGATACTGCTCCATATTTCGATATCCGTCGTCCGTTTATGATTTAGTCCATCTATATTCATAGTTATACAACAGCAGAACCCTTCTTGCGCTCTGCATCCCTCTTATAGCCCCCTTGTTTTTGACATCATATTTTTTTTTCGTCAGTAAGGAGATACTTCTCCTTCCGAAATGCCGCCATCTCTATTCCTACTCTGTCTTTACTAATGGACAATCACGTCGCTATATAGCAATTGAATTAATAAATCCTTTATACTGTATGGATATTATACGTATTTATCTTTAAACGAGCATATTGTATGAACAGGAGATATAAACGACTATACTGGCTTTTTGCTTTTCATCGAAAACCAGCTGTAAGTGATACTTGATCCTATGTGTCGGGTACGTTACACAAGGTAGCACAAACGTTTACCCTTTGCATTTTCATTCCCCCTTTCAGATCCACTCATTGCCTGATCAGTCATTTCTTTAGGCGAGTCCATGGTGTGGTCATCTTAGCTATGCAGTCATACTAAGCAAAGAAAATTATTCTTGTCAGATTAGGCAACCAGTTGGATTGGATAAATAAGCAAATTCAAAAGAAATCCATAAGAATCATCAGAAATAGAACAAGTTGATGCAATAACATGATCGGGTAGTTTAGGTGAGTGAGTAGGTCACAGTCTCGCACTTCATCCTCTCAAAAAATCGCTTCACACGGTTGCTGGGATACAATATGCGAGCATAGCGTTTCAGCGCTCTAACATCCACTGCCGCGGATGGATCGCTCTGCAGCCGGTATGACAATGCCCGCGTGTTTGATGCCTCCTTTTTTGAGCCTTGCTATTAGACTGTTCAAACGCGCCCTATCAACAAGAACCATACGAACACCGTTGAGGACGTTGCAAACAACTTCAGAGTTGTTTCCCAGTGGTTATCGGGAGGCCTTTCCCATGTCAACACACCTCCGTTGTGGTTTTAATTGCCGTTTCCATATCAATGATCATAGCACCCGTCTGTAACTTTGCAACAACGTACAAAAGTCACGGTGAGAGGGCAAAATCATGGTCGAGATGGCAGCCAATCGGAGCTTGGTTTGCTATAGGGATCAGTTTTTATTAGGAAGACCCGGAATGGACGATGACTGTCAGAATCTTCCAAATCTCATTCATATCGTATCCAACCAAAGGGTACACGCGGGTGTTCATTCATTAATCCAATGTGTGTGTTTTTTGAAAAAGAAAGTTCAGAAATGTGTGGCAGAAGATTAGGTTGTACACAGATCGGACTTCCATGGAACAAACAAATTAGAAGAAAAACTGAACACCTTTCTACCACGTTAATAGCAGATGATTACAACTTTGAAAACGCTAGAGCAAAAACATGTTGGTTGCTAATCAAATGTAAGCCATTCCTAAGATTATATTGAAGGGGTGGGAGTATCTTGCAAGTCAATCATCTAAACCAGATCTACTTGTACAATAAACTATAATGGAGATACGCTCCCGCTCTCTGAAGACACCTGTGCTGCTTCCTGGATCTGTTATTCTTACTCTCAATGGCATCCCTTAACTGATTTATAACAATAGAGTTTTATACGCTATGATACTGCCAAACAAGATTTTAAAACAGTGGTGGTGATGCATTTGCTCATATCCATCTATTTCTTCCTCTGTGATGACGCCATTTTATGGACATCGGTATGTTTGCATACGATCTCTCGCGGATGGCCACTCAAAGTTTGCACATAATGGCATCTACCCGTTTCCAACATAGATCGTACCAGTTATAGATGCTAATTATGCAATTTGCTTTTATACTTTAACTTGTAACTGCCAGCAGAAAAAAATCAAGAATATATGTACATGAATAGAAAAAGAGCTACCTGCGTAATTCTTGAATCTGGCTGTACTTGTGCAGCTCAGCCGGGATATCCTACAATAAAATGGAAGTTCACATCGTCGTCTTTGTTTCCCAATGGTAACGATACCTTTTCTAATTTTGCTAAGAGTTGCATGCTAGTGGCGTACTCTTTAGCCATTTCATCGAGATCAGCTATACGTATATCTAAGTCTATGTATTAGCACACAGCATTTTTCTGTTTGGCAATGGAAGGGCTTACGTTCAGGTTCTTCGCTGAATTCATCATCATCCCCTTGGAATGTATATGTGTTCGCCAGTTGCGATTCTTGCGCGATAGCTCCTTCAATCAGAGGAGCCAAGTTTTCTGGCATGGTTTGACGTAATTGCATTACTTCTTCGGTCAGATCTCGAGCGACATTCTCCAGCTCTTCCACTTCCCTAGCCAACTTGCTATCAACTGGATCTAAATAACCAAAAATCAATAACTCGTCCTACAAAATAAACGCCCCTATCCATACCGATATTAGGTTCCATATTCATTCCAAGTCTGCCTTCTAGTGCAAAAGCCTCATTCAGATTGCGATATATATCATCAATCCACTAGATAAATACTAAGGACAAAGGAACGGCTATTGGCTTCCAAGTTTGTCAAACTACCTGTTCCATTATGGCTTCAACTGATTTTCTGGTGGCGTCATCTGCGTCTTGTAGTTCCTCCTCTAATGAGTCTGCCACAATATTTTTCCATGCGGTCATCCTTGCTTCAATCCCCTTAATGTTCTCCATATCCTCTTTCTCCGAAGTTCCATGTTTCTTCATAACAGTCTATTTTCGTATGTGGCTAAGAACAGCATGAATCCCACAATTTACGGCATTTCGCACTATAAAATTTCGCCACAAACATATAAAAGTCAAAGTCGCAGTCCATCGGAACTGAATGCCCCTAACAAATGAAATTGGGGATATCCAAACCAACGGATCCATCTTTTTCCCTATCGTGGCAGGGGGATATCGTGCGCGAGACAATTCCCCTTTGAAAAGATAGTTTAGCATTTACTTAAGCAGATAGAAAAATACTAAATTATTTATTGTCAAACATATCGCTCAACAGAGGAAAAGTATTCAGACTACAGTAAAGATTTGCTTATTAGCGTTTAGGAAAACCTCCAAAGTTTCTGGTTCTCTTCCAAGCAGGATAGGCAGCCCTTTCGAAACGTCTGGTGCTGATTCGGATATAGTCACTACATCATAGAGGGCACGATGTGGAAAACCTGTTGCTTGGCGCAATTCGTTATATCTATCAGTTACCGAGACACGCTGATAAGTAATAGGACAATCAAGAAGACGTGAGAAGATAGCAGCTCGTTCAGCGGGGGATACACTGACGCCAGTCATCTCGTATACCGCATCGCCGTGCTTTTCGATATCGTCTCGAAGGATAACGGCAGCAAGAGCTCCGATGTCGTTAGGAGAAATCCAACCTTGAGGGGCATCCTTATCCACCACATCTTTGATAACACCTACTTTGGCAGGATTGGACATGAAAAGTTTTGACATGAATTGGCCAGGTCGAAGAGTGACAATGGCGCCACGTCCAGGAATTTCGTCGATTGCCTTTTCAGCTAAGTAATGGATATGACCAAAAAAATTTGAACGCCATGGTAAGCTGACCAATTTAGATGATATATCTACGATCTGCTTGACACCAGCTTTGTAGGCCAACGTTGCGATATTTAATTTGATCTTTGGAAGATCTTCTATTGCGTGTGCCAACAGAAACAACCGAGTATGACCATGTAGCGAGTTTTTCAAAGGTGTGAGATCACTGTAATCGCCTTGTACCACGGTAACAAGATCCTCGCTATTTGGGAAAAGGGAAGCCACCTTGCTAGGGTTGCGTGCGTATAGCGTTACGGGGATTTTGTTGGCAATAAGATCCTGTACTGTCTTTTTTCCAACATTACCAGTACCGCCAACAATGTAAATACGTTCAGTTTGTTGTGTCATAGCTTTTTATTTTAATACTTTCAATAACTTGATTTAACAAGACAGCTTTATAAAGCAAAAAAAAAAATGGAGGACAGTCTTTTCCTTTTGTGAAAACAAATAGGGGCGGTTATCGGTTAAACTAATGCCGGTTTGTTACGATCAAGACTTGTACGGCTTCTCTGGTTGCGGTTAATCTCAAGTAAATATCAGGGACACGTAGTATGGCAAATCAAGCAAACGGGATCTGTAAGTCTGCTACAAAGAAAAGAAAAAAAGCTGCAAAGACACGTACCCGTTTTTCTATTTTTAATCCGTCACTTATGCGAGATTTACACAAAAGAACACACACATAGTTAAACAACGGCGATTGAACCGACTGTAAGACGCGGCGACTGGACCGATCTCGGTAGAACCATGCTACGAGAATGTAGCACCGGTTCATAGTGACTTCGAATGACCCACTAGTGCCTTGAATCCTGATTCATGAACTCGATTCTGTTGCAAGCAAAGCCAACCAAAAATTTCAATGGTAACATGAAAAACTATGACGGTCACTGAAGTCACAATGATCATTGTTAGCTCTGCACATATTCCACTTTTACACTTGCGAACTAATCAGGCTGGTGTCATAGATATAGGGAATTGTCTCGCGCACGATATCCCCCTGCCATAATAGGGAATATGTTTTTCTTTGTTGGGCGGCTGTTGAATTTCGATCAAACAACCCAGAAAAACGGAAGAATGGTTTTCGGCCACTGGTGGGAGATTTTTCTTTAATCGCTGTGTGACTTTAATGCAGCAGCCAGATATATCAACACCTTCTCCCAGGAAAAGGCGGCGCCTGCATGAGAAGCGAGATCGATCGCAAACGAGGGACGTAGCCCTCCGTAGCAAACGCATAGACTTCTCTCGTAGCTTGTTTTCAGACGAATTAATACTGCACATTTTTGGTTATCTGGCGGCGGATGATCTCACACGATGCGCTGCGGTAAATTCGAGCTGGTCTCGATTAGCAAACGATCAAATGGTACGGATCAACAAAAACTTAACAGTTAAAATTAATTAATCGATGCCTCATGCTACTATTACAGTTATGGCGATTACTTTACCTTCGTCGGTTCGAAGTGCCCAGAAACAAGCTGCCTGTAGGAAACATAGCCTGGAAGACACGATATAAACCCAGCCATAACTGGCAGTCGGGTATCTCTTTTTTCTCTTTTACTTTCTTTTGGTCCTTCTTTTATCGCCGAACATGGTGAAGGTTAGAAAAAAAAATAATACGAACGCCGATTAGGAAATTGTCGAGTGGCCAACATGAGAATGGATAAGGCGACGTCGAAGCCGACAGGGACTCCTCTCGTACAATTCAACAGAGATCTTATTTATCTTGCGTATCCAGAGACATCGGTCGTTCAAGTTTGGCAAGCACAGACCGAACATCATGTCTTGCTAGGTTGCCTGGAGTCTGATCAGATTCAGGGACAAATCACTTGTCTCAAACTGGATGAATCTCATCTTGTGGTTGGCTATCACCATGGAGCATTTTCTGTTTGGAAGATCAAAGAATCCAGATTTAGTGCAGTTGAACTGGCCACTTATGAACCATTTTCAACAACACCAGACAAAGTGGAATCGATTGGATTTTCTTATCCTGTGATAGCCCTATGCACGGCCAATATGAAATGGTCAGCTTTTTACATCAATACAGACAGCGAAGTAGCTACACTTCGTCTTATTTATCAGTTGCAGAGTCCGATTCGATGGAGTCCTATTTTAGTGGAAGTGGAACCTTACAATAATTCGTCGCGATCTCTGTGGAAGACGATGATTTGCTCTGGGATGTTGACGGATGGGAACGCCTTTTCTATGGGTGTTCAGGTAGAATTGAAAATTTATCTTACAACTCTAGAGACTGACGCTCTATTTCTGTACGGATTATAAGGAAATTATTCTGTCATCGCACTCTATTATTTCTTCTCGTCACTGCTCATGCTTTGATCAGGACAGCCTTTTCTTTCAACCTGCGTACGCAACTAACAACTTCCCTCAGCCCATCGTTTCCCTAGCTTACTCGGCGCCTTACATCGTTACAGCTCACGCCAACAATACAATCCAGCAATATCAGATTTGTTCATCAAAGGAAAGGCTGGAATTAAAGTACGTAAGGACGCTCTATGGTCACACATGCAAAGTTAGCTCTCTCGCTCTTGATGCGCTTGAAGGCAGACTGGTTAGCGGTGATCGATCGGGTCTGAAAGTATGGGATTTGCGGTATCTGGATGGAGAGCGTAAGAACTACAGATTCACACGGAAACAAAGCAGCGAGTATGTTGTGGCCATCAAGAACTCTAGGGCAGACGAGAGCGAACCGACCTGGGACATCGAATGGCTTCAGTTCGACGATGACAAGATCATCGCTGTTTTACATCGTCCAAGCGACACAGATACTTCCCCTCGCTTGAAGATGTGGTCTTTTTCGGATGTATAGCCGTTTTTGTTTTCTTTTGGCCCGGTCGGTCAGAGATTAGTAGCCACTGACACCTTTTATGTACGTCGCTAAATTACTATTTCTCTTCCCTCTAATGGACTTAACAAACATGACTATTGGTTTGCGCTAAAAGTAAATCTTGTACTTTTTGATTTATTATTGATACAAAAGAAGCTACATCTTTTTATCCTTCCAAGGAGATTCGACAATTGTTTAGTCGAAGAGACCGAAGCCCATATCTTCCTCAGATTCTTCTTCTTCCTCAACCTTTTCTTCAGCAGCGGGAGCGGCACCACCGGCAGCAGCAACAGGGGCAGCAGCAACAGCGAAGGCCTCGGGGTTGGCAAGGTACTCCTTCAACTTCTCAGAGCCAGCGAAGGTGTAGTCGGAGGCAGCAGAGACGGCCAACAAGTTCTTGTAACCATTGATGATGGAGTGGGGAACGGAGGCAACGGTGGGGTAGCCGACAGCCAAGGAGATGGAGGCAACCTCGCGGATAGCAGCCAACAAGTTGGCAACCAACTGAGATTCCTCGACGTCCAAAACCTCAGAAGAGAAGGTGGAACCGTTGTCGTAGACTTGGGTAACGGACATACCGTAGGTGAAGGGAGAGATGTTCAACATGTTCAAGAGAGTAGCTTCGGAAGCACCGACCTTCTCACCAGCGCTGACAAGGTTGACATCGGAAACGATTTCAATAGTACCACGAGAAATCTTGGTGGGGATACCGAGAGCCTGGAAGAAGGAGGTCTTACCGGGTTCCATGCCGGTGTTACCACCAGGAACAACGACATCAACAGGAGCAATGGCACCAGCACGAGCAGGAGCAGCAACCTAACAGAGGCGCACGATCATTTAATATCCCAAACTCATACCCACAGCTTTTCTGTCTTCAGCTTGTTCTACTTACTCTGTTGGAGATAACCTTGTCACGGGTTTCCTTGAGGTCACCGTTGGTGAAGATGAAACCAATGTTACCCTTGACGTGGGGAAGGATACGTTCGAACTCGGGGCGCTCGGTAACAAGACCCTTCAAAGCACGACGGACCATGGTGTTCTTACCCATGAGCACGACAGCTTCGCCACGGAGAGAGTGACGGATCTGGTGCATCTGGTTGGAACTGACATTGTCAACGTTGACAATGAAGATGGACTTGTAGGTGTCCAAGTAGTTCTTGAGCTTCTCGAAGTACAATTCTTTGGCTTCTCGCTTCGACATGATGATAATTCTGTTCGAGGACTTTTAAAGAGCCTACAAAAGCGATACGTTTATTCAGTATTTCTCGTTGATTGTAATGATACATTCATCCATCTCATCCTAGAGGAACTGAACGGATGGATGGATGTATGCAATGGATGGGTTCAATTTACCAAAGGCAGAATAAGGAAAGAACCTGCCATCGCGCCCTCTCAATGAAACTTTTAACCCGGACTCGACGCGAACGCTGCCCCTCTCGTGTGACGGGGTTTTTCAAAGGAATAAAAAATGCCAATGCCATGAAAGCAGGCAACAGGTAAGCATTTCCTGGACGTTCAAAAGTAATGGCTCAATGCACAAAGGCTTACACTATGAAAAGACAGCTCTCATGCTATTTACATTGCCGGTTCTGGCGTAAAGAGCCTGCAATTTTCAGTTCCCCGGCCAATATATTAGTGTAACACTTGGTTTAAAGGTTTTTTGACGGTAAGTACCCATCAGTGCAAGAATAACACCATATCCCAAGAAAGAAACGTTGCATCTGCTCTATATTTGCACCTGCTGGACGATGATGAGAACAATCTCTCTATAAGTATACTAGGGGGGTTTCAATCATTAAAATTCTTGGGTTGTAGGAAGCGGAATTTAAAAACCTGATATGATTGGTTAATCTTCAAAAATAGTTTCTACAGGACGTATAACTTTTTGCTTTGTAGACTTGTAGAAACTGTCAGTTATAGATTTCGTTTGCTGCTGTAGTTTTAATTATTTTAATCACCGGTTTCTACAACGTATAAATATAAATATGATTGAAACCTCCTACTGTGAAAGTTGCATGGGACTTCGTGCCGATTGAAATAAAATTTTGCGCTGACCAATAGAACATGTTTGCGCTGGCTGGGGATCAAATCTGCACTGCTAAAGTGATATATTTCGTGTCACAGAAACTCCGCTTTTGCCAACAAAATAAGCTCGACAGTTGTTATCATATAAAAGGTGGGCTGACGGGTTTAAAGAAAGCTCGTCTTTTGAAAATGAATGATTTAGGTGACAACATGGAAGCTGAAGATGCTTCGTTATATATGAATGATAATATCTCATTTGACGTTGACATGTCTGAGGATGATGAACCAAACGAGTGGGCAGAATTGCATCGTTCAAATGCAGCTATTTTGGGTGAAGGATGGAGCATGGGAAGTGTTAGTCATGAAAATGATGCCTTTGTGCATATGCACACATTGGAAGACGCAGGATCTTCCATTGAGGAAGCTGAAGGGGGAGATTTAGCAGATCTTTTTTTCCAAACAGACCGCGCATACGAGGAGAGTGTGGACAGGCGCCTAAAGCTAGAGCAAGAGGATCATACAGACGATATACTCCGCAGCAAATAGAAAAGTTGTTTGATCTAGTGATTGAAGAAGGACGAACGGCAAAAGAGGCAGGGCTGATGACAGGTATAAACGTTCGAACGGCTCAACATTATATCAAATCATACAATCGGGATGAAGAAAAACGCCTACCTGACGTTCAGAGGACGCCTCGTGCTAGATGTTATGGTAAGCTAACGGAAGCTCACTCTCAGTTTCTTGTAGATTACGTTGACAAGAATCCGACTGCTCTGCTGACTGACATAAAGAAAGGACTTTGTAAAGCTTTTGAAGACTTGACTATCTCCAAATCAGCATTACATAGACATTTAATCAATAAATGCCGTATAACCTTCGAAAAGTTGGAAAAACTTTTTGCAGCAAGGAATTCTGATCGAGTGGTAACTTTGCGAAAGGAGAAAGCTGAGGAGTGGGAAAAGATGCGAGATTTAGACTTCACTAAGAATTGTGACCATTGACGAAGCTGGTTTCAACTTGCGTACTCGAAGAAATTTTGGTCGTTTTTTGAAGGGGATGCCAGCGAAAGGCACCGTACCTACTGGATGGGGAATTACAATAACTATATTAGGTGCTATATCTGAGGCTGGAGTGATAGATATATCCTTGAGAAAACCACAGGCAGCTTCTGTGTCCAAAAAGAGAAAGCTTCACGAAAACGAAGCAAAGATAGTTAATGGTCGGATCGGTACACGAACGGAGCACTTCCGGTTTTGTATATCCAATGTAATGGACGTGCTGGATAAACATGATATGAAAGGCTATTATATCGTGATGGACAATGCTCCAATACACACACCAGCAGCTGTTCGCGAGCTGATTGAGAGCAGAGGCTATAAATGTCTGTACTTACCACCATATTCCCCATTTCTAAATCCCATTGAAGAATTTTGGTCAAACGTAAAGGCAGGTATTAGGAGAAATGCACTGAAGGTTGATGACAGACTTACGGATCGTATCTGCGATTCAGTTAATAAAGTGATGTGACAAGATCAGCTTGCCAAGCTTGGATTGAGCATGCAATATCCTTGTTTCCTCGTTGTAAGAATGAAGAAAGAAATCTCTGAAGTAGGAAATAGAGGGAGTGCTTGGAATAATACGTCTTATAAGTTACATATTCTATCTGGAATATGTCTCGATAGCTGCATTAATCCTTGTTATTACTGAGGAAATCCTAGTTTCCAAATCGATATCTGCTAAAAAAAAAAAAGGCATTACAGTTCCTAGATATGCAGTATTTCCCTCATTACAACTAGTGAAGAATGTATGAGGGACGCTTTGTAATTGCTTATCTGCTACTGAATACCCTGCGGTTGGTGGCCCACCATACTGCGATGATGATGACGAAATCACGCTCTAATAATCCATTTCCATCCAACTTCCCATTTTCACTGTCCCTGACGCAGCAACCTAGCTCTGTAAAATAGTTTCTTGCCGAATGGACCCTGTATCTGTTTCTACTCAGCCTACTTTCTCTTGGAGAAAAGGAACACAAGGTCAGGGATCATCCTGAAGGAAGAGGAGCAATGCAGTGTCTTCTAAGCACCGATTCGCTTCGTCCGGGCGGTGTGAAGGGTGGACTCTGAGGTGTTGCGCCGGAGTATGGTTGGCAAGATCGGAAAAGATAATCGATTCCGTTTGTGCCCCGATGCTCTCCATGCACTCATACCAATTGATTTTTAAACACCTATCTCTTACTTGCTAGATCGATACCGTCGAGGAGCGCGACATTCTACTTTCCCGCACCAAGCCTTTCAGTTTAAAGAGCGTCGTTTATCAGTAGATACGTTTTACCAGGCAGCTATATTCTTAATTCACCTTATTTCCGCGTATTTTCCTTAACTTCACTTTATGGTATATTCTTTGAAATATGCATTCCCCCACCCTCCTTATCATAAAACTGGATGTATACTTTATGTAAAACAACGTAGTCCTTAGTGCTCATAAATATGGGCCTAGATCAGTGGTCTCTAGCGTAAAACCGAATTCTCCAAGATTAAAGGTATCGTGAGAGACAAAACGCATTAAGGGTGCACTTGCTGGAGACTTTCTTCGATTGGCACTGGGACTAACCCACAATCTTCATTGATCAATTGTTCAGTGACATATTTTTGTTCGAGCAATCCTTTCTATACAATGAAATTAGTTCCCGCTAGTAGACATCAACGTATCATAGCTCTCTTACATAGCATGTGGCTAATAGTTCGAACACTTTAACCATATAAGATCGGTCTTTCCACGATCCTGCTATCTTAGCTAAGCGTACTTGGATATGGCACCAGTGATTCGCATCATAGGCTCTGGTAATGTCAAGGTGATGTTATACCGATGACATGTATTCCTAAGAACTCCCTCTTTCTGAAAGTTGTAAACGAAGCACGCTTGTATCTTACAGCTTCGGCATTAAGAGTATTTACACCGCATTCAATCACCTTGAGTGTGTCATCAAGCGTGTGTTGTACATCTTCACTGTTGTAACTTCCGGATGATTCGATTATCAAGCGTTCAGTATGGTTTGATTCAGCGTAACCAATGCCATCGAGCAATATACGAGGAGTGCTTTCATAGTTAATCAAAAAAAAAATATACAGCCTTCATTGCTTGCGATATTTTTTCACACCTACATCATTATCTAGATAAACTACTAGGCGAAGCAGTTATGCACTTGCCAGGCGAATTGCACAATACAGTATACTGCCGACTAGTCCTTCTGCACTCGCTTCGCTCGTTCCGTTACAGCCGCGTGCGGCTGCAGTAAATGAATTTGTGGCGACTTCTAGCATATGTTTACGGTAACATAACATATTACTAAAAATGAAGCCCTCATTTTATGTAAAATATTCAAGAGGTGTACATAAGTGACTGATATGATATGGTGTTGGGAAACAAAGATGCACCAAGTAAGATAAATAGTCTAAAACGCGAAAAACGATCTGGAGACATAAGAACGCAAATAAGTCAGTATAGCTTGTGGGCAACGATTTCAGATCGGCAAAAAAGAGCAGAATGAATATTTGAAGCCTAGGTACCTGCCTCGTATAACATAGCTTCTGGACCTTGATCTTGCATTAAAAAAAATACAGGGCGAATGACAAAGTTAGCAATAGAATATGGAAAAACAGAGAAAAATCGACACTGTTCACTGAAGGTACTTGCCTACAGGAACAAAGCAATAGTCCTCCATATAAGGATCCTATCATTGAGCAATTTCGTCATATATAAAACGGGTGGAGGTCAATCAGACAATATATTTAACTACTCATTGCACTTTGGAAAGCATTTGACCCTTCGCACTACTGCTGAAGTGTCTACACAAATGCGTATTTAGTTGTCCTTCTTAATATTCCTCTACCTACTTATTACAGCTCAACTCTCTTGACCCACACATCAAGATTGCACCCACATACCGAATGCTACTGAGAGCAACTCGACCCTTTGGGCCGTCTTGGAAAGCGTTAGACAATATCTCTAACAAATCTATTCCTCTACTTCATTGCTGTACGTACTCTTTTCTCCTAACTAAAGACTTCTATATATCAACTGAAGAGTACTACGGCCGAACCAGCTTGCCACGAAACTGGTTGTAGTATCAGCAAAACGTTTTTGCGCGCAAAAATTACTCGAAAATACAGTATACTTATAGAGAGGGGGCTTCGGCCCCTGCCGGTGTAGTTAAACGCCACGATTCCCAATGCAAGAACCACTGGTTCGATTCGTTCCGCCGCAAGAGTTTTTACCGCAGTCTCAACGTCGCTCTCTACCGTGTTATGCAAAATCAGCTATTCCCGTGGTCGCTTCCCTACCTGTGTCTCAACTCAAATCCACCTCTGGCTAAATTTGTTCTATCATTGTGGTCTGTCGTCCCAGTTAGCATGCTTTTCTCTTGTCTGTACATTCACCCTGTAATTGATCTGTCTCGAGCAAATATGTCTGTCACAGACGCTGTGTTCAAATAGAGACATTAAAATCAAACCAACAAATTTAAACGTATACTTATAGAGAGAGGTCCACCAATGTCCATTTTGAGAAATGAAAAAGACGCTCATTTTTTGCCGCCACGAACAGCAAGTCCCGTTATTGAGTGACTCTTTTTTGTTTTTTACCACATCAAAAAATTAACATGCATTTTCCCTCTCCTCCCCAACACCACACAATGTCGGTCAATTACACGGTGGGTGACCTGATACCCAGAATTCAACAAAACATCGATGCCATGGAGTATCCTATGGCCCATGCGTTCTGCAAGAAGGCCTTGGAACTCGAACCCACCAACCCCGAAATACTCGAACTGACCGGCCAAGTCGAGTTGGAACTGTCCATGTTTGCTGAGGCAAGAGAGGTAGGTACATTTTTTTATGGTCTAGACAGAGAAAATAGTTTCCACGAATCTTTCGTTGACATGATTTATATTTAGCATATGCTTGCAGCCATACAACAAAGTCCCTTGAAGGGTTATAGTAAATATATGTACCTTGGCCAGCTGTCGGTGGAAAAAGAGGCAATCGAAGCATTTCAAAGAGGTGTCGATCTGATGGTGGAGGAAAGAAGAAATATGCCAGAAGGATCCGAAGAAGCCAATATATTGTCTGCTAAAATTGCCAGTGCTTTGTG
The DNA here is from genome assembly GCA_000696975.1 of Apophysomyces trapeziformis B9324. NCBI lineage: Eukaryota > Fungi > Mucoromycota > Mucoromycetes > Mucorales > Mucoraceae > Apophysomyces > Apophysomyces trapeziformis. The sequence goes on along the minus strand of JNDP01001378.1, from coordinate 392,544 downwards.
TTCCATGACCGAGATATACCTCACCGATTGCTGGTAAGCAAAATATAAAGAAAAATCAGTGGGTCGTATTGTGATATTCATTTCAACTATCTTACTAATTAGTTTCGAACCGGAAGCCGAACAGAAATGCGAAGAATATTTGCAACAGGCACAACAGGTCGATCCTCAAAACCCAGAGGTGTACCAATTGTTAGCTTCGGTGCGTTTGAGTCAGGCAAGGAACGAGGAAGCTGCAGCAACGCTGGACAGAAGCATGGATATCTGGATTAATAAGGATGTGGGAGATCCAACGATTCCAATTTACGACTCGCGACTGGCCCTTGTCAAGTTGCTGTTGGAAGTTGGTTCGTTCCAAAAGGCGTTCACCGTTCTGGAAAGATTACAGAAAGAAAATGACCAAGTAGTGGACTTATGGTATTTGTATGGATGGACATACTATTGTTTGGGTGAGGATGAAACGTTGCCAGATGAAGAACGACAAGGGCATTTGGAAGACGCAAGGGACTGTCTGCAGCTAGCTGTCAAGGTTTGTCAATGCTTTACTAAGAGCTAGTGAAATAGATGATTTACTTTTGCCTTTTTAGTTATTCCATACGGTTGGATCAGATGATGTAGCCATGCTAGATCACGCACAAGAACTGATAGCCTCGATCAACACGATTATTCCACCTTCCGCAGAAGAAGAGGAAGAAGTGCCTGTGGACGAGAACGACGAAATCGAGTACGAAGAGGAGGACGATGACGCTATGGAAATGTAATAGACTGCAATATGTAGCACACATCATACACGCATACACATATACAAACCTTTCCCCTTTTTTCTCTCTTTTTTTTGCCCTTTCAAACGTACAACTTATATTACCTACACACATTTTTAGCGACATCCCATTTTGTCCCAGCTGTTAAGGAGAGAGAAAAGCAGCGAAAAATATCTCATGTACCATCCGATTGATATTCTTTTTTGGACAGTGTAATGTAAAAATTTTCCATTAACTTGCATATTGAATCCTATAACTTTTCTTTGTGGTGTGGGCAACTCTGCTAGCAACTTGGAATGGTTCTTATGTTTTCGGGTGAGTAGAATAGCATGCTATCGGAATGACCGGAAATGAAAACAGGTTAGGAGCAGGTTAGCATCAGCATGAAACGTAGTGGCTTTTTCATGGTTGAAACGGCATGCTTGAGGAGTGGAGACAAGAGGGGCAAAGTAGTCCGATACTTAAAAAGAAAAAGCCATTGTGGCCAGGTTAGGACATAGAACAAGAAAGTCGACAAAAAGACAGCAGTAGCAAAACGAGAAAAGTAAAGCAGGGTATGTTTTATCGTTTCTGAAACCTATGTAAAGATGCATCTTCACTCATTATTGTCTATAAGCTATCTATGTATTGTATGCAAGGGAAATACAACAGGGAAGGAGGCATTTGTTACAAGCCGAAAGGAAGAAGTTCACGGACGGATCTGTTTCCGTCCCATGTTGACAGGTGCATGCGCCCCGCAGTCATCCTTGGTAAGACGATTCTGTACCACATTATCTTTCACCCTTACCAGGATGAACTGAACTTTCACGCCGAAATGATCCCCTTACTATCTCCTTTTTTTTTTTTTTCCCTTTCAGTCTTCTCTCTTTTTCTCTGTCTCTATCTTTGGCTCTCGGATGATTATAGTGAAGAAAGAAAGCGTGAAAGAAAAAAAGCAGTCTACACTCCACTCTCTCTCTCTCTCTGAGTATTTACTCTTTTCTCTATGTATGTGTTTCCCTCTTTATTCTCCCCTTTTATGGAGAATATTCTCCCATATCCTTTTTATATCGCTTTCACATTTTCTAGTTCAAGTGATTCGTTTTGGTAGTGAAGAATGTTATAGTATTTTAATACATAGAGAATATACGGGTCCGTGTGAGAAAAGAAGTTAGATATTTTCTGTTTCATTACAGCTCATTCTTGACCTCCCTCGCATAATTGTTTTGCGTTTCTTTCTCTTTTTGTCTTTTCTTTTTTCGGTCACCTCCTTATTTTATCCCACTACTGGTTCTTATGAAATGAAGGGTCGCACCCTGTTTTGTTTTGTTCCAAAAAAAGCAGTATTCACACTGTTTACCGAACTTGGCTATTATCTTCCACGCATGCAATATTACCTACGCACTCTCTCTCTCTCTCTCTCTCTCGCACACCTATACAACACGTCCATACATACATAGACGCACATGCGCAGGCATGCACATCGATCTATTTCACTTATCTTATAGTTGTGTGTTGTCCAGGCAATATAGCACGATATTCTCATTTGTTTTTGGCTGACCTAACTTACTTAATTCCCTTTCTTTCTATCTTTCTTTCTTTCTCTCTCACTCTTTCTATATCCGTCTTTCTCCCCGCCCCCCTTTTTTTTTTACTTGGCCAACAGGTATTACAAAAATGGGAAACTAAGGGTTTGATGGGATTGGCATTTTTGGGGCCAAAGTTTATTTTTCCATTTTACAACGAAGTTGAATGTGCGCCATGTCAAGTATTATAGTAAGTTAAACACACATATATATCCATATAGATAACATACAGATTTATATTTGTGTGCATGTGTGTTGGGCGTCCGGGTGTAATTGGACAGTATTATTGTTGTATTAGCCAAAAATGGGTTTCCCCTACCATCCCATTTAATGATTTTCTCTCTCTCTCTCTCTATGATTCATTCAAACTGCTGCTCTGACCAGTTCGCTATCATAACTGAATAACAAGTATATAAAGGTGCGATTAATTAGCCAAGAAAAAAAAATTGTAAAAAATTAAGATCATCTTTCTTCCATTACCATAACAATCTACTACGCTTCTCTTCCTCTTCCTCTTTCTCTCGCACACATTCTCTGTCTGTCCCTTTCTTTCTCTCTTGATAGTGCCATTCATTCTTCTTGAAAAACATGAAAAGTAAGTTTCAAATAGAAAACGGGCAATGAATTTAATTGTGACCATTCATTCTGTATTGCTATCTTAGTCGCTGATATGCTGAATCCTTCCAACGCACCTTCGGCCTGCCATAAATCATTATGGCTTTCCTCTCCTCCGCTATCACCAAAACAAGAACAAGAGGATAAGAAGAATAGCAACAACCATAATCATGGCAAACCTCGTAGTCGGTTTTCTGACTTGGAGGATGCCATCATTTGTCAAGGTGTTGCAAAAGGCCTTACCTGGGGTCAGATCTCGGGACAACTACCTCACCGCAAGCGAGCAACATGTTTCAACCGCTATAGAACCCTTCAGGGTATCCGAAAATCGCGCAAATGCGGAACGCGTTCCTCGGCGTTGCAAGTGGGTCCACTCTCCCCTCCGTCCCAAACCGACTCCCTGCCGCCACCTCCGTTCTTACCGACCACACCTCCCTCTTCGTGGGATCACCATCATCATCGACCACAGCATCGTGCGCTAAAGGATATTTGGGTAGATCTTGCCCAGGATCATCCTCAACAAGGTTATTTCTCGAATGGAAAGCCCGCTCATACCTAAGAACCCGAGAAAAGAAAAATGCCCTTTTCTTGTCTCAGGGAGAAGTTCGACTTAGCAGTTTCTCTTTCTCTTGGTCTCTGTTTTCCTTTTTTGTTTCCATTTGTTTTTTTCATTCTTCTTTCTGTTTTCTGGGGTGATCTCCGAAAACTCCTTGTTGTAGATACACTTCATTTTCAATATTCTCAGCACAAAGCACATTCTCCACCATTCATCTAAACTTACGGGAACGCACATAATTACTATTATCATTCATCCTCATTATTACTATTATCTCTCTTTGCCTCTTTTTTTATTAGTTATGCTTCTCTTTTTTCCTCTAGTACAATGTTGTATCTCTAATCAGCTTCCCTCTCTCTCTCTTTTCACTCGAAGAAAAGGTATTCTATCCCATGAATATCTTTCCTCTTTTTGTTTCTTTTCTTTTCTTTTCTTTTCCGTGTCTATGTCAATCTTTCCCCGCTTGTTAACAATAAAAAAAGGCTTATCCATTTTGGAAAGATCCACCGTCGAGCTCTCACATATTTGTCAACAAACAAGGCTGTTGAAAATCTTAAATTTTAACGCCTTCTCCCTTCTCTCGTACTCTATCATCCTCTCCTATTTCCCCACTTAAAACATCGCGGCAACACTTTGATGTACGTCCGGAGCCTATTTGATGGAGATCGACCTTGCATCTTTTTTCTCCATAGTTTTTTTTATGTATTTTATCATAGAACGACCTTCTCCTCGAAATGGAGGTGAAACCGAATGGTTGAACAGTGAGATATCAAACCGGTTTTTTATCGATCATTCTCCAATCAGATCTTTTTTCTCTCCTATCGGTTCAACTCCTTCATGATCCTTTTTTTTTTTGCGTCATTTTCCCCGGTATTTGGCAAATGTTTCTTTGATACCGTGGCCTTGTTTTAATGCCTCCATGCATTGATTGTCGATCGCGGTATATTTCTCACAACTCGTGATAACGTCATGAATTAGTTCTTGAGGAACACAGATCACACCATCGAGATCGGCAACCATGATATCTCCAGGATTGATTGTGATGGTTTCCAACTTAACGGGGACTTGAAGTTCCGACGGTCGAACAAAGGTGCTCTGTGGCAAGATGGAGTGCTGGCGAGCAAAGACCTAGTTTTTTTGTGTTGTAGGTTGTTTGGCGGGTTAATAAAAAGGATAAGGATCATCATTCCCATTAGATAACTTGATAATAATAATATTATAATGAAAACCATGTTTTGTTTCTTTACCGGAAATCCCATAGAACGTTGTTCATTAAGATCACGCACACGGCCATCAATCACTACACCTTGCACGTTCTTGGCCATGGCACGAGCTGACATGAGGCCTCCCCATACCGCGTTCTTCACATCTTTTGGATGAAAAATGATGTCAATCCCATGTTATGTTTCTTTGGTTTCATCCACCCTTTCCTACGTTCACAGCTCCCTCCTTTTTTTTTCTGTTTTTTACCTGGAGGTGCAGATACAACAATCACACTGCCTTCCGTTGCTGCATCCACCTTGCAATTCATTGTTTCAGTCATTTCATGGAATAACCTTTTGTTCATCCTACTTACAAAATGATCGGTTGGACTGGGTGAAGTGATATCTGTCTTGTGAACCATCTAAACGAGAAGAAAACCAAAAAGTTAAAACACTTTTTTTTCTCTTTTACTTTCTGTTTCTTACCTTGACTGTGAATGCAGGACCGATGATACGGGTGTCTCCTTCGCAATAACGAGGAGACCACATCTCGATATCGGGGATATACCCACCCCAGGGTCCATGACCCAGTTTAAGCAGGGCATCAGCAATCTATTCAACAAGCACACATTGTTTCTTTTTCGGTTCAACTGGGTTGATTATCAAAATGGTGGAATGGCAAACGAACCTCACATGTCGAGAATCGCTTCAAGGATGCTAATGCTGTAGCAGACATGGAAGGAATCAAGGCAATAAAAGCACAGAAAAGAAGTACAAGGCTGTCTGGTCGATTGTTCTCACGTGCATATTAAAGAAAAAACCTTAAAATTCGGATGCAATGAATTAAAGTATTCCGGGAAGGCATTTTAAGACTTTGTTGTAGGTTGTTTCCTATGACGTTTTCTGCTGTTGTGCAAGGAAAAGAAAGGAAAAGAGTAATTGTCCAAAGCGTAGGAAGAAAAAGAAACGCAAGATTGACACGTAAAGAGTACGCATAGCTTCTTTTTCTCTCTCTCTAAGTGGGTGCGTGTCTTTTAAGTCAGCTTAGCAAATGAGTTCCACTGCCGTGATTCTCTCTATTTTCTGGAGCTCTTTTTTCTCTTTCAATTTGAACCGCTTTATTCTATTTGCTGTACCTGTTTATTGGATGGCCGTCGATCAATGCACAACCACCATTCTACTTTAGCGTCTTCCCAGTCATGGAGACCTCCTCTAACAAGACATCTTTCCCTCATGCAACAACTGCCTCCGTCTGAGCTGGAAGCATGGACTCAACGACGTCTCTTGAAAAGCCTCTCTATTCCTGACATGAATCGTCTTCGAAAGGAATGGATCGATTCCCAAACCACGGCCGAACTCCAGCCTGGTCGGTTACAGGTGAGTCTAAGTTTTTTTTGTTAGCTTTTTTTTTTTTTTTTTTTTTTTTTTTTTTTTTTTTTTTTTTTGGAAACAAGGGTTTCCATGGTGATGGTTGCACGGACTTAACGGGCTTACAATCGATAGGTGGATCTACTGAACGTGCGCACCGAAACACCGCTGAAACGTCCCATAATGCGGGTCAAGATGGGATCATCTCAGTATTATTCTTCGCGTGCCAAACTGCCCGCCGGTGACTGGAACGAAGGTTTTGTTTTCAGCACATCCTATCACACTCAGTTGTTCGATACAGTCGAGGTAAAGAGAACGTGTTATTCTTTTTATATGCCTCGTCGTTAACCATTTATTTCGCGTTTCTTTTGCTTTCATTCAGTTTGATCTCTATGACAAATCAAGAAAACGCTGGCCATCCAAAACTATTCATATTGGGAAAGCAAAACTCAAATTATCTAAACTCGCCGGACGTGATGATGTGTTTGTCACGTAAGTTTCTCTCCTTTTTGTTCCTGCACTGACCGACTGAACCTATTCCCGCACATTTATAGGTTTTTACCTGTCTATGAGTATCACGCCCATCGCTCCTTACCAGCTGATATTCGTGACATGTTGATGAACTCGAATGTCGCATTGAAATACGCAACGAGCGCGCGTCTTATTGGCTCCGTTCAAATCCGCGTCCGCTACAAGTTTCAACGTCCATCCCGCGATACGCCCAAAGAAAGAGCACCATTGATCGATACGAGTGAGGAAGGAAGGACATCCTCGTCTTCTAGTCGTACTGCTGTTCAACTTCCTTCGCAACATGGTCGTGGCGAGTTGGCTAAAGATGAGTTCTACATTGATTCGGTATTCAGGCATCGGCTTGACAGTGTCATGAATACGCATGTACCGGGTTCCGAATCAAATTTACTAGAAAGCAGCCAAGCTAAAGACAACCGTCGCCCTAAAAAGGGGGCATCTCCTTCATGGTGGCACAAATTATGGCCTAGCCATCCTGGTCAATCTTTGCGCGGGCAACGGTACGGATTCTCGCAGAATGATATGGAAGACACGGATTACAAGGATCAAAAGAAAGTTCTTTCTCCTTCCACTACACTTTCTATATCCAACGGAAAAACAGGTTCTCCTATGCGTCGGATTAAAAACAAAGCTCGTCGCAAGGCCCGGCATATCATCTATAGTGTGAACTTTGGCGATAAAAAGTTTGGGACACAATGGATGCAAAACTCGTTTGACGACGTGGCATTGGCCCATCCAACCATGGATCATCTTATCGGTCTTGTCGTAAGCAAGGAAACGCGCGCATTAGTACGTGCCATTATCAAGATGGCTAATGCGTTTGTAAGTATTAAATTTGCTACTCGTAGTAGTTCGCTCATAGAATCATAGGGACAAGGATTCAAAGTTACTAGCTTTGGGATCCTGAAAGCTTTGCTGATCCTTCAAAAATATTATCAGTCGTTGCCAAAGTAGGTTTTGTCACGAAAATATTCTACTTTGTGATGTTCATGATTTGTTCACAGGAGCGCGCCGTCCATCGAAATTAAAGATCGAGCCATGATGAACGAAGCATGTCACTACTTTAACCATGCTTTGATTGCCTACGTATGTTGTAGTCTATGAGAAAAGGAAACGCGCAGTTGACTCCATTTCAATGTAGGGTTGGCGTGGTCTCTGCTACCTGGGAGCTTATGGTCAATATATCCGAGGTAAGTTTGAAACCAATTCGCTGGAGATCGTTTCTTTTGGTGAACCTTTGCTTTTCAGGAGCTCGCAATCGTCGGTCCAACAAAACGGCTATCATACGTTATCTCAAAATACCATCCGAAGATCTGCTTGGATACGAGTATGGTTTGCGGAAAGGAGCCGCGTTCCAACCCAGCTATTTTGTTTCGATTGACCGGCAAAGAAAGTCTATCGTTTTAAGCATCCGTGGCACCTGGGTAAATGGATACGATTAACGCCTTTTCTTTGCCATTCTGCTAACGACATAATATAGAGTCTTTATGACGCGATAACGGACCTTGTATGTGAATATAAACCATGGAAAGGAGGGCTTGTGCACTCAGGCATGCTGGCATCCGCACAATGGTTTTATACGGAAATTGTTCCTCAAATTTTCCGTTATATCCATGATCATCAGGAACTATCTTCATTTATTATCACTGGCCATTCTCTAGGTGGAGGTGCAGCCAGTTTATTAACCATGATGGTGGCAGACCATCTGGAAGAGCTTCGCCAATTATCACAAAACCCAGAATTTCGGCTCCATTGCTATAGTTACGCGCCGGTCGCGTCTTGCTCTCCTGAGCTACGAAGTCAGTACACCGAATACATCCACAGTTTTACTGTACAAGATGATATAGTGGGTAGACTGTCTTATGGGACGGCCATGGAGCTTAAAGAGCTTGTTGTTGATACCATCACAGCCTATAATGAGTTGGGTGGATGGCACAAGGTACAAAATGAAAAAAAAAAAAAGGAAGAACGACTTCCAATTATTTTCCATTGACACCGTCTATCTATTAGGTGATGACGGATCCCAAAACACGAGCCCTTTACTTCGATATAATTCACAAGCGACGTGCTCGGATTCTATCACAGGTTTATCCTCTGGTAAGTTTGTGGTCTGGCGCTATTATGCTTTTCGCATTGACAAACGTGCCTTAGCTTTACATTCCCGGTGAGATCATTCATATCCATAGACGGGACGCAGATAATCGTATACGATTAGGCGTCCATTTCAGTGCGCATTCCGAAACGAGTGCTATCAGTAACGAAATGTTCCTGAGCAGCACATGCATTACCGACCATACAATTTATACTTATCAGCATGCATTCGATCAGTTACGGGCTACCTATCCGTTAACATAGAACACAGCTGTATAGTTGCCCTTTTGCTTTTGAATTTTTGTTTCTTTCTTTTTTCATTTGTATTTCTGTACCATAATTCCCTTTCTTTCTTTTTTATTTAGTTTTGGCTTATTGTATCTGTTGTTCCGATTTAAATTAAGGCTGATGGAAATCTTTCCGTCTTCAATGTAACCGACTTTTCCGGATCTTTTTATTATCTTTCGGTAATGATTGATAAACCACTTCCTCCACTGGATTACCACCAGCCATGTGGATTAGCCATTCAAGGCTGGGAATTCGAAAACACACAGGAATCATCAAAGAAAACTAGTGAAGAAGAGGAGGAGATTGAAGAAGAATTTCCCACTTTGTCATCTGAATGGCCTGCACCCAAGTCCGTCTCCAAGTGGGATGCTGTGTTTGATCCAAACCATACATTTCATCTTACCCGGGGAGGAACCGAGTATAAGCCCTGTTCACCACTGACCACATCGCCCGTGGTCCAGTCGGCATGGCCTTCTTCAATCCAAGCGGACGGAACGGCACCCAGGGCCGTCGATCCCACTGTACCAATGGTTGGATCCCGCGATGGTTCTATTTATGCCGAGGCGCTTGAATCACAGAACGACGTGGAAGAGGAAGAAGACGATGACAATGAGGAGAACAAAAGAGGTTATTATCTCGATATACTCCGTAAAATCAGAGACATGCCCTCTTTCGACTCAGCATCTCGAGACCAACAACAGCTACAACAACAACAACTACAACATCAGAAAAGACCGTCTGCGGTTTATGAATCCGGATTGCGCTTGGTAGCTACCAAGAACACAATGATGAGCAGCACAAAACGACCGATTGTATTAGAACAACGCTTGTTTTGGTTTGGTTTTCTTTGCCCTTTACTTTGGCTTGTTGCTCTATGCCGTAATCCAAGAGCCAACACACGAAGAAGATTATGGAGAATGCGATGTGGCAGGGCTGCTACGCTATTTGGTCTTAGCTGTCTATGTTGCATTATTTTTTGGATCATCTACAAAGCCATTGCCAAAGGACGTCGTGCACAACCGATAGCCAGTGTGGTCCGCTCTTGAGAGAAAAGATGAATAGAGAGAAAAGTCCCTTTCTTTCTACCGTTTTTATTTACGCCAAAAACATAGAATAAGATTTGATATAAAGAAACAAAAAATGGAGCGTAATAAAGAACGGTTTGGCTTGGTTACTTTTCTCTTTTTTGTATTGTTTCATTTAATCTTGTTTGGGTAAACTCTGGGTCAGAATGATACCATTGCTGATATTACCACTCTTATAAACGAACATTAAGACACCACCGACCAGAACAATCAAACCAACACCGGTCCAAAACAATAACTGGAAATCAGCAGTGGCATCCACATATTCACAAGATTCGCCCACAAAGGTGTTCTTGCATTGGCATGAATAGCAACCGTTCACCGAACGGCACACACCATGACCACTGCATGAATCGGTAGCCTCTTTACAAGCTGCGCGGCTTTGGTAACACACGCCAGACGATCCAGGCTCAGCACGTCTGCTCAAACGACGCACGCCAGGAGTCAATACAAATGTGGCCACACCGCGGCCAGCATAAATCTGTTGGAAATCGGGAATCACAGTCTTCTCGAACAAATCACGTAAAATGATGTTGGCTGTCTTATACTGCTCTGACTTTGCACCATAGGTATCCAACACAGCCTAGCTCAAACAAAAAGAAAACATTCAGTCACCTTCCATCTGTTCAAAAGCAATAACGATATACTGACCTGTAGTCCATTGATTTCGAACGAAATGAATTTGGTTTCCTTATCCTTTGGCTTCAAAGACTTGATCAAATCATGGATTTGCTTCATTTCGATGATAAATGTCTTGTCCGCCTTTTTTTTAACAATGTAAAATTTAGTAAATACGATGTCGACAACGGTCATCATTTGATAACACCTACGTCCTTTTCCACATGGAACAGATCCATTCTAACTTCGGGGAACTGAAGTTGGAACGACTTCCATGCTTCATCAATCTTGGATATATACACACATCGATTTAATTTCCCTGACTTGTCTTACTCCCTTTCTTTTCCGTTCCTCCCTTACCGTCACATCCTCTTTCAAATGCGTAGTGGCATCCTTCAACGTTTCAGCAGTATCCTCTGCAAGTTCAACAAAATCTTGTGGATCGTTCGCGTTGACGAATAACGTAGGGTCATGCGCGGCAAGAATGGCTAAAGTACCAAGAAAACGAGAACAAAAAACATAAATCTCTTGCACATAAAACACACGAAACCCGTTCTCTTCGCTGTTTTTCTTTTTTTTTTTTTTTTTTTTTTTTTTTACCTTCAGGATTTTGCGCGCCGGCCACTACGACAAATAGGTTGGCGTCTAATTTTTGGTCAAACACGTCTACTTCTGTAGGCATCCAGTTGCTGCTTTGAGCCCAGACACTTTCGGCCGCCTTTTGGCTATGCATGTGCAAAGGATGGGACGGTGTCGTGCCAAGCATATGGGAGACGACCATGGAGAATGCGTCAAAAGACATCTCGGGGTTGCTTTGTTGTTGTGATGGTTGAACATGGGCGATACTCTTCTCGGACACAAAGTAAACGGACGACCGAGCTTAAACAGAGGTATAAAATAGAAACAAGTGGTTCTTTTTTAGGAACAAAACGTTTTCTTTGCAGAAGAGGGCTAAGGATGAAATGGGTTAACTCATTTTACCAAGTACAGTAGAGCTAATGGAGAGCAAGCTCAACACCACCGCGGAGAAAGGCTTCATTTCTTATGGAAGAAGAGCGTAAAAGGGAGAAGTGGCAAGTGTTTCATCATTTTTTGCTGGACCGGTCTTTGGTTTGTTTCTCGCTCCGAAACGTGTTCAGCCGGACACCCTTTTTATTGACAGAGCAAAGCATACCGGGCCTAGAAAAGAAATGCCGCTCGTCGGACAGAATCCCATCACTCCTTTCTGCAACTCGAAAGGTTTAAACCTTCCAAAAGGCACACTACTCGGACAGTGACATGGGGTAAAATAGACCCCGGGGAACAGATTCAAATTTCTTTTTTTACTTCTTTTCAATTCATCGTTAACAGTAGGGGAAATATATATATGTGTGTGAGAAAGATATACAAAGGAGAGGGCAGGGTATATAAAAACAGAAAGAAAGGAGACTAGAGGCAAAAACATCTAAGAGAATAAAAAAACAATGAGAAGTGAGTTATCAAGAGACGAGGGTTTGGCTATTCTGTGATAGTAATTGATCCGCGCAAGGGACGGAAACTGTGGATGAGCTTTTGGAGAATACTTGTTTGAGAGCATTTTTCATGCCAGGTTTAGAAAGGAAGGAGGTGGAGGACGATTGGGATAGGATGGATTGTTTTGACGAAGACGAGGTACGTGAGGATAAGGAGGGTCTCTCCATACCTAACTTCCCGCTCAGCGCGTTCACCTTTTTCTCCACGATCATGCTCGTTCGGATTTCATTATAGCATGGCTGACAGAGTAATTCATCTGTCCGCACCTTGTTTGGCATAGGCCATCCTTTGCATTCTTTCAAACACCTTGCACAATCGAATTCAAGTTCAACTGTTGTCCAGTGTTTATGGCCATGCGTCAACCGTTGGTCATAGACGGCACAGGCCCGTTGAAACAACGTCGTGTCAAAGGCAGCAGCATCCGAGGATGAGGATGATCGCCGTTGATGTGGCTGTTGTTTCTTTCCGATGTCTGTGGCGATTGACTGACAAAGGGTCAGGACAATGGACGCCGCTTTGTCGACTTCATCTACCCAGTAGTTCCGACACTGTGATAGATAGTTTCGTGTTGTTTCGAACGCGGATAATTCTTTCTGTATTTCATCACGATCATCACTGGCTTTCTGGTGTTCTTGCTGGTATTCTCTCACTGTCTTGGATATGTCTCGCATCTTTTCTCGATGGCGTTCAATGGTCTCGCGCACGGCTGACACCTCTTCTTCCGCCTTGGCATTTTTGTCCCGAGCACGGATATACTTTTTCTTGTACCGCTTTGAGATGATCGGAATAAAGTAAAAGTGGTTATATTGTCGTTCTCGCTTCGACTTTTTCATTCTACGTTGCTGGGCATAGTCCCGGATGTCCTGCAGCCGGTTTTCATCCTGCATCAATTCATGCTCCGTTTGTTGACGCTGTTCCTGCAACTGAAGTATCTCATGATGGACGCCAGCCAAGAAAGTATCGAGCCTCGATCGAAGCTGCTGACGAGCATAGATACGTCGATGAAGCTGAGGTGCCAATGCATCTACCGTCAAGGAAAGGACTCGGGTTTCTTTCTGTTGAGCCTTGATAAGCTGCTGTATGCCTTTAAGAGATTGTTTTGCTTCACTGTTATTTTTGTTCTGTAAAGAGTCAATGAATCTTTCAGCGTAGTCGCTAACAGAAGTCATGACAAAAGTCTAAATAGGAGCAATTGAAGTGCTAATGATGCGTTTGTAGAAGAAAAGGAAGAAGGAACAAAGTCAAAACAAAAGCACGAGAAGAGGTATAAGATAAGAAAAAGAAAAACAGAGCACCTTATATAGAGTTGTCGGAGTTGCATCTAAAAAAAGTGGGAAAAGAGTTGGGCGCTGTGCCTTGAAGCAAGAAATGCCAAGCAAGACCGTGATTCTATTTACAGTATGCCCCTCAGCACATTGAGCTATTTCAAGAAGTATTCGTCTATCAATCTATGTCGAACCCTTTCGTCAACTGGTTCTCTTACTTTGGTTTGAATGGTAGCCTTACAACGGAATAACAAAAGAACTAGTGTCTGTGTTTTTTTAATGTTTTCTTTTTCTTGGACCGTACGATGTTAGTTAATTGTGTGGTACACATGCCAACTTGTTAGCCACATGTGAATCCCAGTAAACATAAAAGTTATTTGTACAATTATGGAAGAATGCCTCTCGATCGTGCCTCATTAACGATCTGCTGGGCAATGACGGGCGGCTCGGGTGTAATATCCGCCACAATGACATTTTCCACACGAGGGTCAGGTTCCTCAAGCGTATCCAGCTGTGACCGAAGCATACCAGGCTTCATGAAATGGCCTTGACGTGCGGCAATACGCTCTGCAAGTAAACTAGGGGATCCCTTGAGGTAACAGAATGTAACAGAGCCCAGCTCGGACGGTATAGCACTCAAGATATCACGGTAAGCCTTGCGAAGAGCCGAGCAGGTCACAACAGCGATTGCATGGTGCTCGCTCGCTTGTTGAACCAACTTCTCGCGTATCAGACGAAGCCATGGCCATCGATCATCATCCGTGAGTGGGTGCCCTTATTGGAAAAACGTTAACAAGAAATAAGCAACCCATTTTCGCCACAATTCGTTTCTAGTCACCTGACGCCATCTTATCCACGTTGGCTTGCGGGTGAAGTGAATCGCCCTCTAAGTAATCGCACTGCAAGATCTTTTGCATTTCCTCCGCGACACTTGTCTTTCCGCAACCGGCCGTGCCCATTACAATGAAGATGGGCATGGGTGATGATCGTCCATGATCTGTCATGATAAAGTGGAAAGAAAGAAATAAATGATTTCTTTAGCTCAAAAACTACCCCAACACCCCGGGTTATAATAACCTAGATACCGCCATTTCCCGCTGTTCCGCTTCCCCACATTGATAAAAAAAATATCCGCATCATTCAGAACATCTGTAAAGAATTCTCTAAATTTTAATACTTCTTCTGGATATACGGATTGTGGTTTATGTATGAGCTCAAAAATGCAGCAAAAGATTTACTATGAAACTGGAGAATAGTAATCAAGTATGGATTTACCAGCACCGGTACGCTTTCTGGAAGATGATGGTCTAAATTCCGAAAGAAATGAAACGGATAAACAAAAAGAACGGTAGAAACTTACCTCGCATTCACCGTACTTCGGTTCGTAGATTGTAAACCTTGGTTATCCGTTTCATTCTGAAGAATAGTTCGAACTTCGACCTTGCTCAAGCAGTCATCGATATGGAGATTAAAGTCGACGTTATTAAGTCGCATCTCACGATTACATATCGGACATGTAACACTGGGGATATCTGGGGAAGCTTCCTCCCGCGTTGTCTCGTTCGCTGGGGAATTTTCTGGTTGTGCAATGGCTGCTGCTGGCAAAAAGTACTTTGTATTCATCAGGATCTTTTGTCGGTATCGTCTATCTATTACCTTTTTCACACTTTCATCATCTTGACTTGCTGCCTGTAAGGAAGTAAGCCTGACACCCATCAGCCGAAGACTGACAGGCATCTCTCTGGTGATAAGCTATTTCACAATGTTAGCATAATCTAGAAATACAGATCCTAAAGCGTCGCCACCTCTTTCGCTACTCGTGCAATATCCGTAGCAGCATAAATATAGTGTGGTAATGTTTTAGCTCGGGTTCGCAGCTCGAATGAAGTCAACTTGAGTTTTATTCCTACAGTTTTTCCCTGCGAGTCGTATATACTTTGTGAGAAACAAGAAGTGGTTTTTATAAAGGGAAACAGACCTTCAGGTTTGCATTAGCGAGGTCTTTAGCCAGCAGCTCGGCTAATTCCTCTACTTTTTGGTATAATTCGGTTGGCGTGCTAATTGCCCGGAACGTTCTGAAAAAGATGACCAATATTACGATTAGAAGATCTCATCTTTCTTTTTTCTTTTTCTCACCGTTCCACGCCTATACTTTTTCTAGGTGATTCCACGTGTAGTTTGGTTGCTCCTAGCCCAAGATAACATCGTATCATAAACTTCAGGCTAATTGGACTTAATAACTTGTAAAGGATAGTTCTCTGCTCATATACGTCGCCACAAGTTTTCACATTCAACGCTTCCAAAACTCTTTCTGTAACTCGGCCGACGCCGGATATCTTTTACAAGTTAGACTAGGGAAGAAACACAATTGAAGGCCTTACCTTTCGTATGGGTAAACATTTCACAAATGCCATTATTTCCTCTCGGTCGTTAGGTAGATAGTACTGCCCGTTGGGTTTCTGTATATCGCTGCAGACTTTCGCCAGCATCCTATTTGGTGCAATACCTACTACTACTTAGTAATGCCATTAGTTTATTCAATATTCATCTACCTGCACTTGCTGTGAGACCGGTTGCTTCCGTGATTTCATCGCGAATCTTTTGCACTAATTCTGGAGGACTCATTTCTGATTGAGCCAGATACTAACAAGAAACAAAAGTCAATGAAGGTGTCACAGCAGTTCTTCACTTTTTACGTTGGTTAGGTCCAAGTATGCCTAGCAAGAAACAAAGATTAACCAGTAGTAGATTTCATTAGACATCCAATACCTCATCAAGGCTCACAGGAACAAAATCAGGATCATATTTCGAGAAAATGGCTCGCACTTTTGCAGATGCGGCGCGATATTTTGCAAAATGAAGTGGTATAATTTTAAGCGACGGGCAGAGTTTCAATGCAATATATCCTGGCATCGCACTTCGGACACCGTATTTTCTTGCTACATAATTACTGGTACATAACATAGACGTTGATCCCACAGCCATTGGCACTTGTTTTAGCTCTGGTTGTTCCAACTCTTCAACAGACGCGTAGAACGCGTCCATATCCACGTGGCAAAAACATCGTGATAAGTCCCTTTGACTTTCCATGTGCTGGATCTTTTTTCCCAATGATAGAGCACTAGTCAGTGGCACAGAATACACGGTCTGACTAAGCCTACCATACGATCCACAATGTTTGTGTCAAGGGAGAGATCTGTATGACGAATCGCCTCGTATTGCTCAAGCATGGCTTCAATTCTTTTTGTCACAGCTTTGTCCTTCTTACGCTCATGTTCGAAAAAGGGTGAACCCTATCGCACGCAAAATGATAAACGATAGAATCACGCAGAAAAGATATCGAAATTTACTTTGGATGCTTCATAAATAATACGATTCACATGGTCCTTATCTACACTTTCAAGCCCTGCCTATAGAAAACAAGAAAATAATGCATTCGCATTCAACCATGAATTTCATTCTCAATTGCAAACTTTGTGAGCAGAAGGTCCTGCAATGCGCGATCGTAACGTGTCCGTAGACTGATCATTCAGTAACATGGACGGATCTGTACGTTCATGTTCGTTTGCTTCGGGATCATCGAACAGATCATCAAAGATATCTTCTTCTTCTACGATTTGCGACGAATATTCTTCATTATCGGACATGGCTAAGGACAAAAAGGATTACTGCGCCTTCGCAACGAAATGAAGGGTTAAAATGCGCCACTTTTGGTGGGAAGCTTCGGAGCTAAATCAATGATCGCCCTCGCTATTTAACTTGTTCGTAACCATTTATGGTAATTCTGTATTCCCAAGATTCGTCCGTCCCCGCTATACTGTTGTTGGTAGATTACAACTTGGAGAGATAAGTCTTCAAAGTACGGTTTATCAAAGAAAATATCTGCCCAAAGGCCATAATGGCTTATATTAAATATGGAATCTGGTATAAAAGCCTGACGAGTAAGTGCAGAGCAATTCGATCCGAACTAAAATTTTATAACAATACACGCCGGGAAAGTAGACGATATTCTTTTACCTGTTAATATACAGGAGAGTTCTCGTTTGTTCTCTCAGCCAACAACATTTATTATACGGTAAAGAAAAAAAAAGAGAGAGAGAAGGAAAAAAGAACGAACGGTTGTAGTTTCGAGCAGCCGATCACTGGACCGCTCTTCCTACGCAGGAGTCTGCGTCCTCGTAAGACCGCTTGCTATTGAATAATCATATAGAGTCTCTCACTGCTATGCATTTGTATATCAGACAGCTCTGCAATGATTTCAATTGATAAGCATTTGTATCTGCTAATCTTTCTTCCAAATCATGCAAGACAGCATCGCCATCAACACAGGCTGTTTTCACTAGAAGCATGAGTCGCTTTTGTCAAAAAATGGCATCTCTCCATAGTGCTCCTTTGATAATATCAGCCACATTTTGTGTCTAGCCCTCAGGAATGTCAAAATTTCCTGATACATTCACAAAGCGAAGAGATTGAAAATTACTATGTGATGCTATTCCATATAACCTCAACGCTTTTATGCTCTTTTCAGTGTTGAATATAGGGGAATCACTGTGTCGACGATTTGATGATGAAGCAATGCATACATTCGCAGGATACTTTAACACGTGGAACAGTTCGGATGTATCCTGCCAAGCTTAAAGTTTGTCGCATGGCTAATATCCACCACGTTTACTCTGGCTTTGTGACAATGAATGTACACATGGAAGGTAGCCATTATACGGAAACTGCTTCCGGGTGTTTCTTCTAGTAGGATTGCCTTCTGCTTACCACACCGGTGTTTCTATGGTTAATAATTTGAGGTTGCATAGTCTTTCTTTTTCGGACATCGTTGAGCACCTCTCCCTTTGAGGCTGATGCGGGTTTGTCTTCGCCAAATAGCTGAACAGGGGGATTGCAGTCGGCGCTATACGAGAAAGTAAAGACAACACGATAATTGCCGCCGATACCTTCTGGTTTGCATACAGATTTGCTTAAATGATAACTAACCTTGCTTGCTAGCCTCTATTGCTTCACCTAAGCGATTGAGACTCTGATTCGCAGAGAAATGCGCGATCTCACATAGTGGACATGTTATTGATGCGGTACCGATACTTCTTGTTCTTTTTTCTGCTAATTTTCATATCTTTGTTCTACAGTCCAAGTTTTAAATCTCGATGAAATACGTTGCGAAACAAGCCATACTTACATGGTGCGGAGGGCATTTCGAGCATATCGAAGTCCTGAGTCAGGACTTCAATCCTTGGCGCATTTCCAACCACATAGCACAATGGCAGAAGAATGATTTGGTTTTGAGGAAGAAACCTTTCGGAAAGATCGCATGTCGCGCAAATTTTATAACACAGTTTATGCGTAGAAGTGACATATACCGAATATTAATTCTGGAGTGTGACACGGAGGTTCATGAATGGCCGCTCAATGACCAAATTTGGATACTGAGGTCTTCACAGTGACCGAACGGGCTTGCCCTGTACCCTGACTTGTTTTTCTTCCGACAATGTTGAACCCTGTCTGCCGATCGATCGCGCTCCATTCGCGATGGCAGACGCGCAATATTTTCCTTCCTAGAGCGAAACCATCCATACGAACATCAACATTTCGTCCGATCGCACGTTATTTGTCAACTGTTGTCAATGAGCTGGAGAACGCTTACGACGTTGTAATTATTGGCGGCGGCGTAGCGGGTACAGCTCTTGCTTGCTCTTTAGGTAAACAATAAGAGCTATGCACCCTATCCCCATGTCTTACGTTTGTCTCGGACCATAGCATCCAACCCTCTTTTGCGAGAACAACGTGTGGCACTGGTTGAGGCAATGGATTTAACAAACACGATACAATGGAAACCTCAGGAAAATATATACTCTAACCGTGTCGTCTCATTGACACCTGGTTCCATGAATTTCTTAAAAAGTATGTTAATGAGTCAAGTGTGAAGAACGGTGAATTGATCTTTTTCGTATAGAAATTGGGGCAGCAAAGTACATGCACGTCGATAGAGCCAATGCATATGATAAAATGCATGTCTGGGATGGTGTGTCTGGTGCAAAAATCCATTTCGATACGGACATGCTCGGGAAAAAAGCTGAAGATGATAATGCTATTGCGTACATGATTGAAAATGTTCATCTTCAGAACGCCATTTTGAAACAACTGCATGCATGTCGCGCCGAGGGTGCCCAAGTGGATATCTTGCAAAAAGCACGCGTGGCTAATATTCGGCTGGATAAGGAGCAACAAGGAGAATTTGATTTGTCTGATTGGCCAACCATTCAACTTGAAAATGGTACCGTGCTAAAAGCACGCTTGCTGGTAACAATGAAAGAATGATGAAATTATCTGGAGGATATCTGGTTTGATACAGAACAATCATAGATTGGTGCTGATGGTGTCAATAGCCCTGTTCGAAGCTTTGCAAATATTGAATCCCTGGGTTGGGATTATGATACCCACGGTGTTGTGGCGACACTCAAGTTGGATCCTACACGTACCAACGATACTGCCTGGCAAAGATTTTTGCCCACAGGACCGATAGCCATGTTACCGGTATGGGAATAGGCAAAATGAGAGAACGCTTTTAAAAGACTTACGCTGATAGTCAAGCTCGGCGATGGCTATGCATCGATGGTTTGGTCTACCCATCCTAACATTGCAAAACTAATTAAGGGCGTGTCGCACCGAGATTTTCGCCACCTTGTGAATGCCGCTTATCGACTCTCGCACATCGATTTAAGCTATCTTTACTCCCAAATTGATAAATCGACCTTCCAGTCGGCGTGCGACATTGAGGCTGAATATCAATGGAGAGAATCTGTAGCCACAAAAGCCTTGACCGAGACGGAGAAAATCGAAAGAGAAATAGAACTTCCGCCGGAAGTTGTGGATGTGCAGGAAAACAGCAGAGCCAGTTTCCCGCTTCGACTTAGGAATTCTGAACGTTACGTTGCGGACAGAGTGGCACTTGTAGGGTAAGCGAAAAGAACTAGTTAGATAGAATGCGAGTATAAGGTTTAGACGATCTGCGTTAGGGATGCGGCTCATACGATCCATCCGTTGGCGGGACAGGGTCTTAATCAAGGCTTACTTGACGTAGAATGCCTTTCCAAAACTCTGGAAACAGGAACGATGGAAGGGCAAGATATTGGCAATATTCATCTTTTACGAAGTTACGCTGCTGACCGTTATGTTAAAAACGTCGTCATGCTGAGCGCTTGCGACAAGATGCACCGACTCTTCGGCACAGATATTGCGCCCGTTACCTGGGTTCGGTCTCTGGGTCTCACGGCAGTGAACAATATGGACTTTTTGAAGGTATGTGAAAAATACATATTACTAGTTTACAGATTAAACAATTTCTTACAGGCTGAGATCATGCGATACGCAATGGGCATTGAAGAAGTTCAACGTTAGATCTTTAATTCATAAAAAACCTCTTATCACTTTTGAAGCTATGGAGCTATTTTTATTGTATATCTTGTGTACTTCTTAAACAGCATGCAACCAATGCTTTTATTAAGATCATTATCTCTGGAAAAATTAATGGAAAATGGTGGAAGAGAATCCAGCGAGACTTTGGCGTTATGCCCAAGAGCATAGCTGAAGCGGATAATATATGCCTTTTGGTTGCAGCTCATTACGAGTATTCTTAAGGAAGTTCTTTTTGATTGCACATTCAAAAAGTGACAGGACTGTAGGGCATTAGATTCAGTGGCCTACGATTGGCTTATATTACTTGTTAGTAAATATTGAGTTCTTGGTCCCCATACATCGTGGGGAAGTCATGAGTGACCTTGGAATCTGAAGCATGAAAGTTGGGTCGGAGAGCCAAATGTTCGCTTTCACATGGTGCCAACTTTTGAGTGATTGCTTGTTTGTTCTTTTACTTTTTTCTCAATGGCAGCAAAACAGGCCTCTGATAGCGAAGAACACTCTAGCACCGAGAGAGTAAGTGATATCCTGAGAAGAAGTAAAATAGTGTAGGTATCGCTTATCAAATTTTTATGTTTACCTAGTCCGATAACTTTCACGTTGTCCCTTCAACATACGATGACAATGAAGACGACCATCGACAACTGATCTCGGGAGAAGAAGAGCATCTCCTACCAGGAACAGCACAAGAAGACGAGGAAGACGAAACACTTCCTCCAGAACCGATAAAGTGGCATCCTGCATTGGTCATGGTGGGCAACCTGATAATGACAATATGTCGGCCAATATTCAGAATCGTATTTGCTCCAAGAGCACAACGCACAGCAATCAAGACTATTGTTGTTGCCACCACAGTAGCCTGGCTTATTATGACAAGCGTTGCAGCATACTTAATGTTCTATCGGCGATACGTACCAAAGATTACACATATTGAACCGATTTGGTTCCAATACGACTCATATCCTGTCCCGACCGACTTCGTTGACCTTTCTGCAGGTGCCAAAAATTATGCAGTAAGCACTTTGTACTTCGATAATATACATGTCAGTTAAATGATCAAACTGGTCAGCCGCTTAGGCACGAGCAAGCATACGATGTTTCAGTTCGTCTTCATGTACCCACTTCTGACATCAATTTCGACATCGGTAATTATTTAGAATTAGATGAACCCAAAAATGCTTTCTGGTTACTCAATATTGTGATTTTCGGATGAAGGTAACTTCATGGTCACTGTTGACCTCCAAACGACAAATGGGACATCGCTTATGTACTCAAGTCGACCGGTAAGAATAATAGGATAACGCTGGCATGTGGATTTTGAACTAACAGGTTTTGACGAAAAGGCTATTTTACGATACCAATCTGGCGCACAGAGAATATTGCACGTTTTTGCCAAAGCACTTCCATTACTCGTAGGACTAGCTGAAGAAAGTCAAACGGTCATTATCCCAATGATGGAAGGATACATGGAAAACAAGGTACGTTAGAATGAATTGATCCAAACACTAAACAAAGCTCACCATGTGTCCAGGCATACCCAATGACAAAAGCAAAGGTGACCTTGTCCAGTTCGCGTGTACAAGTATATGATGCTCAACTACGAGTCATTGCTGATTTCCGTGGTCTAAGGTAGGTTAAGAGAGGAATTAGAGTGTGAAAAAGGAAACAAAGAAAGGAGAATCTGATGACAACTTTGCCTTAAGGTACCACATGTATCATCATCGTATACCCACAGCTATTACGTTTATTGCTTTATTTGCTGTCATTGAACTTATCTTTGCAGCCATCGCTTGGAAATCATTTGGACAAAATGTCTGGAACAAACTACATGCTGCTTTTGAGCAACTTCCTGGAGAACCATTGGAATTGGAGGATGAACGAACAGATACCAGCATCGATGAAGTCCGCGCAACACCATCAGACGATGGATCTGCAGATGAATAAAGCATCAAAGCATACTACGAAGTGCATATGGATAAGTCATATTTAATCATATCCTGGGATAAAACGAGAATATAACAACAATGTATATGTATTATAAGTGGTTACTTTTGCTGGTCAATTGCATGATGTCTTGGGCGATATGGGTTGCCATGGGAACAAAAACCTTACTTGATAGAAAGCGAGTCAACGATTGCTATTTACTATTAACTGTCATTTCTTCAGCGTGTACAACCGGCTCAAAATCATATGCTACTGTTTTGTTTCTCACCGTTGTACTAAGGCTGAAAAATGAAGCGTAGCATCCGAGGTGTTCATCCAAAAGAACATTGTTATTGTACTGAGAATCTATTCTAGTGGAAGTTTCCATTTTATAACTGAGAAGAGATGTGTTAGTTCACTATATACTGAACGGTCTGTTATCTATCTGAAAACTATGCTAAGCAATATCGTGAGGAAAGTTGTTATTTACCCAATGGGCTAAAATTATCCACAGAGCAAAGAAAAACTAAATTAAGTAACAGATACCTAAATAGAGAAATAGGTTGCTCCAGTAACGAACAAACTGCAAGTATATATATATATTCACATGCGTATGCTAGAAAGAGAAAAGGAAGACATTCTGCCTATCATTCCATGGAACTACAGCCTGCTCAAAACACAGAAATTCCCCCTCCTCCATATGACAGTGCTGAAAGCGATACTCCTCCGTTGTATCAGCCAGCATCCGATCCGCAATGTGCCGTCGACGACGATACAAACACCTGTGCCACAATGGCTGAAGCCGAAATGTGCGAGCCAATGTGCCTATCCTTGTAAATATGAAAACCGTGCATAAAGAGAAGAATCTCATACGTCATTTAGGTTAACCATTATTATTGCATGTTTCTGACACTCCATTGCTTGTTTGCTTATGTAAAAACTATGTACTTCTTGTTGTTGTAAATAATTGTTATTGCATTTTCACATACGTACCATTATAAACTGTCAATTGGGTTTTCAAAGACGGGATTACGCGATGTGCTATCTACAGTTTACGCGTGGCCATGGAGTCATGACGCAGATCATTCCGAAATAGCCCCAGATATCGCTGGCGAGAGAAAGTATTATAGTGAGTTACAAACGTCTCTTTAAAGTTCGTCATGGAGGTATTTCGATTTCGGGTCACTCACTCAAAAAACAGAACAGTAGTTGGACAAAATTGCATACACAAAAAGTATGTCGCTCTTCAACCAGTTCTCTGATCTTTATTCGCTCAATATTATGATCATTATCATCTTTATGACATGTGTGAACTGTTCCTCTAGGATGCAAAAATGATCCGACAAAAACATCATGATTATGCTCTTGACCTAGCAAAGCCAACTCTATTGTTTCCAAAGTCGAACACACTGTAGAACTTGCGTATAAAAACATCACCGACTGGCCGTTACATTAATAATTGCTGCAACACAAGTTAATGCACTTACCAACCCAAAGTGGCCCAGCTGGTTCGGGAATATCCATACCCATGAAACCAGAGATGCACTGGCCGTAGGCCTGGAGAACATATTCTTCACCAGTCAAGCAGAATTCTTTTCCAGCAAAGATTAAGCAAAATTCAGGAAGGTCTTGAAGTGCAGTGCAGTTAACGGTATATTGACCCAATAGATTCTTCTTAGCACCAATCTGCATATTAAGTAACTCCGCCACATCCGTTGGCATAATAAAAACAGAGGCTCCAGTATCAACCACAGCAGCAACAGGGCTTAGGTCGGCCATTTCTCCTCCAAATTTGACATTTTCAAGCTGGATCTGCCAGTAACCTTGAAGGGTGACGTTTATCCAATGAATGTCGCCCTCAAAATGGTCAGGATTCACGCCACCGAACACTAATTCACCGCCAACATCGTCTTCTTTGTTGTTAGCATCATTTAGCCAGAAAGCAAACACTTTATCGTCTAGCAGATCACGATCCATCATATGGTAGAATGGAGGGGTAACATAGTCTGTAGCAATGCTAACATAGCCAAGACCAAACACACCATCAAAACGGGCTAATGCAAAAGTAAAACCCGGCTCTTTCACAGACTCGGCGAATTGTTGGCCCGCCACCGTGATGCCACCCACACGCAGGGTATCCTTGACATCAGAAGATCAACATATTCGGCTTTTGTACAAAAATGGTTTAACGAAACTTGAACGTACCTCGCTAATGAAACCTTCGAGAGATCCAATCCCGTATTGAATGGAAAAATCGGTCCCGTTAGCAACATACGTACTGGACTTGGAGGAATCATAGCGTCTGTGCAACAAACAAGCAATGGATATACAATGGGTTGATGGGACCCAAACATTAGAGGAGCCAGTGTCAAAAACCACCGTGAACACCTGTGGAGGTGTGCCTATCTCGATTTCGCCATAGTACTGTTTTCTCGTATGGATGAATTTTTGAGTGACCTACATTGAGGTGTAGCGGTTTACCTGAGCATTGACAAAGTTCGAAAGTGGAACACCGTGTTCTGCCCTGCCGTCCGCACCCACTTGAAACACCTTGCTCGCTTCGATTTGGTTGCGCTGACTGCCAAAGTATTTCTGAGTAAGATACTCGCCAACCTCTGAATATCGTTGCAATTTTTCTGAGGGGTTTCCCTTTGCTTTCTTAATTGACACCCTGATAAAAAGCATTATAGATATACACTAGTTAACGACAAGTCAACAAAAGTTCCTTTTTCCGAAAGATCATAGCACAAAGCGCAATTCTCTCGAGTAATGAAAACTTCCATAACATACTTTACAATGGCTGCCTCTGCGACCAGAAAGAATGTCGCAACAATAGCTGACAATGCCAATATCCTCATTTAAGCAGTTACTCAGTAACAAGAAAAGGGCACAAAGCCCGGTCATCCTGCTTAAACTTTAAGCACTACAAATTCTAAAACTCCGACTTTCGTCCATTGATTTGACAATTATTCACTCGCAAGTCAGGAACCACAGCGACAGCCTTAAATGTTCAGACAAGCGTTGTAAAAGAACAAACATCATCAAGCAAGCTATCCGTAAATGGGAATTAAAATGAAATAAGTGAATGGTTTTATGAGCAACACCCGTTCGTAATCACCTAGAAACAGATTTTCACTGTTCTTTATCGTAATTCACTTATATGCATATAAAAAAAGGACCAATTTACCAGTGAAACAAAAGAAATGGAGAACTGGTTATTGTCACGTATTAGAGCGTAGATCATAGTGGATGATATGGAACATTACCCTGCGGACGGACAAAGGAAACAAAACGACGGCTCAGAAGCCTCAGCGCTTGCAGACTTGCTGTTGCGTAGTCTCTTCTAAGGGCCTCTTCTTCCCTAAATCTGCTTTCTCCGGACTCTCTTGGCACGGCGGCAAGTATGAAACTACTCCATCTTCGTTGCAATACCTCTCGCCGACGCTCCAGAGGTCAACCTCCTCACCTAACGCCGCGCCCTCTCCTTCTACCGCTTCGATGCATTGCCGGACTATTTCCTATACAAATATAAGATATGGGTACAATTGTAACTCTGTTCGATTACTTTTCCCTTCCATATTAGGACCAAGATCCACAATACATCGTCAAATCCAGTCACCGATGCCGGTATAGTATACGATTCGGACCTGCGTACTCTGCAGATGTACCCTGCAGGAGAGTCCATCTGTGTCATTGTTACCGCAGGTCCTATGGCACCTATTAGCAAGCATATACTACCAGAGTGTCTAAATATACATGAATGTAGAAAATATACGATGACCAACTTCTTTAGCGCTTCTTTTCTTTTGGCAGCTTTTAGAAGGGCCGTTAACATATCCTTAGCCATTTTGGGCAACTTAAGGCCACCTTCTTTAATTGCCTTAGTCCCCTTCTCGTCAACTTCCGCTCGCCAGCTATGTTTGCCGATTCTCCCCTACAAGCAATGAATATAAAGAAGTCTGATGGTTATAGGTATGCCATAATCTTTACCTTACAGGCTGGACGCCCTCAAGATCGTAAAAACAGGAATCGATAATCCCCTTCCACAGATTATCATAGTATCTTTCCAAGCGCTTATCTTTCAAAGCATCTTTCTCGTATTCACTGAGACTAATCATTCGAACATTAGCGGAAACGAAGCCTTTTAAAACATTCAACACGCTTTACTTACAGGTTGCCACATACTCTCCTTGCCCAATCAATATCAAAATCCCGCTCTTTTACATACTGGTCAGGCAGCCAATCCCATGCTTCACGGGCTGCTTTTCGAAGATCTTGGCAATTTCTCTATTTTAGTTCAATTAGCAACGACCTATCCACCCGTGTGCTTTCCGCAACAGTTTACTATACCATGCGAAAACTCAACAGGAAATCTACCAAGCGCTTGGGAGGTTTGGGAAGCTGTTTCTGTTGGTAGTTTCTGATCTCATCTAATTCCTCTTCAGAAAAAGCCTGATGTTGGAGGTAGCTTTTGTCTTCCGGGTCCATTATGAAGGAGTGGCATAGACTGAAATTCCATGCGTAAATATTAATCAAGTACAGACTTTAGGTTATAGTGCTTACTGTTCATGATCGCATCGTGTCCCAAACTGGTATAAGCAATCCTCAACATATCTTTTGGAACAGCTAAGCATCCATTTTTGTGAGTCGTCCATTTCCAGGAACCTCTTTACAAACTGGTCCTTCATAAATACTGGTGTGCCAGTTGGAGATACATGGCTAATATCTTTTTCACTGTATTGAACTCCATTATTCTCGGTTACCGTGCTGGTGGAAGCCGGATTAGCTTCTCTGTCAGATAAAGATGTTGGCAATTCTGCCTCCTCAATATCTATTCCCGTGGAAGTGGATTGATCTATAATGTGATCAGTGACAATAACCACGTTATGCGTTCTGTTTAGTACCGTTCGCAACAAAAACCTGTCTTGTTTGGCGTCCGGATTCTGCATGATACGTTTCCAATATCTCTACATTTTCGTGCGCAGCCTCCAGAGTACCAACTGGTTGCAGATATGGCAATGCTTCCGAAGTTCGCAAGGTCTATGTAAGAATTGAGTGAGCTGCACATATTACCCGTCAAGCCGACGTCAACCGTTGCGCCAACCAAGCCCTTACGTTGAATGGCGGTGGCACCCCAAGGCTAAGTGCCGCTAGTTGTGCTGATTCCGCGCCTGAAAGTCCCAGTGCTATTGGTTCCGTGTTACTGCTTGATTCACTAGTGTTGTGAATAGTGCCACCGTGCGTCTTTATATGCTCGGAAAACCTTTGCGTCGTTTTGTAAAATTTTCTGCATAGGTCTGCAGGACATTGAAACGAATTGTCTATTCTCGTCACGCAAATATTTTTGCCATGAATGGATACAGTTATCATTGATTTGTGTGTGTTCCATTTGTGCCTTCGCAATGCCTCGCTGCTATAAATCTTATCATCTGGGCATTCTGTGCACTTGTAGTTCGCCAATTTTGCTTTGTCGTTGGGTGGCATGAGCTGTGAAGGAGCAAGTTGGGATAACAAGCAAGTCAGTTGACGCATTGACCCAAATTTGTAGTCACAATTTCACGCTGAAATTAAGGGTGATAATCATTAAAAATCCAGATTGTAAGGCTTACTTATAGTGTGAGCGCCTATAGGTCACAATTCCTTTTGACAGAGATGATGGATCAATTGGTAGTCACAATCATAAGGAAGAAAAGACTCTTCAGTGGTATAACCCAATGGCAGAATTTCTATTCAGTCATGGTAGAGGCTCTGCCTGAGTTCCTGAATTTGGATCCACTATATTTGCGCAATGATTTCAGACCTTTATTATGCAAGGTCGATTGAATTATACGCAGAGGTCTTCGTCCGGATCTCCGCTTTAAATTAGCTGCTTTAGGTAATAATAAAGACCTTAATTGGTTTAAGTGTAGGTCAAAATACGACATACCCTCCTTCAGGTTGTTGACCTGTGACGTTATGAACACAATTTGGACTCTGTAACATTTATGGTACCATGTAACGGTGCAAGTATGAAGGAAAGCGCAGTGTTTTAAGACTCAGTACATCGTCTCTTCGAGCGGGTCTGTGCGCTAGTACCTATTTATCTCTGGGTTTTGGGCGCAGGTTTGTTCATCCTACCAAGTCTTTTGGAGTAGGCGTCAATGAAGTCTTGGTCTGTAAAGATATTAAGTTCCAACCAGCTGTTATGCGCTTCAGAATATCCTTTCCAATGGAAAACTTACTCTCTGTTGCCAACTCTACCTCAGTGACTAAGATTTGCTTGGACTTTATACATACTTTCCAGGAAGTAAATTCACCCTTGTCGAGAAGTAAATGCAGCCAATGGCGAGAACAAAATTCATGCTGTGCTGTAAGAGAAACGGATTCGCTTTGGCTGACAAATCGTATGTCCTGTTGCCAAGAAATGTTTTGTACTACAAGCCTTGGTGTCTTTGGATATATAGAAGCACACAAAGTGCTCGTTTTTTTCTTATTTCTTCTCCACAATTACACCAGAAATCACATGATAATGAACATTCAATTTTGTATGAAAATGAGAAAGGTCGTGTTGCCGACGAGTATGGTCGGCCTGAACCATTGGATTATATAGTTGATGAGGAGCAGTTTCGTCCTGAAACATTGAGCTCTCATACACAATATTTAGCTCAACAGCGTCTGGAGAGCGAGAAAGTGATAGAGGCAATACAGGTGCAAAAGGAGATAAAGCGTGCCAGTGATGTAGTTAAAGGGAAACATCAATGAAAAGAAATTATACACGGTATTCTGATCAGGACAGAGTGAAGTTCTTCAAACTGTTGTTTGAGAGGCGTGCGAGGGCTGCTGCTGCTGCAAAACGGATTGAGGTTTACATTCGTACAACACATAAATGGGCTGAACAGTACGAGAGGGATCCTAATAGTATGTTTGAGAAGCAAAGAAAGACCGGGGTTCCACGCATTCTCAATGAATAGCACAAAAGAGTTATCCTTGAGTGCATTGATGCGAACCCTTCAGTCGTCTTTGACGACCTGACGAAGCACTTAATTGAATGGGATTTAATGGAGCTTGCCGAGTATTCATAGTAGTAGGAGGACGTATGCAGTAATAGAATCAATCAGTTTTTTTTTGACGCACAACATTTGGCTTGCCACCATACATCCATACATTCGATGGGAGCTTGCGCTTTCCTTTGGCATTGCTGGCCTGGAGGGCATCAAGATTGTAGGCTGTCATGGTGGCAATGTTCTAAATGAAAAAATAGAAAATTGTAAGCGTTGACGAGTCAAAACCTTTTATGTCTACCTTGATTTGGACAAGGCAGCGCAAGATAGATGGAAAAAGAGAGAACGAGGTCGTACAACTTAGCAAGGTCACAGAGTCAAGCAAAACCAATCGGTACACCAGAAGGTGCTGGCGATCCATTATATATGTCTCGAGGGTAAAGCCTTTAACCAAGATGCCACAGACACGTGGTTCGTCCAAACCCTGGGCTGTGAGCGTGTTGATCATGGCTTGCATTCCGAGGCCAAGTTTGACCTTGTCAGAGATGGTACCAGGGTCTTGTTTGCCTTCGGGTTTGACCTCGCAGATGCCAAGATCAAAACGCGCAGACCAAGGGCGCACGAACACGACCCAGTCTGGCTTGAAGACCTCAGCTGCTGCTCGCGATGACTCTAATGTGCCATTTGACCAGTCTCGATGAAAAATAGGATGTTGGGTCACTTTACGGTGAATGGGTGAAGGGTGAACGCGTGACTGCATTTTTGGGTGAACGGGTGAATGAGTGACTGCAATTTTGGGGTGAACGGGTGAATGAGTGACTGCAATTTTTTGGGTGAACGGGTGAACGGGTGAACGGATTGACGGGTTGACGGCATGTCGGGTGAACGCGATAAATGGGAGCAAACATTGATCCCCAGCTTACCCTCCCTGTTCGGCCGTTCACACTGTGTAGCTTTTGGCGTACCTGTGAAGGAACCTATATTAAAGAGACTACTCCAATAAAACTATGCAAAACAAAGCTAAAGGATAAAGAAGTACTAATGTAAGAAATATGGAGATTATAGTGACATCTTCACCAGCTTGCATTTGTCTAAGACGATCTTCCCGATGTTGAATTGAGCAGCATTTCGCCATTGCCAATATCTAAGGGGATATCTGCAAATCAGGTAGCTGTTTAGCATCGCCAACACTATCTAAACGTTGCCTTACAGCATCGCAACTGTTACTCTCTCACACATGTAACTGACTAGACCCATACCTTATAAATCAGCTATTGCTTAAAATACCAAGGAGGTTTTAGTGCAAGTTGTGGCGACATTTCCGTACCCGCGAAGATACGTGCGCCCTGTTAGCCATTCTTGCATTGCTGTAAAAAACCTCTGGCTAAGAAAAAAACCATCTAAAAACGCGGTGGGCCTGGGCTAAATGGGAGAAAAGTCAGCAAGATAAGTCAGATACCCTCATGTGGAGTGATCAGCTCCTTTTTTGGCTCTCTAAGTCAGATAGACGCGCCCATCTATGACGCAACAAAAATAACAAACACCTGGCTATAAGAGTGGAATGAAACGGGGACTCAGTTATTAAATGGGGTTGCCTTTGGTCTGGTGGAGTTGGACCGATCATACTGCAACCAAACCATGAATCAAGAGGCTTATATCGACGTCATAAGCAAGCAGTTCCGTCCCTGGATTGAACAGCTTAAGCAAGACCATCGACAGGACGTTATCTTTTAAAATGTTAATACCCGGCCCAATAAAGGAAAGAAAGCAGAAAATCGCAAAAACCAATGCAATTTTCCAGTGATGCCATGGCCTGCTAATAGCCCAGACATAAGCCCAATTGAGAATGTCTGGGATCATCTGCACCGTCGAATAAGATGCAGAAGGCCTTTGCCGATGATATAAAAAATTTGAGGCAGTTATATTGAAAGAGTGGGAACAATATCACTACTCAAGGATCTATGCTATATTGTGGCAATATGCCAAATTGTATATCCCTGCTACGGTCAGCCCTTGGAGCGGTATTAACGAGCCAATTGCATTAAATTGAGACCTCAGATGTAGATTTTGCAGACCTTTGTTAGTGGCCTGGGTGGATAGAGTCGCCTGAATAAAGGAAGGATACGATCAAAAACCTTTACTGAGTCAGTCTTCCTCTTCAAGCTTTAATAACGATCATTATTCATTTTTATGCGGATGCACAGATAACCTTATTATTTTTCCTTGTTTTATTTCAGAGAAACTTTATTCAAGAGTAAATACAAATAGCCATTATATGGATGAAACTAACACATCATTTAAAGCGAAACAAAGCGAGCGTAAGAAAAAAAGGAGGAGGGATGGGTGGGACCATCTCTGGATCCACTATCTTCGACCGTTTTTTGGCAACTTAAGGCCACCTTCCTTGATCATTTCGGTAGACCGAGGAAATGTTCGGCGATTCTCCCATACCAAAATAATGAGTATAAGAGAAATTAACGTAACGTATGAGGCGGCAGCGAACCCACCACAAAATTAAGCTGATCGGGGTAGAGGCTGTGCAGGCTAATGATCCGTAAAATGCATATAGGCCATCCTGTACATGCTGTCAGTTGAAGTGAGCATGTTGTTGGAGAATCATCCCGCTCTGGCTAGTTTGGTTCAGATTATATAAGTGCCTCTCACCAGTAATATTAATCAGGTGTTCTTGGTTAAAGTGATTCAGATTGTATAAAGCACAGTTAACTAATTAAGTACGGTTTAAAGCGTTGCTAAATATGATTCGCATTTAACAAGGATGGGCAAACTTGGTTCAATGTTCAAACCGTTTCTGGCCCTGTTTACTTGAGCACCATGACGGCAGTGCACCCAGCCAAATCCTGTAAACGTCTCCAGCAGTCAGATAGTGACCTGCATCCTTGAGGCAATTGGTACTATAGCTGGGGTTTTGTTTCCGATGCTAGTACATTCATCACTAACCCACTTTGCTTGCTCCTTATTAAACAGCGCAACCATTTATGCGATATAAACAAAGCCACGTTTACTACATAATGAACAGTTGTTCACCGTAGGAAATGCAGAAAATTCTGCATATTCTGTCGATGTACCACTTAGTGCTTAGATCGACCTTGAGCTAGACTTAATAGGGAAAACTCTGCGTAGCGTCGTGCTCTAACCACATGCGTTTTACAGAAACCTTATGCAAAGTCTAGAAATATGATGTCTTCTGCAAAACATTTAGAAAATACATTCCTGAAGCCCTTTAACCATTTACTTGCTTGCCTTCTTCACTGTCTTATGATCCCTTTGTCGGTGGCTTACCTAATTACTGCCTTCGACGTGAGACCACAAATGTATTTCGCGTGACGCTATATATTATGACATAAGAATGTTGTAATTACACCTCCTTTCTGGAACTCTTGTCATTATTACATCGTGTACAATGACGGATGGTCACACTTCGCTTGAAGACGTATGGAGGTCATGTGGTAGAGGCTGACCAAAGTTTGCCCCTCTTAGGCAACGGCATGGAAGCGAAAAACGGAACACGTACTTTTCTGCGTTAGTCATCTTTGAAGGATGGGGACACAAAACCCCCCTTCCCCTTGTACTTGGAAAGAACTTCATGCAACGGCTGGATTTGTGATAGCATCATAGCTTATATGTTTCTAAGCGTGATTCTTTAAAGTAGAACAAACCAGTCATAGTTAGTAATTTCAAGATTCTACCCAGTAACTAAATTCGTTAGGTTACACGTGGGAAACCCTGGGAGTCAAACGAACGCAACAGTCAGGTCAAAGGCAAACTAGAAATCAAGGATATGAACGAGCAGCATATCACTGCTTTTTCATGGTTAGTCATATGCAATGACATTTGATGGCGTTACGGTTTCTTGAAAACTGTAATTGGATGCTAATAATGCTCAAGACTAGGAGAAAACAATGGCCAGTTTGGACTAAGCATATTATGTAGCACAGACTTAAACGTTCTACTTACATTTCCTACAGCAAGCGTATACAACCCTTTCCGTACATTCTCTATCAATTTATCATGCTATGACAACAACATACCATTTGTCTTATGTGCCTTCGCTTTTATGAAATGGTCAGAAAACGACAAAGCTTGCAACGTAGTGGCCCCATAGACATTTTCTCTAGTTATGTGCGGTTCAGCAAGATAAATGCGCGAAACTATATGTAGTACCTTACTTTAATGCATAGCGGCTATAACAAGGTTAGTGTGCTGATTACCACCTTTCCATTACAGATACTCTATACTAAGTCTGGAATCTGCTTTAACGTACTTACTATAACTTTGTATACAATACGAACTGATGTCATTTGCCTTGAATACAATTTGCTAAAATAGTTCTAATGGTAGCCTCCCACATCTACCAACTTATCTGCTTTGTCAGGGGTCAGCAGATTGCGTCGGTTATATTACGGGTCAGATGTGCTTAAAACCGATCCGTCTAAAACTTAGTCGGTTATGGGTCGGGTCATGGAAGCGGTGGACCCGTTCAGGAACATATTTAAAGAACAAAGTTTTATCGCACTCTTCCTTTTTCTCTAACCATGATCTCTGGCCGTCTGCTTAAATCCACTGCTCGCCCTTTCACTGTCAGGTCATTCATTCAATCCCCCTCGTTTCGCTCACAGAGCACTGTTGCGGTGACCAATAGTGACCAAGATGCACTTCATATCAAGACCCCCAATGGGAACGGTACCTACAGCTACCTTTGGCTAAGGGATAATTGCCGTTGCGAGAAGTGCATTCATCCAAGTAGCCTTCAGAAGCTGCATTCATCCGCTGCTATACCTCTAGATATTGCACCCTCTTCTGTTAGAATCACTGGTGATATGGCCGAGATCGTCTGGAACAAGCCATTACGCCATCAGTCTAGCCAGGACAAACATATTAGTCGATACCCGTTATCCTTCCTAGAGCGCTATGCTTCGCGCCAGACATGTGAATCGTTTCGGTTCAACCACATTGCACCACAAACGTGGAATCGAGACGAATACAAGCTAGACTGGGTAGAATACAAGGATTACATGACAACAGATGCAGGCTTGCATAAGGTGGTCCAGCGGCTCTATAATCGTGGACTCGTCTTTCTCAAAGGCGTTCCCACCATAGAAAACTCTGTAACACAGGTAGCGGAGCGCATTGGACCCATCCAAGAGACTTTTTATGGTCGTGATTTTGATGTTAAAGATTTGGCCAATACTACCAATATCGCCTATACTAGCTTCAACTTGGGCGTTCATATGGACCTTATGTAAGTTGCCTAGAAGTTGTCTTTGATGTGTAGTAGCTAACGATATGTTCTACCGGAAAGGTATCATGACAATCCTCCTGGAATTCAGTTGCTTCATTGCCTGAAAAACAGTGTAACGGGGGGAGCAAGCACCTTTGTAGATTCCTTAAGAGCTGTTGAACTACTAAAAAAGAATTTCCCGCAAGATTATGAGATATTGAAAGAAACGCCAGTGACGTTTCACTACGTTAACGATGGCCATCATCAGTATCGGCGCCGCCCGACGATTGTCGTTGGTGAAGACCACAGTGGGCCAGCTTGGGATGTTGGTGTGAACTATGCACCTCAATCGTTTGGACCCATGGATCATCTCTCACCAGTGCAAACAAAAGCGTTTTATGCTGCATTCCAACGTTTTGCTGACCATATCGAAGACAGTCGTCTTCGTTACGAAATCACCTTGCAACCGGGACAATTAGGTTAGAGCGTTTTTTTTTGTTTTCTTACATCAGATAACTCACATCCCATTTATAGTCATGTTTGCCAACCGACGTATTCTGCATGGACGTACTGAGTTCGACCCTACCAGCGGAGATCGTCATCTGAAGGGAACTTATGTTGCACTGGATTCTCTCAAGGATAAGCTCCGTGTTCTCTGCAACAAATATGGGTACGACGCGTCAGTGTAAAGCTGGCAGTTATTGCAAGCTTACTTGACATTTATCTGCGAGTATAATATTATCTTATCAGGAGACACATGTTCTTAATAAATCTGATCCCTGCATTCCTGCGGAAAAGCCGAATGCTACAGGAGTTGCCGCAAGTATGCATTGACATCGTCTCTTGACTGTATAAACGTCTTCTGTACATCTTATCCAAGCTAATAGCTTACAAAGACCGATACACTGGGACAAGATAGTTTGATGTTGACATAGCAGGTAAATATTATGGACGGCGCTCGCTCAAGGTATTGTATTTCCGAATTTCTTATGCCACCTAGACATGTTCAGCATAAAATTTGTATATGTTTATTAATAGTTGTGTTCTATAACCGATAGCATTTGTACCCTATGATAGAACATTACAAAGTCTTTATGGCAGTCTTCGATGAGCATTTCACAACGATACCATTACAGACAATTTTTTTTATTTGTATTAATCGCTTCCCTGCTTTTTTTTGTCCGCCCAATTCCTTAATCCTTATTTTTCTTTTTTTACTATATGCACTCCTGTGTGGTTCTTCCAGCAAATGTGAGCTAGGGCCAATCAAATCTCCGCTAGCGTACTGTATGAAACTCGTGTCAACTGCATCGAGCGTGGATCACCAATGTTCGACCACCTACCACTTGTAGATCTGACATTAGATCCGAATGTCTTGAACAGTATGACTGGATCACTGTTTTCATTATTCGCGTGTTAATATCAAGTAACAGTCTTCGCACCGCTCGTTCAACTGACTCCGTATAACATCCATGCGGTTGATCGATCTAAATTCGCCAACCCAAGTACTCAGCAAATCCCAGTAACAAAACCAGCATCTTTGCCAGAAAAAAATGCAGCGCCAAATCTGTATTGCGCTGCCTGTAAGAAGAAGTTTAGCAATGAAGCGACGTGGCAAAATCATCTCAAAAGCGCAAAGCACATTGCCAATGAGAAAAAAGGAGCAAAGAACAATAAAGGTGAGATCGCCGTGAATGGACAACGACGCTGGAAGCTAAGAGTAAGAAACAGCACAGTCGAATAAGCCGAAACAGATAGTGGCTGATAAAGAACCTGTTGATCCCGAAATTGAAGGTACTAGCAGCAACATGCACCCTATGTATTGGCCACTGAATACACGATCCAGATGCACTAGCTCAACTGAAGAAAATGCCAGATAAAACGAACGATATAACGGGCCTAATCCATACCTACTGGGATATATCTAAACGTCAGTAAGCAGATAGGGGTGAATGTATGTATTCACCATTGTAAAGTGTTCTTTAGGTCCGCAAGACCACGACAAACAGCGGAATCATTAGACCAATTCATCAAGTTTCTGAAGAGCTCGCCCAGTGACGTTGGCGTTATCGCATCTACGACATGTCTGGCGCAACTGGCACTGGCTCGGCTATTATACATTTATCACGCCAATACTAGCCTAAATCACGCTCGCACACTTGCATTAGAAGTAATAAGCATCCGCCTCAACATAAATTCTACCGCAGTATTAGACATGTCAAAGGTACTGATCATCCTGTCAGCTTGATATTCAAACACTCTACCCATAGAATTGCGATCAAATCGATTATCGAGATTTATTAGACGGATGTAGACACATCATCTTGCATTGTCGGGCAGACGAGAAGTTGCCGCCGGTTAGCGTGCTTCTAGAAGCAGGAAGTATGTTTGCACAGAAAGGGGATGGGAAGGATCAATTTAAAGCGGACAATGCAAGTTTAAGCGCAGAAAAGATCGCCATTGTTCTGTTTAGCATAGCTATCACTGCTTGTGAACCAGAAGAAAGGTAAAAGGAGAGACCAGAATTTTCATAGAAGAGCACCAGTTTAATTCTATGATATAGGAATCAGAAAGATAAATACTTCCAACACGTTATCGATGTATGACGCAGAAAATCAATGTAGTTCAGCATTAATCTGTTTGATAGATATACGAGAATATGGGGCTTGTACCTAGAGCACTCGATGTGCGCTTTTTATGGGCCGAAACTTCGATGGATAGAACATCAAATAACACGTTAGCATTATGGAACATGTTTATATCGCTCTTGGTCGCACTTGAAATAGGTTTCTTGTACCCACGGGATTCTTGTTGAATACTAAATGTAGCGTAGATGATCAAGTTCGAGCTGACAACATCCGAGCTCGTATCATAAACCTTATTGACGGGGAGACGCGACTTTACTTTCCGGATCTGAAGGTACCTAGCGAATAAGCGGAGTGATAAATGTGGCTGACGGCATGATAGCTATTGTTAGACATTGCTTCTGCATATCGAAGCTTGGATCTAGCGCGATTGCAAGGTACGCTTTCTCATGAGGTAGATTACGTTGCTTTGCTACTGCAAACTCCTTTGCAGTCCAGTCTATTGTTAGAAAAGGTGGCACATGAAGAACAGGAGCGACGGAATATCATAGAGCGTTTGCGGCAATTAGTAAATATTTAATATTTGATCCTGCAGCACTTAAAGCCTAATCGTTATGGTGCGATATTGTAAGTCTTTGACTTACAAGATCCAGGTTTATACCAATGCCTCCCTTCTATTTTAGCAGCATTTCCTCTAGTGAGGGTGGCACTTGTAGACTATGAATAAATATTGCTTTTATGATGCATAATTTAGTGGTAAAGCAAGAGTTTGAAAGCATAAGGGCAATCGAGATTGCTAGTAGCAAAACAAGCATTTGGCCAAACCAGTCGAATCATGCGCTACCTAGTATGTCATCGCAAGACCGTCCTCCTACTGCCTTTCTATCTTTCGGACTGTAACTCTTTATATCTGACGGCCACAATTAAACCAGTTGCAGGATTGTATTACTCATAGACTGAGGAAATGAGTAGCATTGCAAACATCGAACTATTAGCCTTCAATGTGAAGAATGTGTTCGACGATGAGAAAGTATACTTCGTTTAGAAAGCGATTATGGGGTACTATTAATGAGCTGAGTATAGTTTGAACAAGTTTTGCAATGGCTACCAATGGAGGAGCATGCAGCCGTTCGCAGGTTCAAGTGGGCGAAGGACAGATACCTGGCTTTGGGTAGCTACTTGTTACGCCGTTACTTTTTTTCCCATAGACTGGGTACCCCTTGGTACGAAGTCGAATTTCGACGTCTAACAGGCGGAAAACCAGTTGTAGTAAGTACTTTTAACCCTACAACAACGAACCGTTGATTTGGTTGGAGTACAGGTACACAACGATAAGCAATGGATCGATTACAATATTTCTCATGAAGGGGATTGGGTTGTCTTTGCTGCCACGTCGCAACCGAAGTTACATGTGGGCATCGATGTGGTCCAGCTAAACGTGCCAACAAACGAATCTGTGGACAGTTTTATCAGCAGTTTCCAATCTCAGGTATATTATATGATTCCCAAAAAAAGCGGACGGGTAGGTAGCTAATGGGATTATTGCTAGCTCACCAGCAACGAAATGCGACTGCTGACAGAACACCCGGATTGTAAACTGCAAGTTTTCTCTGAGATATGGGGTTGTAAAGAAAGTTATGTAAAAGCACTTGGTGTGGGTTTGTCACTAGAATTGAACAGAATTGGCTTTGAGAACACGACTGAGGTAAGAGGCCACAGTTATGTTATAGATCAGAGTGATCATATATCCTTGATTAGGGAGGTAACCGGCGGATTCGCCTAAAATTGGACGGTGTCATCCAGCCAAATTGGCACCATCATCTTACTTATTTAGACAGTAATACGCCCGTAGTCGTCTGCTGCGGTTACAAAGATCCATCCATGCAGATAGCAGCAAACGATCTTGAAGCATTCTTTCGGACTACGCACCAACTCGGTGAATGTATAACCATAGATTGCTCATGCTATACA
The DNA here is from genome assembly GCA_000696975.1 of Apophysomyces trapeziformis B9324. Lineage (NCBI taxonomy): Eukaryota > Fungi > Mucoromycota > Mucoromycetes > Mucorales > Mucoraceae > Apophysomyces > Apophysomyces trapeziformis. The sequence continues at coordinate 352,973 of JNDP01001378.1, read as the reverse complement.
TTTGTCACATTGAATGATATCCAACAAAAGATGAAGAATTATTAAAAAATATTTCTTGGGAAAGGCAAGTGCGGTGCGGTTAAAATTCTAATTCATATGTATTCAAGCAACACAGAATGTTATAGTATTGAATGCCATACGGGAGCATAACATGTCAGTTATTCGTTAATAATAATTATGATATTCGGTCGAAGTATAGTAAATTAAGTAAGATTATGTTAAGAAAAGATTATTGGCATATCATCGTTGGTTGAAACTCACACCGTTTCACGTATCGACGGGCTGGACCAATGCAAGCTTGATTTGTGTTCATGTAGCTATCCAAGAAAACAATATAAGCTCAGTCTGGATTGCCGTGCTGCATAGAGAGGGGACTTACAAATTATGATCTAAATGCGAAATCAGTTTTAACGAGTTTGCACAATTGTTCACTTCAGGTGAATCCATCGTTCCTTTGCATTGGACTACCATCCAAAGATAAGCAACATTGAGCAATCCATGTGAAAATTAGCAATTACGTAGTTCTCGAGTGTCAGCTAGTTGCCAGTATTCAGTGCCTTCATGCTTTATAATCCGGGTATGAAATTGTTAAAAAAGAAAGAAATAACAACGAATTTCTTTTTTCTTACCATAAATCCTTCGGATACAGAAGGAGTATGTGGAATGGCTATAGAGAAATAATTCAACGTCTTGTACGGGATACACACCATGGCAGATGCTTTTTTTTTTCTTTTACCATCCCAACGGTGAACTGTTCGCTTCATCTCAACCCCTGTACTTTGTACGTAACGGGCATAGGCAGGATCACCCACCCGAGCCTTTCCTGCAAAGTATGGTCGTTAATGAAATTTGTGGCCACGCTCATACCGCATCGTAGCATACCATAAGTATAAGCAACCATATTTGTATGGTTCAGGTGCGGTATACGATGATACAAGTCTACCATGGCAAAAGAAATCAGCGACCCACCCCAAGAGTGACTACAAACAGATAGTGAACAATTAGCAACCATTAACCGGAAAGGAAAAAAATCATGCCAAAGCAGGGACCATCTTTTTTACCCTATCAAATGCACGCGATAGTTTGGGTATTTGTTCAGTTGATCTCTCATGGTATTGATAATCAAATCGCGAACGTCGCCATAACCGTACCAAGATCCTTTTTTAAAGAAGCCGGTATTAATATAAACAGTGCTCTGAGATGAAAAATGGAATTTACCCATTTGGATATGTGCGCCGGGGATATCAGGGTGTGGTATAAGATCTTGAACCACAAACTTTCCCAAGCACCCGCAGAAGAATGAGACAAGCGTAGAACTTCGCATAATGCATTGATTTTGTTACGTTTTTCTTACCTGAGCTTGATCAAGTACACCCACGGCTCCTCTTATCTGCACGAAAAATATATGATTTCTAATAAAATAATGCAACAAATAAGAAAACGATGAAAAACCTAACGCCGGAAACCATATTAGGTTTACATTACTTGTGTGATCTAATGATATGGCCATGGACGTCGTATCGAGCGGTCGCAAAACTAGTGACGACTTCACCGTCTGGTAACAACTCCTGGCAAAGGCTGCAATCCCATTTGCTTAGATCCTTTCGACAGTTCACTGTCCTAGCGAGTGCAGAGTGATAGGCTAACTCCCTGGAGACAATGGAATTAGGGGCAAAGTAAATGACACTGCCGGCCTGTGTCAGATCAATGCCGTCACGCGACGTTAGGATGAATAGCGAAGAAAAGCGTTTAGTAAAGACACCGATGGCGGCTTCCAGCAATGCAACAGGTATTGAGTGGAAAAAGTTGGCCACAAGTTCTTTTCCAAACGAAAACCCATCTGCATCTGCACCTTGATAACGGCAGAACAGTAGGGTCACGAATGTAAGAAGAATGGTTATTTCAATCCTCATTACCTTTGTTTGTAAGTCTAAATGCTTATCTGTCTTTATATTTCATTTTTTTGGTGATAAGAATGTGTGCTGCATTTTGATATGGATCCATGGTTTTTTTTTGCCTGTTTGGTTCGGTTAAAAAAAAGCTATTCTCAAGAACAATGATAACAAACATTAAGCATTGTATCATGAAGGCTATCCCCTTTTGCCCTCAATGAGCGAGAGAAGCAACGCCAGTTGCTCATCCAAGGTCCCTTCTCACAACAAACTGACATTCCCACATACACAGGTCCGTGTTCGTTTCCTATGGAACGGGACTGGTTCCTGGACAGCAACATCAGGTACCAGCTTTTATTTAGGTAATATCCTACCAAATTTCTTCCAACAGAGCTGGATAATAAACTACCTTAAATAAGTACAACATGATTGTACTTCTAATGACAGGAGAATCCATGGCCAGTCCTTGAGATTGAGAGGGAACAAAAAAAACAGATATCTTATTGTTTCCCAGTCCTTTTTTTTCCCTATCAGGGTGATCGTACGCTATTGGCGTGATTTTGCCCGTAAATGCGGCGAACCAAATCTGACCCCACAGTGGTTGCGACGGAATCGTATGACTAAGATTCAATCTATGCTTCGCTTCCGTTTCTTCCTTTGCAACCCATGTTTTCCACTCGCCTGGTGCCAACGGTGGGTCGAACCTTTGCGGCCAGGTTGTTCTTGCGACCTAGCTTATGCCGAACACAAAGTACACTTACAGCGGCGACTCCTGACAAGGACGCGCTTCGTATAAAGACCCCGGACGGGGACGGTACCTACAGCTACCTTTGGCTACGAGACAATTGCCGCTGCGAACAATGTATTCATCCAAGCAGTCGTCAGAAATTGCATTCCTCTGCTGATGTGCCTTTGGACATCAGCCCTGCCTCTGTCCGAATTACAGAAGACATGGCCGAAATAACGTGGAACAAACCGTTGCGACACCATGCCGCCGCTCAGGACAGCCATGTCAGTCGGTATCCATTGTCATTCCTGGGGCGTTATGCTTCGCGCCAGTCGAGCGAAACATTTCGGTTCAATCACATTGCACCACAAACTTGGAATCGTGACGAATACAAGCTAGACTGGGTGGACTACAAGGATTACATGACAACGGATGCAGGCTTGCATAAAGTGGTACAACGTCTGTACAATCGCGGCCTCGTCTTCCTCAGAGGGGTGCCCACCACGGACGAATCCGTAACACAGGTGGCAGAGCGCATTGGGCCCATCCAAGAGACTTTTTACGGTCGTGATTTTGATGTTAAAAATGTCGCCAAATCGATTAATATTGCCTATACCAGCCTCTACCTCGGATTCCATATGGATCTCATGCAAGTAGAAAAGACACACACACGCATATTAGATGTGCTTGAACTGGATTAGTAACCGCTACCCTTTCTTTTTTTTATTTTTGCTTTAGGTACCTTGATTGCCCACCGGGGATCCAGCTACTGCACAGCCTGAAAAATAGTGTTACCGGAGGATCAAGCATCTTTGTCGATTCTTTCAGAGCGGTCGAGTTGTTGAAAGAAAACCATCCCGAGGATTACGCCGTTCTCAAGGAAACGCCTGTCACTTTTCACTACTTGAACAATGGTCATCACCAATACCATCGTCGACCGACGATTGTCACAGGAGAGGAGCATAGTGGGCCAGCTTGGAACATGCACGTAAACTACGCACCGCAATTCCAGGGCCCCATGGATCATCTTTCCCCAGCACAGGCAACATCATTTTATCGCGCATTCCAACGATTTGCTGATTACATTGAGGACGACCGTCTTCGTTACGAGATCACATTACAACCAGGAGAGCTAGGTGAGAATAAACCGTTCCGTTGACCTTCATTCATTTATACTAACGCTTCCAATTTTTTTTAATTTAAAGTGCTCTTTGCCAATCGTCGGGTGCTCCACGGACGTACTGCATTCGATCCCACCAGTGGCGACCGCCATCTGAAGGGAACCTATCTTACATTGGATTCACTCAAGGATAAGTTGCGTGTTCTATGCGAGAAGTATGGCTACAATGCATCCATATAATAATCTCTCTATTTTGTATGCAGAAAAAGAAGTTGATGAAAAATAAAAGGAAAAATGACATAGAAATGTTAGACATGAAATTTAAACTATGGGCTTTTGGAATTTTGCTTGTGCGAAGATTCTGTCGATGCTCATGTCTAACCGGCGATTGGTTGTTTCTCGATAGACGTATTCATTTTTAATTGTCTTGAACCCTTGCTCTTCAAATCTTGCCTGCAAGTCTTCCAGAGAGAAGAAATAGCTCAAGGTACCTAGAAAGCATGCGTCAGCTCCACTTGAACAAAATAATCTTCTTGTCCTTTTAGATCGATGATTTACCATCCTGGCGCACATAAAGATTTTCATCCAATTTTTTATCTGACGCAGCACTGAACTTAAGCTGGGCTTCATCATACAATCCATAATCTCGAAACAATACATAGCCTCCGGGTTTCAATACCTAACAAAGATGTTTCTTTACATAAGCCTTTGTCTATTGACTTTTGTTCCCGTAGAGTTTTACCTCGAACACGTTTTGAACCGCTGTAGCTTGTTTTTCCCTTGGGATAGCAGAAAGAACAAAAATGGCCGAGACCAAGTCTAAGCTTTCAGGAGGAATCTGATCCGTCAATCGATCCTGCGTCAAGTCACAAGTAAACGCTTTGCACCGGGATTCATCGTAGTGCGGATTGCTCTTGAAAAGAAAAAAGAAAGTTCCAGTTAAGTAAACGATATCTTAAAACCACTCATTCTGATAATTTTCTCCTTTCCTTTACCTGGACCAGTTCAATGGCTCGTTTAGAGAAATCACATGCATAGATGAACAAGTTTTTATTGTCTTCTAAGCGGGGAAACACAAAATTACCCACACCACAACCAATTTCAAGCAAGGTTTTCTTTTCTTCGTTGTCGTTGCATTGCAGTTCCTCAAATTCGCGATCAGTCCAGTGACGATCTGATTCAGAAAGAGAAAAAAAAAACCATGTTAACCTCTTTGTTGATCGCTTTTCGTGTTTGCTTGGTTTTTTTTTCTTTACCCTTGAAAAATTTAGTAGTATTGCGCTTATAGAAGAGATCCCAGTTTTTCGAAGCTTCCTTCTTGTATTTGTTCACCCAAAAGGGAGGCACTTCTTTTTGATCGTTAGCAATAAGTTCTTTAGCGCGGTTGAGATGCTGCTCAAGTCGCTCGGGATCCATAGTTAATCGTGCATGATCTTCTCCTGTTGGTTTGTTGCTCATTCTCCGTTGTGAACCAAAAAGGACCTCTCGAACTAATATTTTGTCCCCGCTCGCGCACCCAAATCTCTCTTTTTTTCTGCGCGAGGGCACCAAAGCTGGGGATTTTGCTGGAAAATAATAAAAAAAAAAGGCCGTGGGATTTTTAAACAGCGACATCCTTTTGGTCTGGAAACAGAGAATCTTGCAAAAGCAACAAATCCCTCTCCCTCCCGTCCCAATTTCTAGCCATGGATTTCTTAAAAAGCGCCATCAATGCAGAGATTTCGAAGAAACGCAAGGTCTTAGATACGGCCAGTGAGAGAGCAGGCAGCAAAAAGTACGTCAGTCGTGCCGAGCTCGAACGATTAAGAGAAGAAGAATATCGCCGAGAGGAGGAAGAGCGATTAGCAAAGGAAAAAGAGGTTTGTTCTGCATTTGTCGCCCGACGTAAACAAGCATGATCTCATTCGTTTGGGACAGAAAAAGGAAAAGCAAAGGCAGGAACAGGAGAGATTAAAGGAACAAGAAAAGCAGCAAGCGAAATTAGACAGCAAGAAAGAAAGTGTCAATGAGGTAAAGGAAAACAAAAAGGCAGCAAACATGGTCCAATGGATCGCAAGTAGATCCAAACTGAATGTTGTATGTGTGTTTTTAGGAAGTTGAAATTGAAACGTTTAACATCTCGAGAGAAGAAGTTGTTCGTCGCTTACGTGCAAAGGGACAACCGATCCGCTTGTTCGGTGAAACGGACAAACAATGTAAGATCCGACTTCGCGCTTTGGAATTGATGGAAGAACGCTCAGAGGTAAAACCGAGTGGTCAAAAGCTGGCTGAGGAAGCGAAGGACTCATCAATGGCTTTTTCTAAATGTGAATTAACAAATGTATTCAGGATCAGGGTCAACGAAACGACTTTATGCGCAAACTGGAAGAGATGGAGGAAGGAATGAAATTGGAAGTGTTGAAACAGAAAGCAGGCGTAGTAGACGGCAAAAAAGACAAGAAATCAAAGAAAGCAGATCTTATTGTGGCACCTATCGAATTGAAATTGTTACAAAGTGACCGTGACAAACTGTTTATGCAGATCTATGCCTATCTAGTGGTAGGTTGATGGAGAGGAATATCCCGGATAAGGTTCTTAATTGACAGGGGAAAATATAGCATTCCATGGAGGAATGGGAAGAGGCAATGGATGCGCGCCCGGAAGAAGAAAAGCGAAGTGGACCAGGAAAAAGAGCAGCTGTCGTCCAGAAACAAACAGCAGAATATATCAAGCCATTGTTACGGCAGTTAAAGAAAAGGGTAAGTAACAAGCAAAAAGGTGTTTGACAAGCTTCATTTTATCTTACACTAAAGCTGTAGACATTAGAACCCGATATTTTAGCACGCGTAGCAGAAATTACTCATCATATGCAGAACAGACGGTATCGGGATGCACAGGATTCCTATCTTCAATTGTCCATTGGTAATGCGCCTTGGCCTATTGGTGTCACCATGGTGGGGTATGTTATTGTCGGTAAAGAGAAAAAGATAGAGACACTCAATGTTTTCTTTTGTTTTTAGTATTCACGAACGTTCTGCACGTGAAAAGATTTTCTCGTCGCAGGTAGCTCATGTGTTGAACGATGAGACATCACGCAAATGGATTCAGTCCGTAAAACGCTTAATGACGTTTGCGCAGAGCAAATACCCACCTTATACATTGAGTCAGATAGCTTAAAATCTTTTTTCTTTCTTTCATACACATTGCATTCTTTTTCTACTTTGTTTCTTCATAATCTTCCGCTATTCAGCTAAGGGCGAATCTCACTGAATGTTGGATAACTTACTACTGATCTAAATTAAAAAATAAAAAAAGTGAAGTTATAAATATGACGGGTAGATATTTATAATTGTACTTCTTTAGCTGCCGGTGCACTTTTTTATTTTCTTCACCAAGTGTTTGTTTGAATAATTTTCTAACTGTATGTCTAAAAGGAAACGTTTTTCCTTTGTAGAACAACGCAAAAACTTCTTTCAGTTTTGGGGCAATTCGGTATACTTTGATTTGGATATCCAAGAGTTTCCCATCAGACCACGACCCTGCGCAGCCGCCAAGCGATAGAGTTTCGCCGCTTGATACAAGTCCTTTTTGACGCCTAGGCCATGATGATAACAGTAAGCCGTTTCATTTTGAGCATCCGCGTCGCCTAGCTCGGCTGCCATCTTAAAGAAATAGAAAGCAGCTGCCCTATTCTTACGCACCCCCCAGCCTTGCTGGAAAGAAACGCCTAATTCATAAATCGCCATGACCAGCTCTGCTTTGGATGCCATGGCACAATGATTACTCTTTTTCTCAGCATCCTCAGGATGCATCAATTCTTCTACAGAATGTTCGGCCACCTTTTGTAGGTACTGAAAAGCCATTACTTCATTGGCTCGGCAACCCTATTTCAGATCTTTAGCTTTTTTATTTTTTTTTTTTATTTTACCCATCCATGGCGTAAAGAGATACCATAGAGTAACATCCCGGCAGGTGACCCTTTATCTGCTGATAACCGGAAATGATGGGTTGCCTTTTCCAACTCGCCTAGTTCATGATATTCAATGCCTTTCTGAACATGTTGATCGACGTCTTCCGGTAATGGTCGTGCCTGCCGCCGTTGATTGTGCGATTTTAAATAGGTACGACTTTCTACTAGGACTGGTATCTCCTGCTTTTCCGTTTCTCGGTCAGTCCTATAACCGAAAAGAATGAAATAAAGTAAATTTTTGCAATTCTGTATCCCAACGTTTTTTTTTTTTTGAATCGTTTTTACTTTTCTGAATGTAAGGTAGCCGTATCATCTGCTCTATGAAAGAATGATTGAAGAAATTTCATCAAAAGAAAAGAGAAAAGAGAGAGAGAGGGAAATAGAGATAGTGATAGAGAGAGCAATAGAAACAATACAATGGAAAAAGGGATGGGGGGCTAATCCTAAAGAAGGACACTTTCTTTTTTACCCCTCAGTTCCTTTTGGATATGGGGGGGAGAGAAGAATTTCTTTACCTTGCTGTATATAGTATTAAAAGGAAAACAGGGAGGCACACTCGGCTGGTAGATAGGCCTCTTCCAATAAATGGAAAATAGACCCATCTCGACCAAAAGGACACTACCTTTCCTTTGGGATACACAACGGGAAAAAAAAAAGCAAGTCTGATATCGAATGCAAATACTGTAAATGTTGTGCCATATAAAACTGACCCGCAATAGAATAGAATACATGATAGAGGATATTTTATTCACACAATAAGCAAATTCGCATAGAGCACCTTTCCCAATGTTCCTTGTCTCTAATAGCACTTAAACTAGGTTTAGCAAAGAGCTCTACACATTGGATGACTTTGTTGTTAACTGCCTTTGCTTATATAGGCTGTTTGTCTATCTTTATGCTTAACCTGAAATTAAGCAACAAATTTGACTGAATTCCCTCTATATTTTGGGCTCGCATACAAAAACATTCCTTCAGTGGAATCTAGCCAACAGAACCCCGAAACAGAATCAAGAGTCTATTGTCCAATATACAAGCAAACGGGGCATGCCCAGTCTCCTTTTTTTTTTTTTTTTTTTTCTTTAATTTATGCTAATGGTTGGTTTCTGCGGGTCGCTGATTCGGGAAGCTGCCCAGAACGACCACATCTAAGCAAAACTTGTTCAAATCCCTCACAGCCATCTGCACGGCCTCTTTCTGTGCGTGACCTGAGCACTCCACGAAAAATACATAATGCCATGGTCGCAATCCACTGGGACGTGAATCGATTTTGAACAGATTGAGGTCGTAATCCTTGAAAACTTTCAAACCATCACATAGAGCGCCTGGCTGACGATGATCCACAGTGAAACGAATCAATGTATGGTCATCGGCCGTAGCGTTGTCGCTCGAGGTGCCGATGATCAAGAAACGCGTGATATTACTTGCCCCATCTTCGATGTCTCGGGCAACCACCTCCAATCCATACAATTGAGCACAGATTTCACTGCATACAGCTGCCGCGCCTGTTTCCATAGCAGCCAATCTGGCTGCCTCCGCTGTGGATTTTACACCAACACGCTTGGCATTAGGGATGTGATTCGAAAGCCATGATTGAGTCTGACCAAGTCCCTAAGAGTTCATGATCCCTGAGTTTAATATGGATAGCGTCCTCTTTTTCAAGTCAAAATAAAAAAAATTACCTGTTCATGGCTATACACCTTGGTAATCTTTTCCAAGCTTGTTGTGTTGGAAAGAAGACATTGATGTACCTGATCACACATAACAACTTAAAGCCAGTCCGTCTCAAAAAGCAGATTATCTCTTACTGGCAAATAAGCTTCGGCCCGAACGCGGGTTGAGGTTTTAATGAAACAATCCATCGACTCAACAACTGTTCCAAAAGTAGAGTTTTCAAAAGGGACAATTCCATAAGTAGCACGACCCTTTTCCACAGCTTCAAAGACATCTTTTTTGTTTTGACAAAGGTGTGATGATGTTAGCGTACGAGCGACCTATTTCTCAACGGTTCCCTTCTCTCTCTCTCTATACCTGCTATTTGTTTCTGCGGAATATATGCAACACTGTCACCAAGACGTTGATATGCAGCCTGATGAGAAAACGTGCCAGGTGGTCCTAGATACGCAATAGATACATCTTTTTGTAGAGCAATGGAGGCAGACATGATCTAACATTGTTTTCGGTCTTTCTTTTTAATCATTGCACGAACAAGAAAAAATTAAAAAGCTTTTACCTCACGGAAAATAGCATGTAAAGAATCATGCTTCAGTGGACCACTGTTCAGACGTTCAAGCTAAAAAAAAAAATGCCCACATGGATTTATTTGACATCCAGAAAGATTGCATATCCTATTTTGACTTACTTTTGCATACACTTCCTTTTCTCGTCCAGGCATATAGACATGCAACTCGTCACCATTCTGTGACCTGTGTTTTTTTTTAATTATATTCGCTTTTCTCGTGAGCAAGACACGGTTCCCAAAGAGTGCCCCGTTTTTCTGCCTTACTCTTTCCCGGCTTCGGCTTGACGTTTCGCGGCGCCAATATCGAGTGATACTCGTGCACGTTCATTAAGAATATTGACAAGGGTTGTATCCAGTGAGTCGATCTTCTTCCGAAGTGATTGCAAGTCTGACATGGCTTTTTGCGAGGCAGAAAAAAAGAAAAAGAAAAAAGGAAAAGTTACGTTAAGGGAATGCCTAAATGACCGACCGTTTGATTCGTCCAGAACTCCGATGAGTCACTTTAGGCAATCTATTTGACACACACTCCGAGCCGATGGGTTGCATGCGGTGTATGAAAACAGAAAAGGTTCACCTTGAGCTCTCCAGATCTTTGTCTTTCAAATAGGCCTTCTTTTATCAATCCATCTACTTTTCAAAAAAGACTCAACCGGCTCTTATGAACATCATTAATAACAATTGCACTTATGTGGACCAATAAATAAAATTAAAGATCTTTAAAACGAAAATATCTAATATCCCTTCCTGAAAGAGAAGATGGCATGCTTTTACATCAAAACTCCTACGCTGATAAAATAGTTCGAGTCTAAAGATGCATCCGATGAGCGCAGTAATTCATACTTGAAGACGTGTGGAACTGAGGATATGGATTACAGTACAGATCAGAAGATTTTCGATATAATCACCGAGACATTTATTCGCTTAAAAACGGAGTAACAGTTCTTCAAGTCCCAAGGATCTCTTTTCATCGAACGGTGTTGCAGCAACAACCTTCTCATGATCCTCCTTTAAAGCAGCCTCGTTCTCGTCAAGCAAAGCGACAATTTCCATCATCTCTTCCTCCGATAGCTCCATGCTATCGTCTTTAGCCTCTACGTCCAGAGGCGACCGAGATCCGTCCCGCAATGCCCGATGGAAGAGATGACCCTGAACTCGTTCGAGGTGTGTATAGTTATGCAGCATATGACGCTTAAAATAAGATTAGACGCAGTCAGTTAAGTTACACTTCTTCCACAAACCTTCAAGGATAGCAGCGCCATGAGTGCAGCGGGCAAGACTGTCATATCCTCTAGGAGTACTATGAAATGATGCGGTCATGGCTTTATAGTGAAAAAAAATCTGCCATCGATCTTGTAGGTCTGGTAGACTGTCAACGTCCGTCCATGCCAAAGCACAGACATGGCCACAAACATCTCGACGAGACTGGCGAAAGGCAGCCGTCTATACCATGTATGTACTGTCATTTCTGTGAATGTCGCTGTTTCTTTTTTTTCATCGCCATCGCCATGCAAACTGTGGACAGTTGACGATTTCACCGATGCCAATGTCGTCTTCCCTCTGGAGAGAAACGCAAGACACCCGTGTTTAGGGACCACAACGAATCGAGTCGAGTCAAAAGTCTTTAACTTGAGTTTGACTCGAGTCACAACAACTGAGGTCACGTAAAAAATGGAACGAGTCAACCTTTTGTTTTTTATACGCAACGATGGACAGCTTTCCCTGATTTTGTCTCACACTCAGCTGTGGCTTTCTCGCATGAATTTCACCCTCCTTTTTTTCGTCTTTGGCCTTTATCTCCTTATGCCCCCTAGGAGCCTCCTACTTTTTTTTTGTTTGAACTCTTTTCTTGATCTGGCTAGAGTAATAGGTCTGCCTTCTTAGTGCTTATCAATCAAGCTTTCGATCAATTGAATAACTTCCAAATGCACTTGGCAGAGGTTACTAACCTAGTTTTGCTGTTGAAATTTCTATGTGACCTGTCCGCGCATCCACAATGGATGCCAAAGTTGTAACAATGGCTATACCCACGTATTTTGCATGCAAATAACATCGGTTGATCGGGGGTATACTTGTGGTATTGGAATTGAATAAATCTTCAAAAACAGTAAAAGACCAAAGATCGTGCAATAGCCTCCATTATTACTGACAATGCTGCTACGGGAACCTGCGCTGTTTGCTTGTTCTATGGCTCCCTGTGGCTATCATCATTTTTTTTTCTTTTTTTGGCCAAGCGAATGAGAGCGCACAGATAGCCATTATGCTCTAGAAATATAAAATGCTGCAAGATCCCTTGATTTTCTTTTTAAACATACATGACATCCTACATGTCCTACTATCAGTTTTCCTTCTCTTCTGTTATCATTATGCGGAGTACACCAAAAGAAAAACGGACAATTGTAATCCTTGACAACACTAGAGTTATTTTTCATTTGTCCGGCCAATGGATACAGCATATCCGAATATACTCTATCTTATATCTTCTGTATAGACCATTCAGTAATAGTTCTTGTTGCCAATTAGGTTAAGAGAATTAATTCTGAAAAGCTTTCTTTTTTTTCCAGCCTTCTGTTTCTAATAGATGCACGCTCTCATTCCTGCCTTTCTTTTTGCGTACGGTAGCACCAACAGCGGTTTTGGAAGTTTGGCCCTAGTTTGTGTGCTTAAGATGTAAATTGTATTGAATGCAGGTATGCGAATGGAAAAAGGGCTGTCAATACCTTTAGATAGGATGAATAAAATGGCCGGCTGAACTGCGAACTTTTTAATATAAGATGTGATTGTATCCAAGGCATACGGCAATATCAACCAACAAGCATGCAGTTGTGGCAGCTTATTTTTTGTTTTCGCCTGAATAAAACAAAACACCATCTTCTCCTGCATTGAGAATAACCCCAAGTCCGTGCTTGTATTCAAGCAGAAACGGGATTCGCACTTTTTGAGTGATACATAACAACAGACGGTGTAACTACGTGTCTCTAAGGTCCAAATATGGTATAGTCTACCGGGGTTTGTAGGTATTCCGCTCATCTAATGCCGGTCCATCTAAGCAATATCAATAACTTATATTAAAAAAAAAAAGGAAAAGGGCGTCTGATGGGTGAGAGGCAAATGCAATTTCTCTTATTTTACTTTCTAAGTCATTGTTGTCCTTCAATGATACATCCTTTTTCTTTGGTATGTGTAAATGGGAATGTTTGTTGCGGAGGAGTTGTTAAGTTTCTAGCTGGCTTTCGACAACCGGGGACGATCCTTTTTTCTTCTCCCGGGTTTTTGTATGGGCGTATGGACCGGATATGGCAAGTTTGCCAACAAAGCACCTTTTCTTTTTCATCCATTCTACAATGGTAAAGTACGATGAGGCATTGAATGGATAGATTTACAAATGGTTTGAAGCTCAAAGTTCTTCTCTTCCCCACCCCTTGCTTTTTTTTTTCTTGTCATTCCTTTTTTTTTTTTTCTCTTTACCAAAAATGAGTTATTTGAAGAGCAGCAGATGTAATTTTGGTTGTTTGATTGAATCTTCCTGAAGTTCTCGAAATTCTCTTCTTTCTTCTTCTCCCTCTCCTCTCTTTCTCACCTCTCACTTGTTTCTTAATAACAAATAAAATGTATTTTAAGCAACTTCATCTTGCTTCTCTCTTTGTTATTCCTTCCTTTGCCTGATGAATCGTCCTGTCGTGAACATGCCCTTTCTTTGTTATTATCTTTTATTATTCATCCTTTCAAATGTCAAGTATGCCATAGCAACGACAACAAATAACAATAACAATAGTACCACGGATAATGATCATCCTCTTTCTCCTCCGTAAGCAAAAAAAAAAAAAAAAACTCGAACATGCTTCGAAGCATAAGACAACAAGTTGAATATTTTACTGACATGGACTAGACATCGTTTAACGGGCACTTTTACCACCACTTCACACGATACACCTGCATTTAATGTCATTCATGTAACAGCGGCTGCCCTTGGGATTATTGGCGCCACGGCAGTAGGGGTAACCATGTTAATTTTCTGTCGACGTCGACGAGCACGGAAACAACAAGACGTCGAACGACCCCCCATGCAACAACAACAACAATGCACGACCGGTCCTAATCGATTTGCCCAATTTGCTAATGATTATGAATATCACCAACAACCGCCATCCGTCGCATTCACCAAACCTGATGATCGCCATCCTTACTATTCTCTGCATTCCAGCGAAGAAGACGAAGAAGAAAACAGAAAAGCTCTAAGTCCTTCCATGCAACAATACCGGCTACAGTTGGAATTATTGCAACAACAACAGCAGCAGCAGCTTCGACGGAACCTTCCGACCGATAGCCATCCAGCCACGACCTCCTGTACACAAACAGCCTCCTTGACACAACCGCCACCACCCTATCCCCCTTAAAGCGAAAGTATGTAAAAAACGTTTACTTCCAAGCAAGCCGATCCCCAAACCTTCTTTTTTTCTTTCTTGCTTTCATTTGTATATAGAAACTTTACTTAACCAACATCCTCATTTTTCTTTCTTTCTTTTCTTTTTCTCCAACTTAATGAGCATATTAAAAAATCACCATTCTGCTTTTTTCTTTTTCTACCTTCCGTCAAACCTATTCTTCATGATCTAAAGGGGATCTGTTTTCTTCTTCATATTTTCTGTTTCAATGCATCTGAAGTAGAAAACCTTCTCCTCTTTAGTTACAGACTATGTCATTCCTCTGTTGGTGTAACACTTGTTTCAATGATAAGATGAATCGCCTTATGATTGGTATCTCTTGAACCAAAAGGGAAAGATTCCATGGATGCCTCATGGAATGTGCTCTCACTCCCCATCCATCTATAGTATTCTCTTTTGGGTCTTCAACGAACACCAAAAGTAAAAAAGAAAAAAAAAATGAGGAGAAATTTTATTGTTTGCCTTTTTACATTGCTGAACGATGATAAATAAGAAGGAAATGTCTGTTCTTCTTGACATGCTTCTGTTTCTACCTTTGCCATATATGGGAATCCTTCTTTCGGAAGTGGGCCATCGAGCCCTGATCTTTCTTTGTCTTTGTCATCTCTGAATCTCTGTCTCTCTACAGACATCGAGACAGATCCGGAGAGGATTATAGAAGCAATTACTCAGTGCCCCAGCACAAAGAATCTCCATTTTTCCCATCCCGTATATATATATATATATATATATATAGAGAGAGAGAGAGAGAGAGCCTGCAATCTGGGAAAGACCTATACAACAGCTCTCTATTCTTTCTCTCTCTATCTCTCTTTGTCTTTTGTCTGTTCATCTATCGATGATAACTTATGGCAGAAAGGGTCACTCTGTTTGATACTAATGGGAATTTTGTTCATAATCACACCATAATGTCATGCTTTTTCCATCTTTTCATTGTTGCAATTCTATTAAAAAAAAAGGACTTTTTTACCCTTATTTTCTTTAATTTCAATGTGGAACGTAGTAAAAAAGATAAAAGTGGGGTAACTCATCAGCTTTAAAAAAAAGTGTCAAATGACGATGACAGTACTCGTATTAACCTAGTTTGTCATGTCAATGACTTGTTCCTATCGCTCAGAAAGTACCACACGCTTTGCTTTCCCCCTCCATCCCCCCGAACCCATTCTAATGCAATCAATAAACCATCCTACAGTGTTACCCAAATGTCTTACATTACAACGGATTTCATCTTTTAGGTTAAGACGCCATGCAAATCATTGCGGAATGCATAGAACACAAAAAACTTGTTTCTAAATGTAAATAATGCTCGTACTTTTCCTTCTCCTCCCCCGAACCTATGCTTTTCAAATTCAAAAAATTTACAATCAACAAAGTCTATTTTAATATACAGCTATTTATCCAAGTTTGATTCAACTCTAATAAACTTTCTTCCATTACCACTTGGAAAAATAGAACATGAATCGTCCTTAAAATAAAACGCACAAGCATCATCCTAACCAATGCAGTCCAATGATGTATTGCCTAAATCAAGTGACGCTATTTCTTTTCTTTTTCGGTCCTTTCTGCATGTCAACACGTCTAATCGAACCACCTATTTCCCCCCTTTTTTTTGCCTTGTCTTCTTTCTAAGAAGTATTTTCTTTGTTGTTGTGTTGTTGTTGTATACAAGCTATGAGCGAGAAAGAGGGGGACGATAACAAGAAAAGAAAGAAAAAAAAAGGGAGGACTACGGATGTCTTTGTTGTTGTTGGGACGCCTGACTGAACATCTGTGATAGACTTGGCATTTCCGAGAGGGTCTTTTGGGCATCTTTTTGCGATTGAGTAAACTCATTCATCGCTTCAGGATCTAAACCAACCCCCAATGTCATTATTCAGTTAGTCTCTCCTTATGAATCTGTTTGTCTCTTTTTTTTTTCCCTCCCCCACTTTCGTTTTTTTTTTACTTATGCTTATGCATCTGCGCATAGGACATAGCATCGCGCGAAAAAGAAAAAAAAACCAGAAAACAAAAAGTTGAACCCCAAAAACACTTACCAAGATTAGCCATCATCTTGGGCAAAACAAACATCATCACTGCACTGAATCCAATCATCAAAAACATTGGATTCTTGAATAGTCCCATTACATTGAACCCTTGTCGTTCCTAAAAATTTCATTCATCCATCATGATTACTATGGCTCATTTTACGTAATCCGCCTTTTGCACTGAGAGAGAAAAAAAAAAGAACAAAAAAACCAACTTGGCTTACCATAAAGTACTCCGCTTCGGCTTTAGCTCTCCATTCGACCGGATAGTTCACTACTGAGCCAACATGATCCCAACCTAAACCAAGCCCTGTGTATGCTGCACGAACGGTCTCCTCTTGTACATCCACACGAAGCTGTTATAGTTTAGCCTGGTTATGCATCCATGAACACTTTCAAAATGGAAACACTCAAAACTTTACTTGTGGAAAGATGTAATCAATCGACTGAACTTCCATCAAATAAGATCCAGGTTTCACGTCGTTTCTAAAAAAAAGTCCTCCATCAGCTCACATAGTTTCTTTGGAATTTGGAAAACGGGACACTTGCATTTCGAATCGGCCACCTGCTTGTATCCATGTCGAATACATTCCCCCATTAAGTGTAATGCGTGTGGAAGGTCTTAATCGGTCTGGATCTGATGGTTGGCCAAATGAAATAAAGTGAGCACCCATGAGTTCAACAAATAATAATTGGTTTTTCTTTTCTGCATCGTTTCGCTTTCATTTACCAGGTAGAATACTGTTTCTGCTAATGACACCTTCAATTTTGGCGGCATGGACGGTCAACAAGCTTTGTTTTTTTTTACATTTCAGTCATCCCGAACACATAATAGAAAGATAAAACTGCACCAGAATGCGTGCCCTCTTTTTCTTTCTTTCTCTCTCTCTCTCTCTCTCTCTCTCTTATTTTTTCCTTCTTTTCTACCTTGCTATGGCACATAACAAAACGACGCCAAATCGCAGCATGTTCAACAAAAAAAACTGGGTGGGGGGAGCAAAAGCACAAGAGAGAAGATTGTCCAATGATTTTTGTTAGTGTTGAACCATCCAGGGTTCTTGCAGCCAATCAAAAGTTGAGGTTGAATTCATCGGCGTCGGTCAGGCGCCCGTTCTTTTTTCTTTCTCCTCTTTCTCTTTTTCTTTTCTTTTACTCTTAAAGTTTAATCATGCATAGGATATTTGAATGTGCCATTCTTCTTTTCTGGTAAAATGCATGCCAAATCATCTCCATAAATCGAAAAAAGAAGAGAACAAATGATGCGAATTTCAGAATTCACACGTTTAAACTTATTTTATAGCGCAGCATTTATTTATCGGATGCAAGAATGAACATGGTTAAGTTGAAGTAAAGATAAATAGGATTACGATTGGAGGAAAGAAGAAGAAGACAGAATCGTAACAAAGAAAGGGGGCCCGGGGGGAGAAGGATGTGTATTCAGTATTTAGCATACCATAAGAAGAGAAAAGGACAGACACTCCATATTTTTGATTGTCTTTCTTCTTCTTTTGACACACAGCGACAGAATAAGATGGGAAAATATCGTACCAATAGAAAGAATTCCAAGATCTAAAGTCGATAAGGTTTCATGCGGCATACCTCCTTTTTTTCCAAACATTTATCATTATTCCATTAGGAAGCACAAAAAAAGAAGAAGGTTCCGCATGAACCAACTATAAAATGTAATGTATGTATATGCGTATGTGTGTGCGTGTGTGATATAGGAATGTTATAGATCAGACCACTTCTTGTTTTCTAAAACCTTGTCTATCCTACTTTCTTTTTTTTTTTGCATTAAACGTTAAAATTTGATAAGTTGTACTACTTAACTTAATTTGAAATAGAGCACGAGAAATGAAAGAAAGGGAAAGGAAAAAAAAAAGCTGTTGGGGTTTGTGGTATTAAAGTTTTCTCAGCTGCAAAGTTCAAAAAAGAAAAATGAGTCTATCTTTCTATATGCATGCTATCTATGTGTGTGTGTGTGTGTGTGTGTATGTGTGTGTGTGTGCGTAGGCGTGTGTGTATTTCTAAAATGACAATAGTCTAAATAAACCAACCCATTCGCAAAGAAAATTTAAAGTTTAATTTCAGTAAACACGGCTTCCGCGGAGAGAGAAAATAACAAAATAAACACCTTTCGGTCCACATGAAAAAACATGGCAAAGGTTTTAAGCCCCGTTAAGTGGAACAAATAACGAAATGCATGCCGCATCATCGGGATCATCTCTCTGTCTCTCTGTGTGTGTGCGCCTGTATATCTATCTCTTATTAAATTGGGGCAATTGAGATTTTTACCAAAATATTGCATTGAACTATAGCTTATCTATATTCACGAAATAGAAAAGCAAAGACATTCTCTCTTCAACAATTTATACACATACACACTTCCTCTCTCTCTCCCTTTCCTTCCATTAGAACCAATGGGACGATCCAACTTAAGACTTATCTTTCTTTGTTTCTCTCTCTTTCTCTCTCTTTCTATCCCTCACATGATAAAGCTTAAACGGCTGTGATGTATTACGCTGCATAAATAGAACAACTTTATACCTTGTTTTGACATGCCGACCGAAAAAGGTTCCAGCCTCCTGTTTCTTTTTTACTTTTTTCCTTTTTGGTTGTTTAATGGCAGAATGATAATTTACAAAAGGGAAGGAGAACGAGGGATGTGTATATAGAATCTGTATAAGCTGGTCAAAGAAAAAAAGGGAAATAGAGGAACAAAGAAACTAAAAAAGAAAAAAATGAATCTGAAAATAAAAGAAAAACGAATGGATAAAGGAAGGAGAAAAACAAAAGAGAGAGAGAAAGAGAAAGAGAGAATTTATACGTCGTAAAATAATAACATTGTGTATGTGTATATATGTGTGTGAATAAAATCGATGAATGGGAAGGAATCAGGACAAAGAGAAGAAAAGAATCAAGTTCTTTTTTTTTCTTCGTTTTCTTTTGTTTAGGAATGCTTCTTTTTTCGTTCATTACAACCGCAACTGTCCCTGGATGGCTCTAAGCTGACGTTGGTCTTCTGACGATGGAAGCTTTCCCCATGCAATATCTTGAGTAGGTAATAGACAGGATTTGGCGGGATAGGAAGGTGAAGGTAAATCAGGTAGATCTTCGTTAGAGGAACAAGGAGATGAGGAAAGTGAAGGTGGTGGTGGCGATGGACTTGTACGTTCTTGTGATGGCGTCGGTGGTAGTTGCTGTTGTGCTTGTGCTGATGGAGGTGGTGGTGCTTGTTGGTAAAAGTCATGATGATGGGGATCTTGACGCATGCTATGGATGGTTGCAGAATGACCACCGCTGGTATCTAATGGGTTTAACTCTGGATAGAGTCCTTTGGGCACAGAAATCTGGCTTAACATGGGATCAGCCGAAGGTTGTTTCAGTCGACCTGCTAAAACATCGGCCTTGTTGTAGTACGAAATAAGGTGCAGTTTTTGGTTTGTGGCGGTGCAGATGGAGAAACTTTGTTTAATTAGACCGTCGGGCTTATAGGAGCATGCGGCGGCTGCATTGGTGCTAGTGATCATGAGCGAAGAGGAAGAAGTGGAAGAAGAAGATGAAGAAGGTCGTCGTGGTCTACGTTTGGTATCCAGTTCACGATAGGTCAAGAAACTACCCAGCACCCGACTAGGCGACCATGTTCTACCGTCTGTCCAACGTCGCATACCGGCTTCCCGTTCATCCCAAGCAAAGACAGAACCCGATTGAATGTGGATTCGTTCTTTAGAAGATAATCGTCTTTGGACACGATGAAGTTGACCTCTTCGACAGGCCTCGAATATAACGAGTGCGTCCTGAGGTGTCTTGATGTATCCGATATATGTCTCCATTGAAGAAAGAAAGAAGAAGAGAAAACGATGAAATAAAGTTATTAAGGAAAAAAGAAGGACAAAAGAAGAAAAGAATGAAAAAAAAAGGGTTAAATGTTGGGATATTTATAATCGCAGAAAAAAAAAGTAATCGTAACATTTTAAGCTTTTTTTGATCAGCTCTCGTCCAATGTTTCATGCAAAAGAACAAAAAAAGGAGCGATACATTCTCAATCCGCTAATCAACCAAAAAAAGAAAAGAGTGAAAAAAAAAGGGAAAAGTATAAGTCTAGTAGAACGCTATGTGTCTTATTTCTCTTTTTCTCTTTCTATCTCTGTCACTGTCTCTCTCTCTCTCTCTCTTTTCTTTTTTACCTTTTCTCTATGTGGGTGTATGTTCTGTCTGTCTGTATGGGGAAACATTTTGGGGGGAGGAGAAGGAGGGAGGGGAGGGGGGGGGGGGGAGGGAGGAGGGATGGATTGAGAGGCCCAAAAAAAAAGCTAATCACTGCATTGGGTAATATCTCGATTTCTGTCACTGATGTCATAAAGAAGAAAGGGGGGAGAAGTCCAGACCTTTTCACTTTTTCATCCATACATGCTTTGTGACACAAATCGATCGTTGAAAAGCGTGGTTATGTAGGATGTTGCTGGTTTTTCGGAGTACGGTGTGAAACATAGCATGGTTTACTTTCCCTGTTAACCACACCACCCATAGAAACCCTACACTACACAACCCTTTTTTAACTTTTTCTGACTCTGGATCGTGCATGATATCCCAAATCTTTTTTTAAACTATAAAGAAAAGGGAGAAATAGAGAAACTGACCTGTGTTATGTTATGTATATACCAGATATTCGGAAATGGCGGGAAATTTATGATTGCCTGAGTTGTCTAGACTCCCATATCTTAGTTACTTGGCTCATCTCTCTTTCTCTCTCACTGTGTCTCTTTCTATCCTCCCCTCATTGTTCTTGTTGGTTTCTTGGCCAACCTTATTATTAATCTTTAGTCAAAGAATGCCCTTATTATTATTTATTATTATCATTCTTTATTTTTCCAATTGAACGTATGGAATGAACTCCTACTAACTAAAATGACCTCACTTAAAAAAAAAATACCCTTCTCCTTTCCATCCATCATTACAGAAAAGGGCTTGGAATAACACTAAATAGCAATCTAAGGTTTTGGCAATAATTTAGAGTGGGACGGAGTATCAAATTCAATACTTACTCAACACATGCCACCGAAAATAAAAAAAAGGAAATTAGGGTTAGTTTCCTGTGTCTTTGTGTCTCTGTGTTCTGTGGTCCCCCCTCTTTTTTTTTTCTTTTTAATCAACTGATAACCTTACCATGCATGAAGTGCTGAGGAGCCTTTTTTTTCTTTTTTGGCATCTTATCAAAGAAAAAAAAGAGGATTGGAGTTCCAATAAGCCAACGCACCCCCCCCAATAGCAGAAAAAAAAATTATGTCCCCAAGAATCGGGCGCCTTTGTATTAAGAAAAAATAATAATAAGATGCATCACTTGTTCTTTTCTGTGTACACGCACCTAACAAAAAAGAGAAAAGAGCTTTCCATAACAACAACAATCCAAATAGGAAGACTCTAATACATCACTATGACAAACTCTAAAAAAAAAAAGTTGGAAAAAGGGTAACCTTAAAATGTAAAAACTCAGATTGGCAGACGGCACATAGGATTAAAATAATTGAGAACATGTAGAAATTTATGTGTCTTGCCCTTGGACTGACTGGTGACGAAAAAAAAAAGTGGCAAATGCATGCGAAGTTGTAAACCGATTACCAACACCATAAAAATAAGTTGGGGCCGATCGTAACCCGCATGACCTTAATGAACGGATCCACAAACAAGAATAACTCTCCCAGTCCAGACACGTACTATATACACACACACGCACACAACTCAATGGTACACCTAAAATGACCTTTATTTTAGTTAAACATTTCATCATAGCTAAATTGACACCCGGTACTCTCGTCCCACATTGGCTATTCATGCTACTAACTTAATGTCGCATGGAAATTCAGCATGAATTAATGTAGTATCACCTTTAACGCAGAGACACTCTCTTCTTTAATCTTTTTTCCTCTGGGTCCGAATGTCCCATTGATATTTAAATTTAATAATGATGACAAAATTCATATCATTAAGCGATATATATGTGTAAAAGATGAGAGAGAGACAGAGCCAGTTCCCCAGCCGAAAAAAAAAAGGATTTGCAGTGGAGATAGAACCAAGTCTCCCTTCTCCCCTCCCCCCCCCAAACTTTTGTCTTTACAGCCACACATAGATACACATATGCACCACATAGCTAGAGTCAAAAAAAAAAAACTTTAAACTGTTCAAATAGATTCGAATGATTTCCAAAAAGAAAAGAGGTTTCAAACTATCGTTTTTTTTTTCTTTCTCTGTCTTTTTCTCCTTTTTAACCTTTCTCCGCTTTACAGATGACTCAGAGGGATAAAAAACATTAAAAAAAAATCAGGCAAGCAGGAATCACCGGCTATGTTTCTCTATCTTCTTTCCGTTTGCCGACATTTGTCACCACTTACCAAGCGGCAGAATCTCGTGACAGGATCCCAGAATGCTCCCCTCCCTGCTGATCTACCATATTAAGAAAAAATTTAAAGTAGCTCATGGCCGATACACAATAAGAAAAACAAAGAGCAAAGAAAATCAACTCCTTTTTTAATTTTCCATAGCTTGTTGCCTTGGCGCATTCTATTGGCATCATTGCCATGACCATTTCTTAAAAAGCACACATAGAATTAGGCTACCATGGACACGTGTCCCCAAAGTGCAACATCTCAACTCTAAAAAGTTTTTTTAAAAAAAAGAAGTGGGTAACAAACTCATTGACATTCGCCCGAAAAAAAAAAAAAAAAAAAAAAAAAGAATGAAGATAGTTTCAATGTCAAAAGACTTCAGGGCCAAAAAAGCCAATGGGACTTCTAACCTCTTGTCATTGTTTAATTCTTACCCGATAGCTTCATTTTCTTAGTTAAGCTTTTCTTTTTTTGGGGGAGAAAAAAAAGTGCTTTGCTCGCTAAAACAAAAAAAAAGGAACTAACAGAAAAGACAAACTACGATTTCAAACCAACTGAAACAAATGCTGTGCTAGGCTACACCAAAACGGAGCATTTTTTGTGTATTATTTTGAGGCTCAGACTCAGCAAGAAGAAAGAGAAAAAAGGAACGGACCAAAAGAAAGCCAGGTCTGTGTTGCAATGGTTTTAATCCCATTGGGATTGGACATGAAGGAGACGAGGAAAAAAAAAGGCACATTTTCATGTTTATTATTCTAGTTATTGATTGATAAGTGGGCCCGAAGGAAATACCCCCCCCCCAACCCTTGTTCTTTTTATCGTTCTGAAATACAACACTTCTAAGGTAACAGTAGTAGAGCGTACTTCAACGGAAAACATATATTTCCGGACGCCAGCCAGATCAAATTCTGTTGCCCCAGGAAGCTGGATGGGTAAAAGGTACACACTGTTTCTTCCCAAGAAAACAAAAATAAGTCGGTCCAAGATGCGAATGTGTACTTGGTACGTCATGCTTTTGATTACAGTGGCTCCTAACACATACCATTCACTTGCCATGGAAATTAGATTCACAGAACAACTTGGTTGATCTTATTGTCCATCACCTAGAGTAGTAAACTGGAGTTCCTAGCCCATATCAAATTTTGGCAATGGACTCTCACAGGGGCTGCCCTTCCGTTCCTGCCCCGGATTTCGGTTGGCAGATTTATCACAGCAGCTTCCTTACATTGAGACCATTCAACAACCTAAGCGAGCAGAATTTTTTTTATTTACGAGTAGACTATTGTTACTCATACATTTTCCATTGACAATGTAGGATAGCATGCCTCTGTCGCATAAAGCTTTTTTATTTGATATATATATAGAGAGAGAGTTGAATCCAATGTCTTGGCATAAAATTTTCTGCCATCTTTCTATGCAAGTTGGATAAAAAAAACAGAATATGTGGAATTGCATGCTAATGTTTTCGACTTGGTTCAAGCGTTAGGATTCATAGGATTGCGTGTGCACGACATGCTTTACCAATACTTTCCAAGGCACTCGACAAATCGACTCCATTCATCAAGCCCTGGAGGGGGGGGGAGCAAAGAAGTTGGGTATCCAAATCCACTTTACTGATAGAGGACTTAACCTTGGTTCGAAGATGATTACAGAGTTCCTCTTGCTATGTTGATGCCGTGGAAGCTTTGGACTGCTGTCTTTGGAAGCTTCTATAACCTCACGCTTGCGCTTGTTTACTACGCGTTATGATAAATTGGCTGTCGTTCTCCATGCTTCTGCTTCTGTATGAGCCACGGTGACATGCTTAAACACATATTACTAAGTAGGAATGAATTGACTTTTGTTCTCAATGAATGCAACAGTGCTCATATGGCACAGCTTCCAATTCTTGACTTTATCGTTTCTTGATAGCCTTTTCAGCATTGGGATGCCCCCATCATTATTATGAGAAGAAGGTCGTTTTTGTTTTTAGCTTTGCTCGCATGATGAGGCGCACTGCTTGCTTTGGTTTTGGTTTATGCAAGACGGAGGGAGTCCATGTTTTTTTAGAGGAAAAGGTTGAGTTGGCTCTGCGCTTACCATTGTATAAAAAATGGCGGGAAAGAGAGAAAGAAGGGGGGAACGGTAGGTTCCCTTTCCGGAAAAAGTGTGCCAAAGGCGGCCGGAGTGTCAAATGCAAGACCTGATAGCGCCAACGCCATCCGAATCAAGGCGTGTTTGTGTAGCTGTCTGTGTGTTTTCTGGCCGTCGCAAGAAAAAAATCACCGCCAAAAAGAAAAAAGCGAGGGACTCTATTTTTTCTCTTTTTAGGTTTTGCTTGTGTTCTCTTATTCTCTCTTTCTCTCTCTCTCTCTCTCTCTCTCTTTTCTTCTTCTTCTTATCTTTGGTCTTCCCCTAAACCCCTTTTTATTCCCTCTATATCTCTATCTCTCTCTGTTTTGCAACATTACACGAACACAAGCTTTTCATGTCAAAATATCCTTTGCAAACTCTACCTCCTATTCCTCAAAACCGTCATTCTACTCTATCTGCAATGGAATCCGACAGTAGTCTATTATATGAGAGAGAGAATAAACCAAAATCACCAGAAGAGAAAGCCCTCGTTTGGAAAATAGATTTACATATCCTGCCCTTTGTCTGTCTGATCGACTTTCTCCAGGTAAATCTTTTCTTCTATCTTTCTTTTTTTTTTTATTTTCTCGAATCATTCAATTTTAAAAATCATTTGAATGATTTCTTTTTCATTCTAAAAATCCCGTTATTCTATTTTTTTTTATTTTATATGAAAGAATAAATGAAGCAAATGAAATTGAATTCGTCTTTTATTCTTCTATTCTTTTTGTTTTTTCTTTTCTCTTTTTAGTTTCTAGATAAATCAGCCCTTAATTATGCCGCGGTCCTTGGTCTCAAAGAAGATACCCATTTGACTGGACATCAATTCAATATCGTCAGTTCACTTTTCTACTTGGGATATCTGTGTTACCAGGTAAGAAGGAGAAAAAAAAATCCCATTTCGGAACGAAATGAATATGAAAAACTTTTTCTATGTAACGTAATTCATCCCGAGACTAAAGAAAAGAAAAATTTTTATAGATACCCAATAATTTTTTTATACAATATCTAAATATCGGTCGTTATCTAGGATTCCTATTAATTGTATGGGGATCTGTATTGGCTGCAACATCAGCTAGTCAAAATTTCTCTCAATTGGCTGCTTTGCGTTTTCTCTTGGGATTTTCGGAAGCAGGCGTTTACCCGTGTCTGATTATGCTCGTCAGCACCATGTACCGTCGGTCGGAGCAAACAATGCGTTTAGGCGCTTTTTGGCTGTGCAACGGTATCTCGCTTGCCATCGGTGGCGTCATCAGTTACGGCATTGGTCATCTTCATGATGTAGCAGGTTTACGGGGTTGGCAATGGTAAACAACTACATTTGCTTTCAATGGAGTTAACGATTTTTGTTCGTTCGCTTAACTGTGTCACTTTATCCAAACTTTAGGGTCATGTTATTACTTGGCTGTGTCACCATCCTCGTGGGATTGATCACCTTCTTTTTCTTGATTGATGATCCCCGATCGCTCCGGTGGTATCATAATGCGGAAGAGCAAATCCTTGTGGAAGAACGCATTCGTGATAATGCCGTTGTACGAAATACCAAAGTGAATTATGACCATATCAAAGAAGCTTTGAGAGAAAAACGGTTTTGGTGTTTTTGTCTGATCAGTTTACTGGCCAACATGCAAAACGGCGCATTGACGAGTTATAGTGCAACCATCACTGCGGGGTTTGGGTTTGATGTAAGGGTCCCTCTCTCTCTCTCTCTGTCTTTTATTTCTTTTGTTTCCATTTCGTTCTCTTGTTTTGCTAACCTACGGATTTTGCTTGTTCGAATCTAGAAATTCCAAGCCATTATTCTTCAGGCGCCCACTGGTCTCGTGGATTGTCTCTATATTCTTGTGGCTGCCTATGTTTCCCAACGTACAGGACAGACGATCTACGTTGGCTGTGTCTGTTTACTTGGCACAGCCACGGGGCTTTTGTTGCTTGAGTTTATTCCTGTCGCCAGACTCAAGTTAATTGGTCTTTATTTCTGCTGGGGCTATGCTGCTGCCTATGTCATGTTGATTGCTTCGGTGGCTAGCAATGTTTCTGGCTATACAAAGAAGATCTTCTACAATGGGATGAGCATGATTTTCTATACGGCTGGCAACTTTGTTGGACCTTTCTTGATGGATTCGTCGACCAAACATTATCTCGGTGGTATGATTGGTCTCGTCATCGCCGATTTCTTGGCCATTGCGTTGTTTTTGTATGCCCGATGGGAAATGGTCAAAGTCAACCGAAAACGATTGGCTGATCCGGCCCCTGAACCTACCAACGTCGAGGATGACCTGACCGATGTGCAAGATCATAATTTCATCTATCGTATGTAACAAAGAAACAGAACGAAAAGGAAAACGCGATAAAGCAAAACATCAATAGAATAATAAGAATAATAATTGTAGTCATATTAATCATATATCTTCCCGATCCCAACGGATTTACGTCTAGAACTTTTGAAATCCTTTTTTTTACACAACTTTTTCTCCAACCCCAAAAAGATTCCCATCCCCATAGTTCGGTTGTTATATTACCTTTGTTATTTCCTCTCCCTCTCTCTCTCTCTATCTCTTGTTCTCTCTATTTCACACGCACAAAAATTTTTTTTAAAATTTAATAATAATTGGCTCATTAGTTTAAAATGGTGATCACTTGACTAACCTTTTTGGCGAAGGTTTGACGAGAGAAAGCATAAAAGGATAATTTCCTGTGGGGATAAGGGACATGTGCACTACGTGGAACTCGTTCTTCTCGTGTCATTTCTGTACACTGGCTGTGCTACCTGCCACCTGAGTTGCTAGGTTTACAGCGGTAGAGAAAGAGAGATTTCACGTTTCCATAGAAATGTTGTACAGCCTGATGACTAGATAACCCGATCGATCAGGGAAGAAAAAAAGGAGATAGTCACAGTGTAGATGATTTTCATCAACATGAGTCAAAATATCATAAGTGTTTTTTTAAGACTATGAGTTCTTTCCTTTCGAGACACAGCTCATTTCTATTTCCCCTTCTGAGCTATGTAGCCTCTTGCCCCCCCAACCGGCAAAAGCTTTAAATTTAAAGTGGTATGTAGCCAATGTCTTACAAGAGAAGTCAACTGTTTTGTAATTGGAGCTCAGATACATAAGGTCGGGTTCGACACGATTTCCCTGTTCAGTGAATGTCTATCACCTAACTTTAAAAATAACCTTTTTTTTTCTTTGGTTTGCGTACATGTAAAAGTACAGTAAAAATAGATCGGTGATATGGCAGGCATTTCATTTGTACTTGCATAAGGCTTATAGTCCTGCACTGGAACCCCAAAAAAAAGTGGTGTCACGGTTTACATGGAAAGGTCATTAGGTTCGTTTATTTACTCAAGTTAGGATTGACGAGTAAGCATAACCAATAGAAGGTAGTGAACTATAGCTACGACATCAAGCATCGCCATCAAACACCGGAGTAGATTGTGCTCAGTCTTTTCCAACTTTGATTTCCGTTCCCTACAACAGTGTTTTACAGACCACGATGACCTTTTAATAACTAATATGACGATGTTTTACTCGGAAGGACGCGTTTC
Source organism: Apophysomyces trapeziformis B9324 (assembly GCA_000696975.1). NCBI lineage: Eukaryota > Fungi > Mucoromycota > Mucoromycetes > Mucorales > Mucoraceae > Apophysomyces > Apophysomyces trapeziformis. The sequence goes on along the minus strand of JNDP01001378.1, from coordinate 324,535 downwards.
GGTATTCTATCGCATGAGGTATTACGACGACGCGCATTGAAGTCGCTGCTCTTTCAGAGCCATCTATAATCTTAAATCTTGCTGTTGACAAATATGACTTATCCTCTTCTTTTACTAATACAGTTATCTGGAGGACGTATCGATTTAGCATATACTATGATGCTTCTATGTAAGTACTCGGTTATGTTTCAATAAAAAACGATAACATAAATAATTGGATGAAATGGAGAAAATTACTATGTATTCTGTAAAACTAGATAGAAGCAAACTGTCCCACAGCAATGGCAGCGCAGTACATGTAGAGAATGTCGCCAACCATCTTGTTTACGATTAGTTACCACTGATAGGAATTGTTTATTGCATAAATAAAAGGCCAAGGCGCTATCGCCCGACATGCTCATTTACGACAATTCGTGGTTATTTACTTCTTCCTTGATTGTATGTTCATCAAAGATGCTTCTTTTAGTTATTTTACTCTTGCATTTTTACCGCAAGAGGACTTTCACAAATGGCTCTTATATAGAAAGTCAGACCTAAAAGGTCTGCTAGCTCACCAACACGGTAGCAAATTAACCGTGCAGAGCTCACGTAATCAATAGTTAATTTACCTGCTGCTGATGGAATTTATCTAGTATCATCGGTTCGGCCAAGATATCGTTTATGCTGTTAACTGATTTATTGTGGCATTTGGTAAAGCCAAAGCTTGCTTGATAGCGCACCTGCCTATTGCTCTTTTGCACGTGAGACAAAAGAAAAGAAAAGTGAACTGCATATGTATAACCTACAGACAGCACTGGCGGAAAAGAGCGCTGAATAGGGGAAGAAAGGAAGGTTTTAAACGTGCACATCAGCAGCAAGGATGATGATACGGCTTTCGACGACGAAAACGACCAAACGCCGGAGGCCAATCCAACCTTGCAATGTTATAATATCACGATCCTCTGCATATGTGCTGCGTCTAGCGGATAGTAGGTGACATTGACATAACAATGATACCTGGAAAAATTCCACAGAGTCTCTGTCCAAGGTATGCACATGAGAAAGCATCTGTCCAACTGTTGTGCTTTGTAAGTGTCTTTGATGTGCTAATTCATCTCTTAAAACGGCATGCTTACAATCTCTTGGGTTTATCTGCTAGGTCACTCTTTTTTATCTTCTTGCTTCTACAACACAGCGAGGTGTCCTATCCGGGATGTCCTAGTGAATATACTGGTTTGTCATGAACTGTTTGGAGGCGGAGGAGTACTTAGAGCTGGTGGAGGACGATGTCGTGGTCGCAGGCCGGAAAATGCAAGTTATGCTATATGAGGAGGACAAGAGTGAAGACGACCTGGAAAAGACGATTGATGCCATTAAAAACAATAGCAACAACCAGCAAGTCAAAATTGCTGCAAAGACCGTCCCTTTAGCTATGCATCGGTTCTTCAATACCAGTGAATTGAACAACAGCAAGGAAAGGGAAGCGACCTTGATCATTGAGGAGATCCGCCCGTTTCTCATGAATTGTATCGCTACACAATCGAAAGGCAGCAACATTGAATGGTAAATATGAAGAATTGAACGATTAGTGGAACAGTTTATCCGCTACTGGCGTCATCTTAAGAATAACACACCATTTGCCTTTCGGTTATCCATTCAGTCAAACGACAGTCCTGGAATTTATCTCTATATTGATCCATCTTCAACGGTTGACTGCGACTTGCTGTACATGGAAATGAGAAGGAAGCGTAACTGTTGGAATAGTCACCTGGGGAGTGACGTAGTGAAGTTGGGCAAGGAGATGCTTCTTTTGCCAGCTTGTTAGCCGCAATCTGCATCATATAGTATCCCAGATCAACAGGTTCGCAAATAAACAGGATGAATCAAAAGAAAAGAATAATTCATATTTTGTAAACATCGATATTTTAAAGTCTGACTGCCTCTCGAAGAATAGCGACATTAATGCACATCATCATAGTACTGTATACGACAGAATAATGAGACGCGCCCTTCCAAACAAGCATTATTACATCAGTTATATAAATAGTGATCACGATTCATGAAAGACTGTTATACTGGAGTACATTCTCATACTTTGGGTGACAATCGACGCTTATCGTCTTAGTAATCAGTTCGCCATGGCGAGAAATGAGCCGTCAAATCAAAAAGCACGTCAGTACGGAAATCCACAAGATAGATTCTTTTTGTTTTCCCGGAGATGTTAGAAGCGTGCCACATTTGAAATCCTCGGCTCTTGAAAATTGGTAGTTTCAGAAGATGAGAAGTGTGTTCGTAATCATGAAAGAAGAAAAGAAAAAGGAAGGAATAGCAACAAAGTTACAATGGCCGAAACATAAACCTTGTTTGATTTCCGAGATAGAATGAGACAGTCTGTGAAAGGGGACACTATAGCCCATTTATGGCAGAGGGTCCAGAATCCCCCATTCGCAGCTGATGTGTTCTATCTCTCCGATAAATGAAACGGTCAGGTGGTCCCGACAAAAAGTTCAAAAATTAAAAACACGGCAGCCGAAAAAATCTCACTAAGATAACCCAAAGTGAGCGCTGGATTCTAACCGGGAATGCTAACCGAGTACAACAAACAGAATACACACTTTGTGTCATGCTAGTTCAGAAATGAATTGAAAAGAGGATCATCATCATTATGTACTACATCATACTAGAGAACCTGACATCATGCCGGGACATGGTTCTGGTTCTTACGAATGTAATACAGCAGCAGAGTTGCACCGACTTGATTTCATGAAAAGAATGGTTGGTGTAACTTTGCCTCAGCCCTCTCCATAGATCGCCGCAACTTCCTAGATTAGACAATCTTCTGTCTCTTCGGAAAAGAATATGAATAATGTCAAACACACATAATGAATGACGTTGAAAATGTAACCATCCGTATTGGATCGATGATCATCCTTTAGCACCACGTCCCACAACACACGGAAAGAGAAACATAAAACCGAGAGAGGCCATAAATGCGTTCTTCCTACAGGATCATGGGCCAGCAGAAAAGCATTTTGAACAGCGTTCAAAAGGCTTAAATGCTCAGTGTCCCTAGTGAGGTTCCAATAAGGCTAAGAAGGCGAGTTTGACAGATAAAGTAACCCCCCGAGTTGGAAAACTAAGCGAGAGAGAATTTTTGGAATAAGCTTCTACTGTCTTCTGAGCATGAATTGGGTGATGTGATATGTACTGTAGAAATAGAGAACTGGTACTATATGCATCGGAGCAGGTAAATGCAGTTTGTTTTTCTGCTAAGCAAACAGTAATAGTCATGAGTTGATTTGGTCATCATTTCCCAACGTGATCCTCTCAGACAACCAGCGCCAATGAGAGTCTTCGCGGAAGGAATCACTCCACTCAGGGCGGATTGATTGCAGCTTATACATCATAAGCATGCGATAGAATATTTCTCGTCCGCGTCAGTGATGATCCTGAGCGTGAAGACATAAGAATAGTCTCTTTTTCCATGCGCAAAACCACTTACCTTTACGTGTCTTTGTCTGTACCGTATAGTACAAACTGTGTATTCAGGAACTCCACTTCTGTAATATAGACTATTCAACGCTCTGAATTGCTATTGTGGTCTTACTATCCGCTCTGCCATCGGTTCATCCACCTTCCAGTGAATCAATCAGGGACTGATCAGTACAAGTAAATGGCAAAGATATTCATTTAGATCAGTGCGTAGAACGTCAGATCCAACGGAGCAATTACGCATGCGATCGACTGTTTTTAGCCTCGCCATAGAAACCCGTCTAAAGGCATAATTCATGCAGTCTCTCTTTGTGACACGAACGTTTTCGCGCATGAGTGAACTTACTGTCCATTCATGTAGTGCCTAAATCGTCTTGCTGTTTTCAAGCCCATGTTCACTAAAACAACACTTGCGTGCTAAACACGAATTCGAGGATCTCGTAGAGGCATTGCGATCTAGAAATGAAGCGCGATCGGCACCATAGGCTACAAGCAGTCCAACTGAACCGTCGGTCTAAAAGTATGGATTTGCCATATTAAGTATCGTCTATAGGCTCAGGTATTCTCGATGAATATCCTGTACATTTGGTTTCCAGCTTTGAAACAGTTCTGGATAATTTCGAAGAAGGGGTCATTTACATAAGATACCTGATTAATCATGAATTAAATCCGATGCAGTGCTCTTTGGGGAACTGACCGCTTCCTAGCCTAAACGAGGAACAAAGGGTGCCCTGGAGGGGCGTAGAGACTAAAGATGCAGAAGCTTCAAAATCAACAGATAGCGAAGATCATAGCGCTTATGCTATGGATTACCTAGATGTGCTTACATAGACCCAAAGAAAGACCATTATTAATTACAACTGTTTGCACCTCGTTTAAAAATCCTCGATTCGCTTCCATCATACGTTAGAGCTTCTTAGCAGCTACTCCTTAAATCCAATCAAATATTATACCTATAGTAAAGTAATGTCGTCCTAAGGTTCGCATTAGGCTCCAATAACTATACATGTATGAACCTTTAATGGCTGCAAAGGTTAGTATCACTTTTCGAAGTTTGAAAAAGCCTGCCAATTGTATAATGTAGAGTGTAAAATGCTGCGAGGAAAAACGGAATGTTTCAAATGGGCAGTATGCCAGTAAGATACAATATGTGAAGTCTCCAACATCCACGCAAGGAATTAACATTTTTCGAAGGCCAAGGTATTCTTCGCACGCCTGACAACGATGTCAAAGTTTGAAAAGCTTCATATGTGAACCTTAAAAGGCTAACTGTATTTTTGTAGTTGGGGGTGCCAGGTAAAGAAAACAGATACTACAAAAAGGCTATAATGATGATATTCCGTATATCTTTGATTTACTCATCCTCATTTTTAAGCAATGTTTCGTTGGTTTTAGGTAATTCTTCCTCGTCCTTGACCTTTTCTTTGCTATTGTTAAGAACTTCTTCGTTGTTTATCACCATTTTCTCATCTTCCGGGAGTTTTTCTACGATCGCAGTGTCTTTCATATTGCTATCTGGCGTTTCTTCTGCGGTGGTCTTTGTTGCTGCACGAGAAGCGATCCAATCGTACCATTCATCTTCTGTTTTGCCATGAAGGATTCCGACAATCATGATAGACATGTTATCACACCCTACACCACTAACGTCGCTGTCTGATGCAAGACAATGATCCATAATTAGCTCGCAAATCTCTTCTAAAGGTCTTCTTTTCGCAATCTCAGCACGAATAAAGCTGACAACTTGTTGGTTCGTCATGCAGTCCCAGATACCTTTTCGTTTTGGTCAATCACACTGTCTGCCACATTTCTCGTTGTTTGTCTTTTTTTTTTTTTTTCAACTATACCATCACAGGCCAGGACAAAGAATTCATCGTCATTTGTGATTTCGTGTTCGATAATGTCAGGGTTGCAGGTAACAATTTGTTCTTCGGGAGGCAAATGGAGATTTTGCTTAAATTCAAAATCGCCGATAGCGCGTGATAGTGCCAGGTTGCCTATCATTTCAAGTATGAATTGGACAAAGCCTTAATGAACTTTGTCGCACTGTTTTACCATTCACACGTCCAAACTCGACATATCCACCAGCAGCAATAATACGCTGTGATTCTAAACGGTTGACAGGCTTATGATCATATGACAATGCAGTACTTTCCCCATTAATGCTGATGACAGACCTAGAATCTCCAGCATTTGCCTATCATTTTCAGTGGTTTTAGAAACAAAGCAAATGAAAAGAAGAAATAAGTACCACAAAGATTCGGTTGTCTGGCGTTACAAGGGCTGTGACAGCAGTGCAACCCGAAGGGTCAAATTCGAAGTTACGGTCTAAGATAACAAAAAAGGACAAAAAGTAAACGGTCTGTTTCAATGACGGCTGTACCCCAATGCAATAAACATCCATTCGGTTTTTTTTTTTCTTCTCTCTCTTTTACCTTGACTTAGTTCCTTGTCCAATGCCAGAAACCCGTCCTTTAAAGCCTCTTTATATTCTTTTTTATCGAAATGCGGACTCTCACGGATATGTCGATGTAAAGATTGCCCAGTGTACTTAGCAACGGCTGAGCCTATTGTAGTACGACAAGAACAGTGAATAATGTTAATGTAAAGAGCGATAAAAGACGAACTTACCGCCATGGCCGTCATACACTCCAAAGAAGCTTGCATCGGTATCTTCCAATTTCAATAGTGTAGTATGGGCATCTTCCATGGCTACGCACAAAAGTCAAACGGGTAAAAGTCAAGGATCGTTTAGCAGTTCGAAGTGGATGATAGTAAGACCCGCTCAAAAAAGAATGACAAAAAAGCAAAAGGATACTGAGTCTCCAGCCTTGCATGGCAGAGACACCGAAGAAAAGCTTGCTGTTGCTGCCTTTGCTTGAAGTCTTATCAACAACTGGTTCTGAAAGTGTTTGGCCCATGGCTATGACTCCTTTGAAGTTGAGAAAGAAGGGATGAAAACAAGAATTCTGTTAGGTGATTTCATGTCACGGCCAATGAACAAGTGCTGACTTTTTGATGTTGCTTCGTTTGCCTTTTTTCTTAAAACCGAACCTCGATCGATGGAAAAGGACAATACTCCCAGGCGCGGGAAGTCGTCTTTTTTTGTGTGGACACGATACCACACGTGATCTGGGAAGCGGCACGGCACGCGCTTTCCATTTTTCACTGGGACGTGTGGTGCATACAATTTATCCATGCTTTGCTCTCTGCTTTAAACGTGAATTGCCGCTGTACCCCTTCCATTGATTGCTTTATCTGCTTTATTCTATTGTAATGTCACAAAATAACGTATCTTTGGCCGGTGAATATCAAATAGCTTGTTCAAATTATGGTACAATGAGACCATCAACTCTGTTTTATGGACGACCCCGTAACTAGAAAAGTTGCGCTGCTTGTCGCGGTCGACAGGACGACGTTGGAAAAGGTCACCCTTCCAAGAGCGTTATAACAATGCCTGGACTGGAAGAAGCAATTGCACGATAGGAAATACCGGAAGCTGGTACTGTTTTATCAGGATACACCTTCCAAGGATATACACGTCTTGAAGCAGATCACCTCAGTCTCAGTGACAAGCAGTGGTCAGTTCGAATTCGCAATACCATTGAAAGTTGCGATGATTTCAAGTGTTATGGACGATTCTTGACAAATCCAGAAAAGAAACATCAAACATCATTTCTGCTAGTTTTTCCCAGGATGAAGAGGTGCAGAGGCAGCTTTGATGACAATAGCCGGCAACGACTTGATACACAAATGGACACGTTCCGCTGCGGAGGGCCAAGTTTCAGGATACGTTGATCGAGTGAACAACGTTATCAGCTTTGAACACTGAGCATTCACTCGGTCATACAGGACTAATCATACTGTTCCTGAATCAGTCCGTGAATTCATTATTAATGGCGCGATTAACATGTCTTCACACGAATTATATCAACGGTTCCCGCAGAATCGCCCTAATGAAACAGAAGATCTGACGACAGCACAAGCGTATTATTGGTGGCATAAAGGAATTGTGAGTTCCTACCGGTTACATTCAGATGACATTGCATCATCACGGCTCTTGATTGACAGAGCTTCTTCTAAAGGAGTTCGCATGGTTAGTAAAACGATAAGTTCTCACCACGAACAGTTGAATTTGACACTAGTTGACCTAGATTTTCGATCGGAATGAACGAGGAGTTTCTGCATTGGGATCTGTAACTTCTCTGTTCGATGTTGCATCTGTGTCACCATTTGTTGGAGAATTCCATGTGGATTCTACTTATAAGACAAATCGTATAGGTTGCAAATTGTCTGGCATTATAGCGAACATAAATGGGTCTAACTTTCCAATAGCCTATATGATCTTACATCTAGATCTGCGGCATACCCAAGAGGAAAACACACGAAGTGACGTGTTGCAAGCCTTTTTCACATCCCTTCGACAGGAAGGATTGCAACCGAAGTTTATGTTCACCGATAAAGACATAGGACAAATATCTGCCATTGAGAGTATCTGGGGACTTAGAACTTTTCGCTTTGGCTTTACATACGCAACCGTCGACAAAGATCGAATTAGCGCAATAAAAACTGCTTCAGCTATATGTACATTTTGGAAACGCAGTTCGAGAGGTTTCGTTTATCGACCACACTTTTTATTCAGACTTTGTACGTAGATTAGCTACTATACGTTCATATATCTTGTTAATGCTTTGATAAAAAAGCATGATAGTATATATACTGATACCTATTACCAGTAAGGCCATTGTTACTTCATCTTACACATGGTATTGTGTCGCCTTTTCAACAGTGATCGGGCTATCTCTAGGTCATCAATGCCTTCATTCGGAACCTTGTTAGTTATTGTCAGCGACCCTTTTATAAGTCTTACCAGTTTTCCATTTGTGAAGATTTCTCTGCAATATCATCTAAAGGTATGGGATGCAGACTCGCTTGTTCCAGACCACTTGAAGTTATCGGATAGAATACATAGCAAACCGATAAACAACTTCATTTTTTTTTATTCGGTACTAAACTTAAGCTTTTCTCCTGTTACTAAATGAATATTATTTGATATATTATTTGGAATATCGGGTTCAATTAAATAAAGCTTTGCTTTCCCATGAAAAATCGAAAATTGCAAAAAATCGAGGTTGCAATCCTTCATTATGATTGGCTAGCTTGAGTTAAATTTGAAAAAACTAAAAATTTTTTTTCAAAAAAATGAGGACCCACCGTGATTTGAACACGGGACCTTGGGATCTGCAATCCCCTGCTCTACCGCTGAGCTATGAGTCCTTACTGTCTGTTGTCGTGGACGAGCCCTCTCCACATAGTGGCATGTCACCACCGAAGCGAAAGTTCAAGCCGATCAATCCAGGTCGCCGGAAAACTGTTACTCCGAGCACGTGACCTGAAAGATCGTTACGGATACTGCTTGAATATTCTGGAAGCATCATACATACAAATCGAAATAGATATTCCTAGTACCTTCTAGTAAAAGTATTATATTCTTCTAGCATATTCTGTTCTGTAACATATAAATATTGTTAGAATAATAATCAATGAAGGGAGGAAGGAAATCAATCAGTAATTCAAGAGTTATCTTTTATTCTTTATTTTGACAAGGCTGGTTTGAGCATTCCGGGAATTATCATCGTTTGGACGGAAGCAAGACAACCAGGGGAAAAGAATCCAAGAATCCGACACTATGCTGACCTTATAATATATTGACCTGTAAGCATACAGAATCTGACTTATATAAAAAGATATGTTTTATAAAAGTCAAAACATATGCTATCAGACATTCATTGTACTAATATAAAAACTCGTGGTATTTTTTCTCGAGAGTTTATAACATATCTAGACCTAAAAAAATGTTTAAAACGAATGAAATAGAAAAATTTATATCAAGTTTCAGTAAAAGTTATTGTTATATAAGATAAAAGGAAATAGAATGATAGAAAAGTTTTATAAAGTAATCGAACAATATGATGAAGCTTTCTGTAATGAGCAAATAGAATTAGTAGAATATGGGAAAGCAATGAAAGAAGTATCTCTTTTTGTTAGTAAGATGAACTTTATTAAAGCATCTAACTTCAGATTCTATACAAGATGCTTCAAGCATCATTACAATTGCTTATAGAGTTCAGTAACATTGAGTTGACATGACCATTTCACAAGAAAAGTTCGGTATCTAACTGATGAAGCTGATGACAGCATTAACAAGAAATGGTGATTACTCACATCTGTTTCAGGACTCTTAGTTCGAGTTTCTTTCGTTCCTGCTTTTTACAAATCTATTGCATGTTGCCGTTTCTTTCTTTTCTTTTTAGGTAATTACTAGAAGTTCTACATAGCGATCCAATAGTCAATCTAACTTTCTCTCTTTCGTCTTTATAAGTGCCGATGTCTTTATTTCAAAAGGGAGGCCGATTATAATAAGCATACAGCATTCAATTACAGGTAAAACAAAAATCATGAACCATGGAACTGTTGTCTGTTACCCATTAAGGAACTATGTTTCCAATCGATTCTTTAATTCTGGCAAAACTTTTCTTTCGTTTAACTCGTTTTCATCCGATCCATGTATAAGATAGCTTTGCGTGAAACCACGCTCTGTTTTATTCTCACTGATAAGTCTCGTTAAATCATGTTAACGTACCGGATCTGTTTAACCGAGTTGTGTTTCCAACACCCATGTTTGGAAGTTATGGTAAGTTCGAACGATGTAAGCGAGCGTGGAGGTCTCTGTGACCGAACGAGAAAGCTTTCGTAAGAGCCACACTCCTTCTGAATAAAACATGTTTCTGATAGATCAGTATCAACAAAGGCGAAGATGAAGAAAGAAAAAGAGAAAACGCTTCGATTTTTTTTTGGCTTTTTGGAAAGAAGCTAGTCTAATTAGGGAGAGTTTATTAGGTTATGCATATCTAAAGATTAGTATAGTTTTCTAATGCTGCGTACAAAAAAAAAAAAAAGGAAAAGGTGAATAAAGAGGGGAAGAACAGAGCTAGAGTCCAAAGAAGGCATCGTTACACATCATCTGTAGATCGTTTGCAAGGTAGGTTAACGTGGATGGTAACATCACTTCTGCAGCACCTTCACAGATCGCATTCCTTGAATAAATTGGCAGCCCTAGATAAAGACATAAGGAAAAAGGAAGGGAAAGAAAAGGATCGGCTTTTTAGAATTATTTCCTTTTTTTTTCTGATGGAAAGGAAGTGATGGAAAAATCTAAACTTACTGGTTCTTTCATTATCCATGAGACGACGACCATCCAGTGTTGTTGATGTGGAATACCGCTGGTGATTAGACATGTCTTCATCCCTTTGAATCCCATCTTTATCCATGTAGGATCTACGAAACATCCGCTTATACAGGTTAACTGATTTGATTGTCTTCGTTATCTGTAGCACTGTATGTAGGACGCGCCTTATAGGTGAGATGGAGCGGAATCCTGCAGGGTCCTCGAGATGTTTAAATCTTATTCCCTCTTGTAAGACAGGTGTAGAATAAGGCTGTCGCCCCATGATCGACTCATTGCAAGGAAGGTAGGCCGCAATCGTATCGGACGTACAGGATGTTGCGGATGGTTGCTGTCCAGATGGCCATAACAAAGAAGAGCCAATCGGTGGTACTCCATGGGCCAGGGCTGCCATGCCTGTTCTTTCTGAAGTGGCGCGTGGAATTTGCAAAAGAGGTGGTGGCGATGGTGGCGAAGGAGCAGCAGCAGCAGCAGCAGCAACAGCACACATGGATGGACGTACTGAGGATGAACTTTCCACGGTGAAAGGGGAGTGTGCTGTAGCCATCGTGCTAGTAACCCCGGTCTTCGAAGGGAGATGTTGCTGGTGTTCATGGACAGGAGCGGCACAAGTTGTACTAGTACTCGTGGTATTTGTAGTCATCGTAGCTGGGGCAGGTGCTGGTCTTCCGGGAACATTGATGGTGGTCGTCGTTGTCCCTAAATGAGACGTCTCGTTGTATCGATGTCTGGAGCCGAGACTACTGCTACTTTCTGAGGTGAGCACCGAAGCACCCGTAGTCGCCAATGTGTTCGGAGCAGCAGCATTGCGTAGAGCATGAAGAGAGGAAAGGTTGTTATCATGCGCTTTTCCGGATAGTACGTTCGCTGGATCCGGATCGGATGGCAAAGAAATCTCCGGCGCATGAGGATGGGTTGCAGTGGCTGGATGAAGCATGCCAGAAGAAGATGACGCAGCGAGGGATAGGCCAGTGCTTGTGGTTGCTTCGCTCGAGGCATTTGATTTTGCCGAAGTGCTTCTCGAAGGACTGTCCGAAGCTATTGCTGAATTTGTTTCGTGTGATATGGTGAAAGAAGGCGTCGATGCGGACCAAACTGTAACCTGTCGTTCGCCACTCAAAAGATTGGAGCAAGAAGAAGAAGAGGCAAGCGTGAGTCGGTCGTTTGTCGTTTTGTAATCATTCTCAAGCTTGTCATTGGCGGTATTCATTTGTTGCGCCTCATGTCTCATTCTTTCTTTTAGCTTGAGACTAACATTGCTTTCTAGCACTTGCTGTAGAAGCGGATTTTGTGGAGTATCCGTCGTCATTTCGCTAGGAATTGTAAAATAATAATAACAAAAAGAAGAAAAATAAAGCGATATTTAAGCCTAAGTTTTCCAGTCTATTCTTCGGAAAAAACAGAGAAGGTCTTTATGTTTACAATCTGAGACAAAAGAAAACAGCGGGAAACAAGACAACCAAAAAAGCAACATACATTTCCTAAGGATGCATCCAGAAGTTGTCACCTGGCTCACACATTCGGAAAACTTTGATCAATTCCGTAACAAGACAAAAGATGAAAAAAAAAAGTGAGCTTGAGCCACCATAGGCGATATTCATGTTTTTCTTCTTCCTATCGATCTTGGTTTGATCATAAATTTGTTATTATTGCTTACCATAGATGCCAGTTGCAGACAAACCTGACTTTCCTGAATCCCGGAACTTTTTTGTTTCTTTTTTTTTTTTTTTTTTTTTTTTTTTTTTTTTGCTTTATGTCGATAAAGAGACTTGGCCACAGAGCTTTCTTCTCCTTGATCTCTTAGACCTATGTAATGTTTCTCGTTGAGCCAAGAGACCCATATTGGGATGCGGGTTTCTGAAGGTCTTGAAGCGAGGTGTGAGATTTTCACAGGAAAGACAAAACCAAAATAGATATGCCTGAGAAAGGAATGATCCAGAAGTCGGGTTGCATTCAATAGCAAATGCTAAACTAGCAAAAGCGAAACGAAAAACAAAGTAAAAGAAACAAAATGAAACACGTTAGCCTCGTTCGGCAAAAGCAACCCCGTCCTGTCCCAGTGACATGACGTCGTGCAATAACAATGTGCTTTTGCAACTCGTTCTGCTTTTGCAATTTAAGGCTGCAGGGAAGCATGCACTGGACAATTGCTCGAAATGTAGCGACAGTGTTAGGTACATGTTATTGAAACAAATCGACTATTATGATTTTCTCTCGCGTTATCTTAGGAATAACAAAGATCTGCGTCGAAACGGATCGTTTCGGTTATCACTTTACGCACAAAACGGAAAAAAAGAGTGATTTGTCAATGCAAATGTTAAAAGACAATTAATATTCATTTACTCTTTTCCATAGAGTTCTTTGAAATATATATACAAAAAGAAAACAAGCTATGCTTGCTTTTCGGGAATCTTCTTCCCTTGCACTCCTCGGACTAAAGTAACAATACATGTGATATCATCAACCTTACCACCTCTATAGTTACTTCCATGCGCCCGCGCATCTCGCGCCCAAGGACTTAATCTTTTTGGATCCAGGCTCATTCGTCGTGCTGTATCTGTTAGTGTTTTCGCCAATCCCCGAACAGCAGCGACAACTTCATCGTCGGTCGGCTCCACAAGGTTTTCCATCGCAGCGTTAACCAAAGCTAACGTCTCGTGTGGATACACGTTATCAAAATAGCCATCGGTGGCTAATATGATCAAGTCGCCTTCTTTTAAAAAAAAGGATTTTTGATCCCCATCCTTGGGTGTATCCGTAACAAAACTTTCGCGATTGGGATAGGTATCCGGCACAACCGTCAATTGGTACCTTAACATAACATTTTCCCCATCATTAGATATCTGAATCGTTCCTTTCCCTTCTATCTCTGTCCATTCATTGTTTTTCTACTTACGGGCAGTTGAAATAATGCTAGGAATAAAAAACAGTGAATACATGTTGTTTTCTACACAAAAGGGTTTTCTCTTAGGAAATACCTGTTGACTCGGACTTTCGTAGACGATCTTTTCGTCGCGGATCAGAAGGAAGGCACTGTCTCCAAGATTGCAGGTAGTCATCTTTCCTGAACGCTTGCAAAGATTAAGTATACATGCTGTGCTGCTTCCAGCAGGAACTTTGCCACTCTTGCGGAGTTGAGTAAACGCGGCATCCAAGATATGATGCGCGTCCACAGTATTTTCGTCCTTTGCTACTAAAGCTGCGTTGTTCATCAATGTCCATGAAAAAAGAGCTATGCAGAGAGATAAGACAAAGAAATAGGATCATTAACTTTCTGCATTGTGTGTTCCACTATCGTGTTGTTCTAAATTTCTTACCTGGATCAACGCCTACTTCAGACCAACCGCCTACCCCATCCGCCACGCCCAAAGCTAGGCCCGTTGGTGTAAAGGTATGGAAGAAGGCATCTTCTCCAGCGTCCACTTTACCCACTTTACTCTGTTTCCAATAAGGGATACGACTTTCATGCTGACGTTGTTTTGCGTTTCTATTCTTAGGATGCCAGGCTGCATAGGCTATAAAATGGAAGCTATCGGGCTGCGGTTCATTCTCGGTCGTGGTTGGTTTTGTATCCTGAGAAAGTAAGCCTTGTGCTGTCGGGAAAGAGGGAATACTGTCTAACAATGTATGTGATTGGTATTGTTGTGTTTGTGTATGGAATTGAAAGATGCGATTCAGTCCCATGGCCGGACGCAAGACAAGCGGCGTCAATGCGGATCGAGAAGGCCCCACGTGGAGCAGCTGGGAGAGCATGGCCAAACGGTAAAGATACTGCCGTGCCATGGTCTACAAAGAGAGAGAGAGAGAGAGAGAGAGAGAATGGAGATAAAGAAGAAGTATACAAGTATATATGGGGTTTGGGTGTACCAGGAAGAAGATAAAAAAAAATAGGGTGGTTTGGAAGTGCGGAGAAGGTGTTTTGTGTGTGTGGGGGCTGTCGAATTTTTTTTTCTAAAAATTCCGACCCAATGACGTTGTATTTTTGGCACATCAAGAGAAAAAGGTGTACCGCATCGGACACACTCGCAGTGTACAAACACTGTGGATTAAGGATCGTCCAGCTTCATCTTTGTTTAACAAAAGGTTCATGCATTATTGAGCATTTAGACAATTCCCTATCTATTGAAGAGATAGAATATAATGAGTAGGTAAAAGGGAGAAAGGAAAGCTGTCAAAAAATGAAACAAATCATATGGCCGGGAAGAAGGTAGAAATGAACAATAAAGAGAGTTTATACTTAAACAGCTTTTGTTCTGTATGTCTTGTAAATAAAGTGCGTTCTCCAATGATAAACAAATCATTGTTTTCTTAGTATAATTGAGGGCGTTTTAGTCTATCTAAAGAGCCATAATGCACCCAGACTTTTGCTTTACATATCCGGGAAATGAGATCGTGCGTCTCGGAGGAGTCGTAAGTTTTCCACCGAACGTGTTCCTGTGACACCCAACTGTTTGCAGTGCTGATTCGAAAAAAAAAAGTGAATCCCTTGTGTTCCGGTGCACAGGCATTTTGTCGGACCCGAATCTTTGACATATAAAAATTTCTCTCGCATTTCCCACTCTAATACTTCTTTCCTTCCCTTTGCTTCCCTCTCTTTATCCTTAACAAAAACCCATATCCCAATCATCATGGCGGAGAAGGAGGAGTATATCTTGGAATATGAAAAGAAGGAAGTCATTACCTCCACTACCGTTATCAATGAAACTACTACAACTACACAATACGATGTAACGGGAAAGGCAGAATATACAGTCACTGCAGCAGAACGCAGTTTAATCCGAAAAATGGATTTCCTTTATGTGATGCCATTCGTAGCAATACTTAATTTCTTACAGGTAGAAAAGATAAACAGAAA
Organism: Apophysomyces trapeziformis B9324; assembly: GCA_000696975.1. Classification (NCBI taxonomy): domain Eukaryota; kingdom Fungi; phylum Mucoromycota; class Mucoromycetes; order Mucorales; family Mucoraceae; genus Apophysomyces; species Apophysomyces trapeziformis. The sequence continues at coordinate 308,966 of JNDP01001378.1, read as the reverse complement.
AGACAATAACAGCCGTTGTACTGATCATCTCATGCTTCTTTCTTTTAGTATTTTGACAAATCATCGATTAACTATTCGGCCGTATTGGGTATCGTGCAAGACACACACCTTGCAGACGGGCAACTCAGTTGGCTTGGTTCCATCTTTTACCTTGGTTACCTCGTCTTTCAGGTATAGCCTCTTTTTCTTTTTCTTTTTTTTTTCGTCAAGAAAAAATTATACAACAGCTTTCCCTGAACTGCTGAATTAGATCCCAAATGCTATTTTAATTCAACGCATTCCCCTTGGAAAATACATGGGTTCCTTGATCGCTCTTTGGGGTATGGTGTTGGTATGCACAGCTGAGGGAAAGAATTTCCAACAGTTGGCTGCTCTCCGATTTCTCCTGGGCTTCTTTGAAGCTGGCATGTATCCATGCTGTATTATGCTCATCAGTGCCATGTACCGTCGTTCTGAACAAGCGGCTCGCATCGGTATGATCTATATTTGTAATGGTGTTGCCATGGCGGTCGGAGGATTCGTGAGCTATGGCATTGGTCACATGCACGGTGTCGGCGGAAAAAGCGCCTGGCAATGGTAACCTACAAAGACATGGTGCGGCAAATCCCAACTAAAAAAATTAATTGTCTGATAGGATCATGATTATCCTCGGTGCTATTACGATTCTCTTTGGTGTGATTTGCTTCTTCTTCCTTATTGATAAACCAAAATCGCGTTTCCTGCGTCTCACGCCTGAGCAAAAAGAAGCTGTTGAACAGCGTCTGAAAGACAATAACGTGGTTCGCACAAACGAGATCAAGATTACCCATATGATTGAAGCCCTGAAAGAACCGCGTTTTTACTGCTTTATCTTCGCTTCCTGTCTACTCAACATCCAAAACGGCGCTTTGGGCATCTTCAGCACCATTATCACCGCTGGGTTCGGTTTTTCGGTAAGCCAATATTTTTTTTATCGATTTCAGGATCAGCTTCACTAACCTCACCTTTTTTTTTGTTGTTCACAAAAAAAGAGCTTGGACGCCATTCTGCTTAGTGTTCCTTCGGGTGTTGTGGACTGTATCATTATCATTGTTGCTGTGTGGTACAATCGACGCTATGGTCGTACACTTTATGTCGCCTCTATTCTGCTGACCATTTCTACCTTGGGTTTGATCTTGCTTGTAACGATTCCCAAACCTCAAGTGAAATTGTTGGGTCTGTATCTTTGTTGGGCGTTTCCAGCAGCCTATACCTTGCTCCTTGCATCTGTGGCCAACAATGTGTCAGGTTATACCAAGAAGATTTTCTATAGTTGTGTCATGATCGTTATGTATACCATTGGTAACTTTGCCGGACCGCTCATGATGGTCAGTTGGCAAAAGCCTCTTTACCTTGGTGGCATGATCGGCTACATGGCAGCAAACACCATTTCCTCGATTCTGATGCTTTTCGCACATTATTTGATGGCCAAATCCAACCGAGAACGTCTCGCTAATCCGCAACCTCCGGTAGACCCGGATGAAGATCTGACAGACCGAGAAAATCCCAACTTTATTTACCGTTTATAATGTACCTTCCCACTTCTTTCTGAAAGCCCTCTCCTTTTTTTGGGGAAGATGAAAGAAAAAGTAATAGCAATGACTCCGATGCACCCATGCAGGGCTCTTGGGCAAATGTAAACATACACAAATCATTCGACAAAAAGAAATGTACGCTACTAATACTACTACAAACTTAAATATAGAAAGGTTTACTTTCCAATTTGTTTTTATTACTTTGTATTCATACCTAAATTCACCTTTGTCCTACCTAACCCTGTCTCAGAAACTGAAATTAAAAAAAAAGGCGGTCTAGCTTGTACGTAACACGAAATTCAATGGGCGACTATGGGAAAGACGAAAAAGTGCCTCCCTTTTTCGATGTGGTCCATAGCGTCTCGAATGTCGTACATGCATCATATAGCCATTTGTCTCTGATAATATAGAAATCAAACAGATTGAATACAAAACCGTCATTTCGCAACGGACTTTAGCCTATACACAAAAATAATACAACCGTGCAACAGTTCGTCAACCTCTCGTACTGAGCAAATGCTCATGTACGTGCAGAACTGTCGATGTAAAGCCGCACGTACGACTGGTAAAGGCATGGAGTGATATATATATATATATATTGAATTTGGAATGAAAGGCAAAGCTTAAAACAGTTGAAGACACTAAGCTAGATTCCTATAGAAACGCACACGGTCACCCACTTCATCTCTGAATCCTAGCTGAAGAACCAGTTTTAGAGGCGCAACCGTACGCCATTCATTTTGTAGCGGATTTCAATGTCCGCAGTGGACGTACCTGTTAATGGGCGGACGAGCTTATGCTGCACTTGACCCCTCTCATGAGCAATGACAGATATTGATTGGTGCATAACAAAGGCCGAAACTCTTTCTTTATCGTTATTTGCCCAAGAATACGGATATACGGATAAGAGAAAAGCCAATGAGCGTTACGGCAACATCCTGAATTCGAAGAATTTGGAGAAACTCCCAAACATTGCCGACTTGCGTTTGGCTTTTGGCGCGTGGAAAAATAGCATCTACGAGCAGGAATTCTAGAATAATGTGGAGTTATCGCAAGCCCGCGCAGAAACTGAAAATAGCCTCACCAAAAATGCACTGCGATCTATCAAACATTTAGGCGATCAGGAGGAAGACCGGATCTGCCAAAAGCCGTATGCTGAAGCTTTGAGAAAGATTTTAATAGAATGACTTTAATACCGATTCATTACGCAGGATAACTAACGGAATATATGAGAAAGCTGCTGAGAGTCAAGACCTTCTTAGTAGCGATAATGCTTACGCCATGGACGGGAGGTTTGAACGTCATTCTGACTTTCTTGTCGCACATCCTGCAACGTAACCTAGTTCATTAATACCAAAGGCCATTATAGAACTGACCCGTGTGCTATTGATAGACCAACACCCACCCGAAGCCCGTTAAGTAACAGTGACAGACTCTCAAATCTTGGTAACTTTCATGATTTATAGCTGCTAACATACAGAGTAACTGAGTGTTGAAACATAGAAGCGTGGACTGAGTGAACACGGTGATGAATCCCAGCGTGGCCGAATAAATTTACATGCACGCAAACATGTTGATTAATTTCGCTCAGATGCAGAAACGAGGTGAGGATGACAGAACCATTATCGATGATCTGGTAACAGCACTGTTTGTATGCTCTTTCAGATCTTGTTCATTTCTTGAGAATCTGCGATTGTATAGTTTCTTTCAAGCCCAGGTTCGGGCTATTATCCAGAGGTGATAGTTACGGAAATCAAAACCATTTGGGATCAATGGCGAAATTTTTTTGAAGCTGCCCGAGCAGATGAGGATATACATCAGTATAGGTAGGCTTAGGATTTCGCAGTTATAAAATAGTAACCAACTAAGATGGTCACTAGCGCTGAAAAGCATGGGATTGTTATTTGCGGGGATGGTATACGCCCAAAAGGAAATATGCCACAGGATGCATACGCCCAAGTCAGCCAGCTGCTCAGGACAACAAAACGGCGGGAGGTCCATGAAATCTTCTCCGTCGAATTGTCCGCCATCGACAATGTCTTAGATAGCGTAAGTAGAATTGACGGACATCGGTATGTTTGAGGTTTATTAACAGGGATTTTTATCGTAGGAACGCGGCACAATGTTACAAGAAGCAAGAAAGCTTGCTGTGCTCCAGGTAGAAGATAGTCGCCAGTCCCAGATCGCATTTCTCACTGACTTTTTGGTGGCAATGTGAGTAATCCAGGCTGATTTATGCTGCATGACTCATAATGTTTGTACATATCCATCTTAATGTAGCATACGTGATATTTATACAACAAAACCGAACCTTGGTCATTCGGAGACCAAACTTAACGAAGCATTGGTTTGGCCAGCAATGCGATTTGCTTTGTATGCAGTTACGAATAAGAAGCGTGGATTACAATTCTTTCCTGGTGAAGAACGTTTGCGCTCTATGTCCATACAGCTCAAGGCAAATGGCATTTATGTTGATGAACGATCTTGCTACAAGGCTGATGGAGTGCTAAGATGCACAGAAGATAACAACGAGTTAGAAGTGGCTCTTGAAACCTCTAATGCCTACGGCCAAGCCGACCCAACTAAAGTTAACTTTGATTTTCATAAAGGCATGTATGGTGCAGTGTCCATGCTGAAAACCGTGGCAGACGTTTACAAGTACGCTTCCTTCCATATTATGGCGAAACTTAAACTTTACTTTTGGCATGTCCATAGTAAGTTTGTTGAAGTAATCTGGAAATCCCTATTAAACAGCTCATAGCAATTCATATACGGCTTTGGAGCATATCCTGTCCATCTGATGGTGTTTTCGTGATGATGCGAGAAGACAAATGCCCCATTCCAACTAGCTTTAACGATGATCCGAAACTTTTGCTGGATTTTACGCGTTTCATTTGGACCTTCAAGGCAAGCAGTAATGTATTGATGACCTACTTGAGTCTCTCATTGATTCTCTATTTAGAAGCGGCCTGAGGAGACCATGGCCAGTCTGGATGAGCTACAGAATTCGAACAACCATTTGATGCGAGATTATCGACACTGTCCACTCCCTCCGGAAAAGGATCTTTCCCAGCTAGTTAAGCCCGCGATTATCAAGATCACCGAACGAGTTCATGGTACCATGTTTATCAATGATGGCCCTTTTAGCTCCCCTCTTGTTCCGCCATCATTATAATCGTAGCCTACGTTAATACCATGGATCTCTGCTTAAGTGTCATTCACGGACGTATGGTTCTCATAGATGCCTAGATCTGTCAATGAACGAGCTCGCCTTATATACATAAAACATAAGGGCTTTGGAATATCATTCGTAGTCAATTCCGACGTAATCCTACCAGAAGAGAAGAATCCAGTCCTTTCCTTGTGTGTCAGTGCTATAGTGCAGTAGCAATACAAGGTAAAGGTAAAGCCTAGTATATCACGTCATGAAATACAGTGGTGTGGCGGTCAGATTCCTCGTCGTTTAACGGTAGATAACCTAAATAAATCAAAAACAATGCCAAAATGGATATGGCATCTTATTATGCTGTAGCGACTGCCTCTGGTTACAAAATAAACAGGAGGCATGTACAGATACTATGACATTGGTATAAACGCAGAACAGCCTTGCATTGATAATGTATATTTGCATTCTCCCGTAGAAATAATCAGCTAGGTGCATGCCTGAATAGAACAGGGCTTGTCAAAATGACTATCCATGTGCTAGTATTTCGTAATGTGGCTGAACTTTGCCTTTTTCATTTACTCCATGACCAAAACTATTGGTGTCGCTTCATGACTGCTATGTAATATTACACAAACAAGGGATAGCTTGGAGAAAAAACAATTGCTCGGATACGTTATAGTCGAAAGATTAGAGTTTTTTTTTGGTGCTTTTTCTTATTATTGGTTACCCCTCCTTCTTCAGGAATGGCAAAGGATGAGCAGGGTTCTAGGGTGGTTAATTTTTTTTACACCCAATTTTTCTGGTAATTCCATTGACAGAAAGTTAGTGACACTGTAGCACTAAGCTAGTCCTAGTATGGCAACTCCAACAAGGCAGAAAAAGAAAAAGAACCGCAGTTCCTGTTTTGAATGAATGCCCGTCTTTTTGTCGATGCACATGTTCTAGTGCTACTTCTATTTCTTATTATGGCAAAGAAATGTCAGCGGAGAAAGCCGAGACACAAAAGAAAAAAAAGAGCAGTTGTCCATGCATGGACCACGAGCGGGCCCATGCAACTTGCCATTAATTTAACGCGTTGTGCTACATCCATACTAAAGGTGTGCTGATTAAAACGTGCAACATGCCATCTGTGTAAACCAACTAGGATCATTGTCTCTTCCGTTCAATTTCGAAGTAAATGAACAGGGAACATGGTAGTCGATAAGTACGTGCATCCATAGAGTGTAAAAATAAGACCATACTTCATTCCTAAACGAACAAAGCGGACATTGTCCACTTCGCACCGGGCAGACAATCTTTCCTCTGATCGTCAAGCGGACATTTGTCAACCAAGGTGTTACGATAATAGGAGCCTCGCGTAGCACATTCAGCACAGCAATGGGTCTAGCATAGAAAACTAGAAAAAAGATGACTTATTTTTGGTTTTGTGAACTGAGTGATGGTACAACTACTCGCTTAATTAAGCTATCACTCTGAAATTGACGTTTTACAGGTATAGTTAAACAAACCAATAACATCACCATATTACTCACTTCTCGTCTTTGACTATGTCGAAGCAAATCAGTAAGGCTCAAACTTAAATCACGTCTAGGAATGGGTGCAAAGTAGCAGACTGCTACCATGTCCCGAGACTTTTCTGACCAAGGATTGAAAAGAGAAAATCTATCTGAAAACGAAACATTCAAGTACGCTCAAGTATCGAGCTTGTGCACGCATATTTTATGAATGTCACAATTTCTGTTTCGAACGTTATGCGTTCACATCCATAAAAAATGTTCGATTTGGAAAAGGTCACTATGATTCGGTAAACAATGGTCACCGATCCTGCACCGCCAATCAGCACTTATTACCCTATTGTAGAGGGGCAGGAAATTTACGTAATCGATAGCAGATAATGCATTTAGTCTTAAACTATGGTAAATTTGAGCCGCCGTTATCATGGAACAAAAACTTTGAACATGCTTGAACTCTATTCAACGTTCACTAAATCCTAACTGAAGCAGAGATATGCTGCAAGGAATGGACGTGAAAAAGGCGCAGAGGATAGCACGAGTAGAACTCGGGAAAATGTTGACGTATGTGCATCCTAAAATCGATTAGTGGGAGAAAGGATAGAGAATGCATGCCCTATATTTTGATTTCTGTGTAAAGCTCAATTGACTTGGTCCGAAGTCAAGGATAGTATGGCAATCGGCAGACGATCGTAATAAGCTGCTATATCTATAAGAAAGGGCATTGTGTGAGTATTGTTCCCTTTCTATTTATTATAAAAGATTGACAACTCGATATAACAGAAAATTTGTCGGTTTACGATATGTGTAAACTAAACGAGATCAGCCATACACAAGGTGACCCTTGCCTGTCCATGCGACTCGGTATCTGGAGAAAGATCTGAGGTGGTGAAAAATGCCATCTCTTTATCAATCCCTTTATCATCAATTGCGGCTTCGAAGAAGATCCTGGCTTGTGACTTATCTCTCTCTAGTTCGACGACGTAGAAACCGTTGAATGTGCGCAATGAATCGACGTATAGTTGACCTTGTAAAGGGGTAGTACTGTTGCTAATGGGTTGGGCAAAGGTTATGTGAGCGCACCTTTGACCATTAGGGACTCGCAATGCCGCATAAGTTGGGAAGTTCAGCATCGTATCCAACGTATCCAGCGCCTGAGACCACCGAGAAGATGCAGGGAAAGACCGTAAATAGCAGGGAGTAGATCTTCATGGCTTCTGTGAACTGATCGTAACTTGGTGATAGCGAGGAGGATACGGTCTTGCGCACTACTTCTTATTTATACGCAACCGTAGGTGTAGCTATGAAGAGTTAACCGTCAATAACAACGCCATATCCCCTGCGCATTTTCTGCAGAAGTCTGGCAACTTTACTTCGTCTTTGTTTACGTCGTACTATACGCACTACATCAAGGGAAGAGTCACTTTTCTGTTTTAGATAGATATTGGGCATAAGAATGGCATTCAGGTTAGGTACCGTTTAGCAAGATTATTGCTTGCCCATCATGTTAAGCGGGATGATACTTGCAGGTGTGGATGATGAGCAAAGACTCAATGCCATATGGAAGAGCCTAAGAACATGTCAAGTAAAGAGTGCGTACAGGTCGGTTTAAAGGAGACAGCTGCATGTCGGCATCTGCAGCATCAGCGCCTACAAACAGGCATGTATGTGTGATGAGGATGATCCGAATTCAGAATGTCTTGGAGAAACGGCGTTCAATTTCCGACTTTTGATGTATGCGAGTCATTGCACGACCATGTCTTTCATATATGTGCTTTAAGGATACGACGTTCCTGCACAACTCCACATCTATGTGCATTGTGCTTTGTGCTGAGATAAGTACCGTATGGAACAATCTAGGGATTGCCAATGCATACAGTATTACGATCATGGTGAGTTTGTGAGCCGCAAGGTCGATGTACCATAGACCGCAATATGATATGTGACAATGTCGTTCTAGGCTGGATCCAGCATCTCTGCAGATGAAATAATATCATATTGTTCAACGGTAGTTGGCTTCTCGGCAGAATCCAGGGTGAGCAAAATATGGCCATGAGAAAACCGCGTTCGTGAAACTTAAGGACATGGATGGAGCCAATAGCCTTACAAAAACATGCTTCTGGGTGAGATCGTCCACAAGAGACCTACGTTTTTGTCGAAAGGGCCTACACAAACGTTGGCACGATCTGCTTTAGTCTCCTGGACGGATAGATGCTAAGTAATCGTCGGTTATTTCGCGTTACAAGTGAAAGTAACAGACAGTTCGGGCTGTTCCAGGTACATGCAATGGCCCTTGCCGCTGAAACTGAAGGTACATATGTTTAAGATGGCTAGTAAACAAAGCTGGTCTATTAATAAGAACTTTTACTTGACTTTTAGGGCAGAATCAATAATCTATTGGACATAAAATATTCTAGACTAGCGTAGAGATCAATTCAATAATGTAAAGAATTGTTCTGTTGGTTCTTACAGTACAGCTTATCCTCATCTAATATCATACCGACTGGAATGGCAACTTCTCACATCAAAACACATGCAGTGATCACTTGAGATCAACAGTTACAAACTGCAACCGATGTTAATGTATATCCTTACATAGTGGGTACTAGAAGAGGAAAGCAGATGTGCACACGGAACTCTCAACTTATGCTCAAAACCTATGGAGTCAAGAGCAAGTGAAACCTAACAGCGCTTATCATGATCAAACGATACGAGGCCATCTGTCTAATTGTTATGGTAGATTTTGCGCTTTGTATAGCCTTTTTATTTTGGGGACACTTGTTGGGACACAGGAGTCCACCGGTTTACGCTCATAGGAACAGCTTAAACTTCATGAATCCACCGGTTTACGCTCATAGGAACAGGCTAAACTTCATGAATCCACCGGTTTACGCTCATAGGAACAGGCTAAACTTCACGAGTCCACCGGTTTACGCTCATAGGAACAGCTTAAACTTCATGAATCCACTGGTTTACGCTCATAGGAACAGGCTAAACTTCACGAGTCCACCGGTTTACGCTCATAGGAACAGCTTAAACTTCATGGATCCACTGGTTTACGCTCATAAGAACAGCTTAAACTTCATGCGTCCACCGGTTTACGCTCATAAGAACAGCTTAAACTTCATGAGTCCACCGGTTTACGCTCATAGGAACAGCTTAAACTTCATGAATCCACCAGTTTACGCTCATAGGAACAGCTTAAACTTCATGAATCCACCAGTTTACGCTCATAGGAACAGGCTAAACTTCACGAATCCACCAGTTTACGCTCATAGGAACAGGCTAAACTTCATGAATCCACCGGTTTACGCTCATAGGAACAGGCTAAACTTCACGAGTCCACCGGTTTACGCTCATAGGAACAGCTTAAACTTCATGGATCCACTGGTTTACGCTCATAAGAACAGCTTAAACTTCATGCGTCCACCGGTTTACGCTCATAAGAACAGCTTAAACTTCATGAGTCCACCGGTTTACGCTCATAGGAACAGCTTAAACTTCATGAATCCACCAGTTTACGCTCATAGGAACAGCTTAAACTTCATGAATCCACCAGTTTACGCTCATAGGAACAGGCTAAACTTCACGAATCCACCAGTTTACGCTCATAGGAACAGGCTAAACTTCATGAATCCACCGGTTTACGCTCATAGGAACAGGCTAAACTTCACGAATCCACCAGTTTACGCTCATAGGAATAGCTTTAACGTTGTGATGTAGTCTCTTACCGTTACCTTTTCTTTTCTTTGATGCAGATCGCTTAGGAAAGGGCCAATTTTTACAAAATGGGACATTTTTCATTTATGTCTCCGATTGCAGAGTGTGTTTATCTGGCAGTTTTTTCGGATAAAGTTCGTCTGTTAAGTTCAATAGGTTGACGTGATTTGTATGCTCTCGCTGCCTCGTCGGCTACTTTTCCCTCCATGCCTTGGAAATAAGCATCGATGTATCTCCACTATTTTCTCCCAAAGTGCCAAGTCATGTTTGGAAACATTGATTAGGTAGATCTTCTTTTTAAACGTAATACCGTTTGTTTCATACAGTGTAAAATCATTCTATTTCTAAAATTAAGAATGCAGATAAATTTATCCAAAAGAGTAGAGTGATAAGCGTGAAATGATGGTGCTGATATTACAGTAAATATGAGTCACAATAAACGTTTTTTACGTTTCAGTTGACAATAAAGAATCCTTGCGTACCAACAGTGTCTTAGTGTTTTATGCATATTTGCGATATTACCATACATTTGTCTCTGTTTCAGATGATATAACTGGTGTTTTTGACTAGTGAAAGGCATAGGGTAGTAATGTAGCCTGGCATTGACCAGCTGTCACTGTTTTTGACCGTTTTAATCTGTCGGCATTTTCCAGATGTCCATTGGTTATGCGTACCTGAAACCCAGCTACATGGTAGCGATTCGGTACGTTTGTGAACCTGAATTTTAACGGCTTTAATTCCTGATCTAACCACTTGTCCTGAGCTACAATATAAAGTGAAGAAATTGACAGCTGTTGATATGTTTCTGGTTAATCATTGAAATATCCGTATGAACACAACCGCTGTGTTTGAACCAACGGACTCTCACTCTCTGCTTGACAATAAGGCGCCTTCCCTCTTATACAAAGCAATTAGGTTTCTGGTTGTCCGTGGAGCAATAAGCAACTCTCTCCTAGCAGCGACTGATTAATGACGATCACACACCATGTTTATTAGTCGTTCACGATTAGTAATGGTGATCCTTGCATAATGCCACGTTGTCGTCTTAGATCTTGTTACGGGGATGCATAGCAATAAATGAATAAACAAATAGAAAAGATAAAGCTAGTGATTGTCCTTGTCACCGTTGTGGTTCTTCCACTATTTGTATCATTGGCTTCATACGGCCGATGCATGTCTATCAGCCAATCGTGCACCAATTTCAATATGTACGGAACATTAAAACACCTGATTGAAGTGTAAATCATGTATTTCAGGCTGAGTTACGCTCAGGTACACGTTGTGGTTAAGCACCCGTCTGCTTATGCATACCATCCACTTCATACGTTCGTTCTAATTGTTTACAAGAACAGCGAGAAAGGAATGAATGCAAAAGCTCAAACTCCGCCTCCTTGACAATCCTTTGGTTTTTTACCTTAATTATCAAGCACAATGGCAAAACACATTTGTAATTCATGCCAAGCAACCTTTGACACTTTGGACAACTTGGGTTTCCATGAGAGACAGGCACACACTCGATATGCGCTAGCATCTGGCAAAGATGGTAAAACTTGCTTGCTAGCAACAAACGAATCTTTCAAACGGTCGCCCTGAGAACTTTTCTTTTAGGTGCAACGATGTGCATGGTCCGACGTGGTGATTGTTTTCGTTGTGTATGTTCTTTAGACAAAGTATTCCAAAGTGTTCGCGGATTTCAGAAGCATGTCAATTCCGGAAAATGCATCGTGCTATTGTCGATTTCCTTCCGTAAGCAGCTATGCTAACAGCATACATCACGTGCTAAACTCATTCTCTTGCTTTTGAAAAAAAAAATGAGGAATTGAACGTAAATGAAGGTATCGATTATCGGAATCTTCCTGACGTATATATTGACCTACTTTATTGTTGTTATTACAGATGGAACTAGCCAGGAAACGTGCAGTGACGAAGAGATCGATGATCATATCATGGTCAATGTAGGGCAACAAAGTCTTCCGTCCATCGATTGGACAGCTGTCCCTGAAACGAAACGAGATTATGATCATGCAGTACTACATGCCTGTCGAGCAACAGACTGGCGTGTTGAAGAACAGCTGCGATTGCTCACAATTGTTGATTCGTATTTTCTACGACCCATTGCCTTGTTTCCCATGGATGACAGTGCGAAAGAAGCTAATGCTCTTACTCACCAAGATCATTTACAGTCCCTAACCAACAGAAATATGGAAGTGTCCGTGACGCCACCAAAGAAAAGAAAGCTGGAAGACACCGTCAGCATGCATATAAATGCATCTTTGTACAGCGTGTTGGTCGCAGGGCCATATGGGAAGCAAATGTTAAGCCAAGGATATGCTGAAGTAAACGACGGGATCGCAACCTTCCTAAACGAAGATTGGTCCATACTGCCGCAGATGCGATATGCGGCAAGTCGTCTTCTGGCAGGCGCCATTATACTCGACGTATCAACCGGAAGGGCCATTGTAGCCAATTCCATCGAAGTTTATGGGCGGCGGCGTACATTGGATGCGCACCGGGAGAGTTTTAAAGTTAAAAAAGGGATTAATTCCCCTTCATCCCTACCCCCTGAATCGTCGAGATATCCCAATGTTTGGCCTACGACTATCCGTGATACAGATGGACCAAAACTTCTAATTGGGACAAAGACCTTCAATGCATTGATTACGTCTAGCTTACGCTTGGACGTTAAGACAGACCCAGAAGTTGGCCCAACTACCAGCAGATTTGTTTTAGATTCATATGAAAAATCATCTAATACCCAGATTTTTATTAAGGAATCAGCGTGGAAGGCAGCCAAAGCACTTGCGTGCAAGCCAAACGTCACAGGTACTACCAATTATGACCTCGTTTACCAGCTGCGACAGGTCCGCACCCGCTTTCATCAGAAGTCCACGTATTTCCGGTGTCGAGCGTCGAATGAACCAACAGATGACATAACCACGAGACCATACACGATCTTCACTCTTGCCGATTGGGATAGTGGCAAAGACGATGCCGACTACCGAATCGGTTCTAAGTTGCTGGAAGCAATCGCATCAAGTGTCATAACTGGAAAGCAGGTATTACAGAAAGCTGAAGTGTTGGCATTGGCCTCGAAAACGAAGGGAAAGGGGGAAATTTTTAGGCAGCTGAATTTAATCGTTGAGCTGTTTGGACCAGACCTGCAGATACAAATTATCGGCAACGAAAATTTAAACGTTGTCTTACAAAAAGTGGCAGCCATTCTTGCGCCACAAATTTGCAAGGCAAACAATTCTGTAGTGGCAGCAGTTGCTGCCAGGTTCACTTAGCTTCACGGTGAGAACACGCCCACGGTTGGGATCAGCTAACAGCATAGAGTATGGTCTATAAGTATTACGGATGAGGGGGAGAGAGTGGATTAAGTACATTCAACTAAGAGCAAATGGCAACATTGTCCAGTTGCAAACCATTACTATTTTGTGTGCGCCCTACTAACCTGTGCAGGCCAAGCATTCCTGTGTCACAAATGGAAACCTATTGACAACAAATTTGATGACAAACTTCTTTTATATAGTTATTTTCTTTATGTATTAAACATTAGGGTAGAGAAAGAGAAAAGGCATTGGTCTGATTTTTAGGTATAAAGAGGAGGATTTTCTTCCACCATTTCAGTGGCGGCTAGATTGAGTTCTGCTTCATAAGTAGGACGCCTTCGTTGGGGATGTTTTTCGGAAACAGGTGTGGATGGAGCAAGAGGTACTGAAGAGGATGACAAAGCAGGAGGGGAAGATGAAAGAGGGTGATGATAAGAGACATCGGAAGTTTCAAGACCTGGCAAGGCCATCGCCTGGATCGGACCAGCCGAAGAAGAATGGTCTGACGAAGAAGCAGAGGATCGGCGAGAAATCGTAGGTGAGGAAGCGGATGAGAAATAAACGGACGATTCAGCATCATCAAACGTCGTTGTAGCCATACTGGTGGAGGAAATACGTCGCCCATCCAAAGGAAGAGGCTCACTCACAAATTTGGCTGTGATCACACTGGTGGTACTGGCCGTGTCATCATCATCCTCATCCTCATCGTCATCCAAATGCGCAAGAAGAGGTAGCTTGTTACTGCTGTCTTCTTCTGTTTCTTCTTGCCGCTCTTTTTCCTTGGAGATATTTTCGGATAGAGGTGCTGTGAATGGAACAGCATGATGTTCGGTTTCAAGCGTAGTAGTAGAAACCATACTACTCATCATTGCTGTTGCTGTTGCTGCTCTTGGCGTGGAAGGCGTGGCTGCTTCTACTGTACCATCACTACTGCTATGGGCAGCGGAAGAAGGGGCCCTCCTTCTTGATACAGTTTTCCTCTCCTCGTTGTCCTGTTCGTCATCCTCCATACTGGAAGTAGAATCCAAACTAGGGTTTCTCAAGGTAGATGTCACAGGCTGGGTCAATTGGGTCGCCGGTCGACTGGCCACATCGACTAAAAGTCGGCACCAAGTAAGCAACTCGTCACGGGATTGTGCGCGGAAAACGTAGATCTTGTCCCGTTTGAAAGCAGCGGTGGCCGATCGCCGGATCTCAAAGGTATAGGCCGTAGCAAGGTCATTCTCCTCCGGTCCATGAGCTGCTAAATGACTGATATCCATCGAAGGAACGATCACCGTATTGGGAATATAAATGGAACGTTCAGGCGACACTTTATCATCCAATCTGAATTGATGAAGGTAACCACCTAACATAGACAAGAGGGGAAATAACAAAAAAAAGGGGGTGAGCCACATAGCTCGTCTAGAGGCATTCTCTGGGACTTACTTTGAGTAAGGGCAAAGATACGTTGACTAAACTGTTTGCGTACACCACCTATTTGGCGTTCCAATGGCCCTTTATACAGTGTCATGACATAGGGATTCATCTTGTTAGGATAATTGATCTTGAGATAATCCTTGATAGGGTTCTTTTCATTGACCAGTTCCTTTTTCTGATGTTCAACAAACTGAGCCCATTCATGATCAGGCACAATTTGATCCATGAGCAATTTAAATGGCGCCGTCTCCGCATCCGCCGAACCATCCCATGCACCGGGAGCTAAACGTTCATAACAGAATTGAATCGCCGGCTTGACAGTGTCCAACAAACGTTGTTCAAAAGCAGCCGTTTCTTGCTGGATAGGAACCATCAATAAGCGCAATCGATTCTCCTCATCCACCTCACGTTTGAGTTGCCGCAGGACATCTAAAAACCAGATCATTCAGTTTCCCTACATAGAATGACAGAAAAAAAAACAAGCAAAGACTTACATAGATTGGCTATCCATGGATCCTGTCCTCCTCCCCCGCCTGATCCTCCGTCTTGGATGGCCTTACAACATTTGTTTAATTGGGCCATGGTTTTTCGCGTTGTTTCTGCTCGACGTAAGAGTTCATCCATTGCTAAAGAAGGATCTGTCTTGAGTTCCCGGATACGTTCCTTGCATTCTTTTCGTAATTTGAGTAGACCCGGAAGGTAGGTATGTTGCAAGGTATTCCCGAAGGCTTGTTGATCTGCCGCCAATTGCATGGTCAACACCTGCAGGCCGGCCTGCACCGTGGCCGAGGCATTGGTGGCATCCAATCCTCCTGCTCCTATACTTGAGCCAGCCTCTGTCGCTGTTGGTATTGGCCCCGTAAGTTGAGGTAATCCGCGTTGATAGTAACATCGACTACTCTGGAGACTGATCTTACTCATTTCATCCAGCCAGCTGGTGACCGCTTTGAGTAATTGTAACCAATGTTCCAAACGATGGATAATGACTTCAGCTCGATTTAAACTGAACAATGACACCTTGGAAGGACTGGCTTTTGGCAAGAGCGAAGTCGTCGTCATCGTCGTTGTATTATTCGAAGAAGAAGCATTACTACCCAGTCGTGGACGTGAAACCGAGGCCGAGGAGGGAGAGGGAGAGGGAGAGGATATGGATGTCGATGTGGTTATTGCTGTAGAAGGATTGGCCTCGCTCTTCGCGGAGGAGGAGAAGGAGGCTGTCATGGGTACATTGATACTGCTGCTGCTGGTGGTTGATCTGGGCCAATCCACAAGACTAAATTGACGAGGCCTTTGGACGACGGGCGGTGTTGCCGATTTGACAGAGGAAATGGCTACGGAGGTGGCGGCCAGCGAGGGTCGTCGACTCCCTGTGGGAGTGGTAGGACTGCTTGGGAACGCACGGATGGTTTCCAAGGTGGCTGTACTACTTGCATGTTGTTGTTGTTGGAGACCAAGCGGTCGGAGGGTCATCAATTTTGTAGGTTTGCGGGTGGACACATGAAAGTCATTTTCGGAGAGGGACTCGATCCATTCTGGTTGTGCTTTTTGTTCAAAATGTTCGGTAAATCGACTTTTCTGGCGTATCTTCTCTAATGGTAAGGAGAGTGGTTCATCGGTCATGGCGCTTGTGATCGGTGTTGTTATTGAGGAGGTAGAGGGTGGCGGAAGCATGCTAGCTGGTATTTCTGATGAAGAGGTCGAAGACGAGGATGGAAAAAGATCGGCACTGCTTGGCGGTGTTTGGGATACGGATGGATTTCGTAATTTGCTTTTATCGGGTCGTGGAGGTGGAGAAGCGATTGTAGTAGCCATTTTTAGAGAGTAAACATACAAAAAGACATCAGCAGTAAAAGAAAAAAAAAAAGAGAGTGAGGGAAAAGAAGAAGAAACCCAATTGTTCTCTTTTTCTCTCTCTGTATGTGTTGTGTTGTGTTTTCTTTTTTTGTCTGGACCTTTTTTTTTCTTATTGTTCGCTACACAAGAACACAGCGGGAAAAGAAATAGACTTAAACTGGGGAAAGGAAAAAAAAAGTTGACAAAGCACTGCAGAAATAATAGTAAGAAAAAGGGATTTTATAGAAGCTATGTTTCTTTTTATTTGTTTTGAATGGTTCAAGTATGATATATGTTTAGCTTGCTTCTGAAGCAAAAATGAAGCCAAGTGAAACCTTTCGAGAATTGACATTCGTCGTGGGATGGCATCTTAGGCAATAGTCACCATAGCATTCTAGTTGCGAAGGTAATAGGAAGTAGGGTCCAACCAAGTAGGCAGAAAGGGGGAAAAAGAGAAACCTTTAATGTCGTACTGAATGGGCGGCATTTGTAATGGTATCATGTGAATTTCTCGTATTGAATGCAAGTGCAAGTGCTTTTTTTTACCCTGTTTTATGGAAACCAACGATAGGGCAAGTTCAAACAACCTCAGGATGTTCTTCCCAAATCGGGGAAACAATCCACAAGCTCGAATGGCTCACCGCATCTACTCTCCATGTGCTCCATTGCCTTTGTCGATGGATTTACCTAAAGTAGACTCTTTATTGGAATAAAAAATGTCCTGTTTACAATGACTCAGAGAAAAAAGTTGTTTAAGCTATTGTCCGTTAAGAGATGAATGATTATGACAAGAAGGGGATCGTTCGATATTTTCTCTCCTTTTCGCTTAAGACAAGAAGAAAAATAAAAACGAGTGACGCAGCTTAAATCCTTCTTTTTTTGTTTCTTCTTGTGTAAATTTTTCTGCTTTGTGTTTATTATTGTGATGGAGTATCTGTACTATGCCGGGGGAGGAGAGGATCGCGTGCTCCTCCATCCTGCCGTTTACACATGTGCATTTGCTACACCTGCTGCCCTTCTAGGGTTTATCATTACAAGACAAGTCATTCCTCCCGGGATGAAGCAATGTCTCTCCATCCCTTTGTTACTCGCTGACATTCTGGTTCCTTGGTATCTGACCAGTGATAATAAAGGTAAGAAAAGAAGAAGAAAGAAAAAGTGGTTCTGCAATTCTCATTGCTCTTTTCTTCTTTTGTTAGTACTTGACCTTATTGGTGGAATTACTACGTTTAATATCTTTTTGCGTTTCCTCGAATTCTATTGGGTCGGTCCTATTCTTCAAGGACGCCCTGTCTATACCACGGTACATCAGCTTCATATTGATTTCTGGAGCTGCATGCGAACATTTCCAAAACCAAATAAAGAAACAGGCGAAATTCAACGATTTATTAAAGACAAGGTAACAACGAAATGCAAGGTTTCAAGGAAATAACCCTAATTCATGCAACACAGAAATTCTATCATTTACTGCCTACCCTTATGTATCACATGGCCGTCACTGATGTCGTTGGTACATATTACGCCACATTCACTGCCCAAGACATTGCCCAAATGCAAAGGGAACGACGTCTTCAGTTCTTCTTATTCTTTGCCCTGGCTGTGTTCGTATTGAATAGTGCATTCAATGTGTTTGGAACTGTTCTGCAACTCTTCTACGTTATCGTCTATGAAGGAGGAGCTTATGCATCAGGTAAAGAACAAGAAACAAATGACGAGAAGCTATGTTTTCGTTTTCTTTTTCTTTTTCTCTGATTATTTGTTTTTCTATGGGGTTTTAGAACAATGGCGACCACTTATGGCAGATCCCATCGTGTCGAACTCCTTGGATGAATTATGGTCTCGTCGGTGGCATCAACTCCTGCGATCTACCTGGTTGGCCATGCCGTTCCGCCCTGTGCGATTACTAGGTCAACGTTGGTTGGCCAAGAAAACAAGAAACCCCTTACCGTTGGCCGTGATGATGGCCTCCCTGTCGGTCTTTGTTATCTCGGGTCTAATGCACGAATACTTGATTTTATGTAATGTTGGATGGACTATGTACAGTGGTTTCTTTATTGGTCAGCAGCAACTTTTCTTTTCCATCCATGGTATGTGTGTTGCCATTGAAAAAATTATCTACAAGGCAAGTCGCCGGACTTTTCCACTCTCTTACCTGCACGGGGTCTTTGTAACGCAGGTACTCCAACGTCTTTGGGTGGTGGCCATTGGTTATTACCTGTTTCCTCAGTTCTTAACGGGGTTTGTGCATTGGGGGGTGCATCTCGACAATCCGTTCCAAGTATGGAGGCCGTTTGTCTTGGATGCACTACACCAGGTATCCCATGCCCGTGATTTCTGCGGTAGTTTGTTTTAATCAGTGAGCGGATCTCTTGTTACGATTTCCCTTTAAAGCACAAAAAAAAGGCAATGGTGATACCAGATGGGTTATCTCCATATCTCTGTCTCTCTTTCTCCCCCTATGTGTGTCGTGTTAGTCTTTGCCTTTTCATTCATATATCCCTTTTTATTCCCTTTTCTCTATTTTTCGTCTTTCTTTGTTATCCTTTTCTGTAACGTGTATGGTAGATTAATTTATTAAAAAGGGAGGGAAAAGAATATAAAAAAAGAAATGAGCATAGACCTTGTCCGTGCGTGCAACGTTAAAATTTTTTTAGTATCTTAATTTTTTTTTCACTCCGGGGGGAAGTGGGGGACTGTGTGTCCCATTCTGGTTCCACATTCCGCATGGCAGCACAATCAAGATCGTTCTGAATGGTTACCATATTTGGAATTCGCATGATGAGGGCGCGCCCAGTGCGGATGCCACGAGGAAAAATGCACATTATCATCAAATCCAAGGAACATTTTGTATAACAATAAGCCATTATCTTTTTTAGTTGTATAGGATATTTTCTTTATTAAAAAGAAAAGGTTTGTAAATCGTATTATTAACAAAGCAAAAAAAGAGAAAAAGAAACGTAACGTAAAAGCAACAAAGTAGAAAAGAACTAGAACTATCGAAAGGACAACTAAGCAACAAAGTAAAACAGAAAACAAAAAAGTACTTTTTTTTCCTCCATGACGACCATTCCAAACATTGAGCCATGTCAAGTGAGAGTTAAACTTTCTTCTCATTTTGAGCTCTAAAACAGAAAGTTTGGGAAATGTGGAATGGTTGGCATTTTTTTTTTCTTTCGGTATTTTTTTTTTCTTTTTCATGCGCGCGCCTTTGGCTCAAGAGTACATGTATGTATGTGTGTCGAAGAGAAGGGGAAAGAGAGAGAGAGAGAGAGGAGGTAGAGAGAGCGCAGGAGAAAACAGAACGTGCGGGAAATACGGGATGTACGGGTGCGTGTGTGTATATGTGCATTTGTGTATACAATTATTTTAGCATCAAAGATCCTGCATAATCTGGACTGGGCACATCCTCTTCGAAGCATGGATACGCCAGCATGCCATTTTTGTAAGGCGGCATGGCCACGCGATCCGCTGGTGCTGCAGGATGATAGGTATTGGTAAGGGATTGTTGGCGCTGTTGGTAAAGCATATATTCGCCCGCGCCCCCTCCTCCGTTGTTGCTTGAGGCGGTGTTGCTTCTGGTAGCCGTCGTCGTGGTACTACTACTCGCTGTGGTGGTCACGGTTCCGTTGGGATCACTATTTCCGCCAGGATGATTGGGTATCGCGCGTGGACTGTGTTGGGTCATTTCTGTTTTTGTATTGTAAATAGCGGCCGCGGCCATGGACGTCGTGTAATCAGAATAACCAGAAGATTGACTGGACATGGCTATGGAATGCAACAAGGAAGGATGATGATGATGATGGGCAGGTTCGGGGTTATTGTGGAGTGGATGAACTGGATTGAGCAATTGGCCCAAATTCGGCGTGGAGGCTTGACCTAAGCTTGGGGTGGACGCGTATCGCTGTGGTTCTTGCCCTTCAGAGTACCCCGCCTCTACCATATGCGGATGGATTTGTGCTAGGTTATGGTGATGCTGAGCCTGCTGATGATGTTGTTCACCATAGCTACGTGGATCAAACCGGGATGTAGAAAGAGATGATGTAGAGAAATGCCGTTGATGTTGAAACGATGGCCGTACAGGTGATAGCATGGGTGTACTTGGTGAGGACGACATACTTGACGGCGATGGCATGACCGAGAATCCATTTTGGGGGTACATGTGCATGGATTGGTTTGCATAGGACATGGTCGGTGACTGTTTGGTATCCACATCCATTCGTTGATAGGGTTGTTGATACATCACTGGCATGTTCATGTCTTGCCGTAACGATCCGAGGGACATGCTACGCAAAGGATTGCGACGGTCTAAACAAAAAGATTACACATAAATCGGAGTCCCATATTAAACGGAGCGAAAAAAAAACCCATTTCCCCGAATCAAAAAATAAAAAAAGGTAGGGACACAGAGTAGCGTACACACACACACACACACAAGCGCGCGTGTGCACGAACAAAAAAAATGAAATAGAGAGAGAGGGAAGGGATGGGTTTCCGTGTGGGGTTACCAAGACCAAAAAGAAAAAAGAGAAAGACAAGAAAAGGGGAATGGTGGCTTTACCTGAATATACGCCTGACCCTGAATCCGGTGGTGTCAATGGGCCCCCTACCTCGGGGTGATCAAAGGTTGGTTCGACCATGGGTGGGATTCGGAAATTCTGCTTCACCAATAGTTCGGGAGAGATTTCGAGACTCGCCAGTTCTGGAACGGAGGAAGGAGTCCGTAACTTATTATGAAGTACATCCTTAGGGTGATAGTATGAAATCAAATGTTGCGAGACGCCATTTATGACAATCGACATGGTCTTTTTGATTAAACCATCCTTGCGGAACTTGTATGAATCCGAAAGACTTCCCACCAATTGCCGTTCTCTGTTTCGATCAATCGTAGTTTCGGATGTTGCTTGGTGATCTGCACTATAGCTTCGTTGTCTGGCATCGGATAGTGATGTCTTCTTGTCATTCAACGCTCGTTTGTCAAGCTCACGATAAATCAAAAAATTACCCAGGATACGCGAGGGACTCCACACTCTACCATCTGTCCATCGTTTGATACCTACATATATGTAAAATAGATAGATATATATATTCGATTAATATCAATATATGCACAATTCCCTTTTTCCCGATCATCTATTTGTATATGTTCTATATAACCAACTTTACCTGACTCGCGTTCATCGAATACGAAGACGGAACCTGATTGAATTAATCTACGTTCTCTTTCCTGAAGACGTCGACAAATTCTAGGTAATAAACCACGACGACAACCTTCAAAGACCAAGAGGACATCTTGTGTTGTCTCAATGTAACCGTGAAATGTTTCAGCAACCAGCATTGCGGGGTGAGGAATGAGAAGCAAGAAAGTTTAAACAAACAAAAAAAAGAGAAGAAAAGGAAAGGGAGCCAACGGGGATGGGGTTTTTGTAGATTAAATTTGAACAAAGAAAAAAAAAGCAAGTCCAATGTTATCCGAAAAAGAGAGAAAGAGAGAGAGAGACAGAGAGAAAACGAACGAGAACAAAGATATATATATATGTATATAATAATGATATGAGTAACAGTACTAATAATGACAACCCAAAAAGAAGGGGAGAAAAGGGCGAGAAGATAGTAAGTAAGAAAAAGAGAAGAAACGAAAAAAAGAAATAGGCATCGGGCGGAAAAGTTGGCGTTCACCCAGGCCAGGTCCAAAAGGCAGGGGAAGGAGTGGAGTGCTGTCGCACATTACTTGCAAACGAACAAGAGTGAGATAGAGAGTGTGCAAAAAGAGGAACAGAGAAGTGCGTAAATAATTATCCGTAATCTCCCCACACACATACTCAACATACACATTTAATACGCCTACCTCAGCATGGAAGGAATTAAGTCTGGTAGGTTGACACGTTTTTCCTTTTCTCTGAATGAAGCGGACACTTAAATCGTTCCCCCGGTTGTGTTTGGACGTGGGCACTTTGGAGGATGACTCGCGCGAGCACCGGGTTGGTGGGAGACGCAGGGGTATTTCGTTTTTTAGTGGAGTTCGAAAAAAAAAAGATCTTCCAACATCTTAGAATACTTTTCCAAGGTGTGTGTGCCCAATTACTTTCCTTCTTCTTTCCAAATTCGCCTATTGCCTTGGAAACCCATTGCCTTGGCATGGATACACAAAATCACTTTTCTCCCTTTACCACTTTTACCTTTGGATATTATAAAAGTTATCCGTGCACAATCATCCTACTAAAAAAGAAAAAAAAAACCTTCATAAACCAAACCAAATGAAAAACTATAGAACGATAATAAAAGAGCAAAATCTATTCATTCCTGCCAATAATACATCACATAAAGTAGTACAGAAACTTGGGGTCACGTAAAGAAAAAAAAATAATTTTTCAACTCTTACACTTTTTTTAATGATTATCTTTATATTATTTTTATATTATGTGGCTCGTCCGCAATGACACATCAGAAGACCTGGCTTTGCCCGCGCCCATGTTTGCAAAACTGATGGGAAAGTAACCAATAGATGTTGCTCTCTCATTCTACTCTCTCTATACTATTTTTCTTTGACTCTTTTACACGTCTCTTTCATTATAGTCTTTTTAGAGTTCTATCGAATCAATAATAAAGTGATTTAACTTTTTCAAGTTACTCTAACATTAGGCGATCTACTATAACAAGGTTCCCCTATTTTTTTTTCTTTGTTGTTAAACCATCCGGAACACGTCATTTGTTTTACTTGGATTGACAAGTTATATTCTCAATCCCTAAAACGTTACAACTTTCCACATGACTTATAAAAGAAAAAAAACAAAAGGCGTTACAGGGAAAGCGATGACGATGACTGAAACAAGTTCCTTGTTTCTTTCCACGAGCCGAACGTGAGACATCACACAAAAAGCTGAAGATGAACATGCGGGGTTACGCCTTTTCCCCAACTAGAATACTTTCCTCATGGTATAGTTTAGGTGAATGGGAAATGAGATACTTTATGCAAACTGGATATGCAGTTTGCCCTTTCCGCTAATGATAGCTTCTTTTTTTTTTTCATCTTACTACGTATAGCGTGAGAAGTCTCCATTAGGACTAAGATTTATGCAAAAGGACGGTAGTACAACATGCGACAAGAGCCATGACTTCCTTTTCCCTTTTTTTCTCTAATCGAGATACAATATTGCCGGAGTTTTCTTTAACGTATTCTTCATCCAACTTTATCCATACATTGCTTGTAGTACTGTTCTCGATTAAACTTTGACGATTGTGTCATTTGATTTCTACGACCTTTTTATCTTTTGAGATGTCATATTCCCAATAAAGAAATACTACCACTTGAATAAAATCTGATAATCCAACTAGATTACTCCCCAGGATCCAGAATACTGCATTAGGAGCCAACAGAAAAGCCTGTCAAACCAGACACATAGAAAAAAAAAGTTGAATCTAATGCAAGCTACTTAAGTGTTTTATGCGAGGCAAATGTACCCATCATCTAAACAAGTCTGCACCATTCAAACACCTGATGCTTGCTACACCAATCCCCCCTTTCCAGCAACGCCAATGAACAATGCAGAATCTTCATGATTTAAAAAACTTAGAATGCCCACCATGACGAACAGCAGGAAAGCTGTGATATAGATAGAAATCTTATGTGATCTACGAAGAAGAAAAGGGCAGGACTCGGGGAAAAGGCCTGTATCACATCTTGAATTTCATGATCGTCAACTAAAGCGTTGCAGCCGCACAACAATACCAAAAAGAAAATCATTGGGCGCACACGCACGCCTTTTGGGTTATTGAACACAGAGCCAATGGTTTTGATTTGTCAAACGAGATAAAACCATGCGTTTCCATTCAAAGACAAGGATGTGTCTCAGCTCGTTGTGACCGCTCTCTTTTCAAGTGTGGAGAATCAAAAAGGTAAGCTGTCCTCAATTGTTCGTCCTTTTTACTCTTTGTATCACCAGTTGAAGCAGCATGTCATCTCCAACCAATCGGATTGGTATCCCAGGCTTCAGTATTCCCTTGTTCGTTTGAGAAAATCATCATAAAAACAATAAACAAATTCCCTACTCACTAACCACATTTTCGTTTTATGTAGTCCAACTTCAACCAGTACGACAACAACGACGACAGCAAGCGCAGCATGCACCACAACTTCTTCACCTTCTTCTTCACCTATGCCAGCAGCTATATTCCAACATAGGGATAGCTTTGTACATCAAAGAGAATTAGAAACTGCCTTCTGCAAAGACTTGTATTGCTGCGGTCAGAAACTTCATGATCTCCATGAGTTGTTGCAGCATTACGAAGAACACCATCATCAACCCGAAGACGAAGATCATCACAAAACTGTCTTGACAGCCATGTCACACCTTCATGAAGCAGTTCATGCACCACAACCTTCGCCACCTCCGTCCTCACCCATACCGGTCGATCCGCATATTCATATTCATCCGGCTGACCTATCTCAGCCGATGAGTCCTACACTTCATGAATCGGCAGCACCAAACAGCACCAGCACAAGCACCACCACAAATATCAGTACGCCTCCTCCTCCTTCCACTCCTCCTGCTGTACCCCATCTTTCTGCAGAAGATATGATGTTGTTCCGAACAGAAGCACTCTATCAATCATGCCATAGCAACGGTAAAGTTTACGTTTTCCTTTTAAGGGTTTTTCTAAACTGTAAATCCCAGACGCGGAGAATAAACCTTACAAGTGCACGGTCAAAGGTTGTGATAAAGCCTACAAGAATCCGAATGGTTTAAAGTATCATAGGGAACACGGTAACTGTACGCAAAACCTAGGGAACGAAGCGGATGCACAGAAACCGTATCAATGTACGATTGGATTATGTCGCAAACGTTACAAAAATTTGAATGGCCTCAAGTATCATATCGAACATGCCCATGTCGCTAAACTCCAACAACTTTCGCCCACTACTCACCTAAACAGTCCTTGGCCTACTTTGCATTAAAGAATTTCTGTACATAGCTTCTGTTTATTTTTTCATTCTTGTAAAGAACAAGCTTGCCCACACATTCTCTCTCTCTCTTTTTCTCTTACACATAGCCATATATACACCACACTTTTCCCCCCATTTAGAAAGAATAATAAAGAAAAAAAAAAGAAATTAATCCCCTTTCTTTTTCCTGCTTAGTACATCATCGTATTATCAATGGGCAACTGGAAGAGAGAAAGGGAAGAGCCTTTTTTCTTATGTTTTGCTGGGGTTGGAAAGGAGAAACAAAAATAAAGCCAATGCATGGTTTCAATTTTTTTCTTATCTTTCTTTTAATGCATATACACGCACACACACACACACACAGAGAGAGAGAGAGATAGAGAGACAGCACGTAGCATAATTTTGTTTGTTTCTTTTTTGTATCGGCGGATTTTATCTCTTTGCTTCCGTGTCATTTCTTTCCCTTTTTCCCTTTTATTCCATGAATGATTCGGTTATTCCTTCATTACGGAAAAGGGTCGATCCATCTATAGCTTCGACAAACCATCATCAGCGCCAGCTAGCCTTCAAAGAACCTAACGGAGACGATGGGCATAATCGCCACAGTTCTCCGATCGCATCTCCTAACCAACAACATCGTCCCAGACGACACTCGATCCTATCGACTTCGGGTACCCGCGATGATCGTCTCTCTCTCTATTCAGATTATAATACCTATCATCGTCGTGTGTCTTTCGATAATATCGCCAATTTACCTCGAGCAGCCCAATCCTTCACGTTAAAACATAAAAGCAAAGGTTTCAAAAAACATCATAACGCAAGAACCTTTCTCATCGCCGTTGATCTCCGAGAAGGCACTATCGATCCAATCCAGTTCGTTGTCCAAGTAAAAAAGAAAAAAAAAACGAGATCCTTCCTTTTTTTTTTCCGTGATGGATCTCGATAGTCTGATGGACGAACATCATTTGTTTTCGCTAACTGTGGCTCTGGCCTTTTTTTTTCTTATTAGAGCTTGATGGATGACGGAGATGAACTTATTGTCGTATGCGCTTGTACAGATAGAGACCGTAATAAGCAAAAAAAAAAAACAATTATTGAGAGCAAAACGTAACTTCTATGTTTCTTTTTTTGTTATTGATATTTCTCAGGTACTTTTGCAACGACCTCTTGTCGACAAAAAGCAAATGAGATCATGAACCATGTGATTGCCATCCATCGAAGAGATGACAAGGCAAGAAAAAGAAAGCTCGGAAAGAAGACAAATGATCCATCATGGCTAACGAGAATGCTTCTTTTTTTTTCTATAGATTAGCATTGTGATTGAGCTTATATTTGCCAAACCTGAGACGGCTCTGCAAAACATGGTAATTTGGGATGAAAAACTGGATGGGATCTTTCTTGTCTTGCCTAGGATAACTACGATGTTTTAGATTGATTTGTATCAACCTTCTTTGGTTGTTTTCGGTAATCGTGCAAAGTTGTCCCCTTTTGCCCATGTCTTCTCAGGCACTGGTATCTTTAAATCCGCGCTTAAACACACCAGGACACCCATTCTCTTGGTTCGAGAGCATCCTTCGACACTACGTCGACTATCAGCCAACAGTGACCCTTTGGATACGTTTTCATCCGAAGACAAATGGAGTGACAGTCTCAGGACCGTTCCTTCTACATCTGGACCCGGCTCCAGTCCGACGACCCCGCCTGAACACAACGTCACCACGTTTCCTACGGCTGCTACGACCACGAACAATAGCAGCACCCTAGCCTCTTGCTTTTCCTCCGTTCTTCATTTCACCAAATCAATTTTGCTTCCATGTTTTAATAGATAGAAATCAAAATAACAAAAACACTGTCTCTTCCTTTCCCCCCTTCCTTCTCCCTCTCTCTCTCTTTTTCTCTCTGCCTTGAGCATAAATTTCATTGAAATTGTACATAAAGGTTTTGGGGGATCAGTTGGGTTCCTATTGGGGGTTTATGACATTTTTTCTTGTAACGAAATGAAGCTCCTCTTTTTATTTTTGACAATGCCAGAAAACGTAATAGAGTTATTGCTTTGGTATAGCGTACAACGTGCCATTTTCCAAGACAGATGTGAAAACCTTCTTTTTTTATATGAAACTGTAACGGATTTGCATTTTGCTGTTCATTTCCCAGTTCGGAGGAAAAAAAAAGGTTTCCTTTTTTTTTTAATGGGTAGGCCCATGAAACCATGGTGTTGGTATCGTAACGGAGATCTCTTTGGCTACTGCTATTTTTAAACCCTCTTTATCCTTTATCCAGTGATGTCCGATCTTACTCATCCATTTGATAACGACCTTTTTTTTTTCAGTCTATGGACAGGGTCCTGATTTTTCCATTTAACCGTAGCCCCATTCTTTTGTTGAACAAGCAATAAGGAAGAGAAGTTGTATTTTTTCTTTATATCAAAGTAAGAATGATAAGATGAGGAAAAGGGACTATAGATGATCGTTTTATCTCTCTTCATTTCTTTCGGTCATTCGGCTATGCTAAAACAATAAGAACCTAGAGAAGACCAAGTTATAGTGTAAGAGTTGGACAGGACTCTCTCTCTCTCTCTCTCTCACGTTTTTGCAGCGATATCCCTTTTTTAGTTTAGTTAGAGTTTTAAGTTTATGCTTTGTAGGCCGCTTTTCCCCGCATCTGAAATAGGGTCATGCCCCTCTTTCCCTCTTTCTCTCTATCTCTCTTTCGTCCACATAAGTATTCCGCTTTGCCCCGGCTAACCTTATTCTGGAAGTCAGTTTCTATGTCCGAGACTTGATTTCATTTCAGAGATCGGGAAAAGAAACAAAAAAGAGAATAGGACTTTCTGAGAATAACTTTCCTTTTTCTTTCTTGGTTATTACAAAGGTTTTGTATTGTTCAGCTTGAAGGCGCATGTTTTCCCTTCTTTCTATTCAAATTGTTGGATTGGTTCTCTACTTGATTCTCTATTAGCTACTTTCTTAGTTATGATATGATAGCACCTATTTATCATTATTGCTGATGAACAAGAGCTGTTTTACTTTTCCCCCCTCTCTTTTGGCGTCTTCTATCATGAAATGCTTAGCTCAGGGTTGGGCAAGTTGATATATATGTATAATATATGCCGACATTATCACCATTCAGGAACAAACGAAAAAAAAAGAGAGTTGCATGATGGACAGACATCATTAACAGGCATTGTCATTGTATTTTTCTCCCCCTGTTTTTCTTTTTATTTTTTCGACCCTTATTCTTGTTTCTTTCTTCATTTTTAATCCAAGATCCGAATTCCATCATGCGCACGTTCTTTTCCTTTTGAAGCAAAAAAAACAAAATAGAAAATGCAAAGCACAAAAAATGCAGAGAAAGAGAGAGAGAGAGAATAGAGAGAAAGAAGGGAAGGATAGAAGCAGAAGGTGCATACACAGAAAGGGTGTACAATAGAATGGAGTCCTATATTATATGATATATATTCAAGTTGACGAATCAAAAAGCCTATAGTCATCCGAAATCCGCACACAAAAGGGTTCTCTTTATTCTATTTTTCTTTTATGTTTCATTGTTTCATTGTTTCATTGAGACTCTGGATTATAGCATATCTGTCGTATATTTTTCCCCGTTACCCTTCTGCAATAACACGAACATTCTGACTTTTATTTTTTAATATCCCCGAGGCAAACCATACCTCTTCTGCTTCTTCTTCTTCTTCTCTTTCCCTCTTTGAACTTCGCCAGACTTCCACCGTCATCATGGATGATGCCCAATCCTCCCTTACATTGGCGGCGGAATTGGAAGACAATGGCCAATTCAAGGTAAAAAACAAAGAATAAACATACCATGAACATAAACCCATCCCATGGCCTAATCAAACCAAAATACTGTTATTGTCGCTATGCTCTTTGTTACCTAGGATGCTTACATGACTTACTTGACTACAGCGCAACGTTCGCTTCAGTCACTCTATGACATCAAGTTTGTACATTCTTGTAAGATAGTCAATCAGATACTGTGGAAAAAGAAGAAGAACGCAGTACTCATTAGCTCATGCTTTATTCTTCAGCTATCGTTGCAAAACCAAAACAATACACTACCCTTTTATCAACAACCAGAACGTGCTTAACCCATATCGAATCAATTATCGAGAGACATTCTCCTACCGCACGAATCCCAGAGCAACGTACAGGCGACTCGGCCAAGGCAGCCCCTCCGCCACTGCCGCCAAAACCTTCCCGAATCCAAAAGCCGCATCTCCCGCCCAAACCATCAAAAGCTACCCTATCCAAACTCACACCACAAGAAGGTCGCGTATTGCAGGGTAAGGCCTTTTCTTCCATTCTTTTCTTCCATTTTTTCCCCCTTTTAGCCGATCCTCTTTGACTTTTGGTCTACATGTGTTTCTCTTTCTCTAACACCCTTATTTCTATCAGACAATACGCCCGACTTCCATTCGCATCAGCCACCACCTGTCAGACCACGTGTACCTCTTCTCCCTGCCGACCGTCCTCATAGTCTTCCACCACCGACCGATAACCGACCTATCTATTCCCAACGCCCGTTTACTCAGATAGACAAAGATGAAGAAGATACAGGTGTTGCCATTCGTATTCTGGCCGAAGGCAAACTGGATCCTAACTTCCTGGCCCCTGCCCAGACCAATGCTGGTGACAGCCTAAGCCCACCGACGGCGACCATCCAAACAAACGATCAGGCGCCGTTAATTCCTGTACCACCGTTATTAACCGCCCATCGAATGCTGCAGGAAAAATCCGATGATCTCGAAGCATTACTGAAAGATTACCGTAAGCAAAAGCAACAATTAGCTGAAGCACATGGAGGGGTGAATGTGGATACTGCGTCAGAAGATAGGTTGAATCAGGCCATCCTGCGCTGCAGTAGGTCCATCGCCCAGACCAGACAAACGTTGAATCGGGTCCGAACATTGTATATGAGTGCTGCTACCGTGCCAACTGTGATGCAGTTCCAGGCCCACTTGATTGCCTACCAAATTACATTGATTGAGGCTTCAATATTTAACGCCATCCCTTCGCACGCCCTATTGGAGCATTCGGCTAAACATCCTCATCCGCGCATCGTAGCATCTACCGATTTCTTCAACTATGTCACACGTTTCATCGAACATTCGATCTTATTACCTCAGGATGCTTCTGCACGTGCCCAGCACGTTCACTATTGGATTAAGGTGGCAGCGCGATGTTTTGATCTCAACAATTACCAAACGCTGAAAGCGATTGTATCGGCTCTTGGTACTCCCCCTGTCCAACGGTTGCGTCGGACGTGGGCCTATATTCCCAAAAAAAGTTTAACCAAGCTTGACAGTCTAAACGAGTTGATGTCGGAAGCAGACAATTATGGACGGTACAGAGAACATATGGGTATGGTCAGTACTTCCGTTGTGAATGGCAAGAGTGTCATGATGCTTCGTGCCGAGCATTACAACAAACCGACCGTGCCCTTCTTGGGCACTTTTATCCATGATATCACTTATCTCCTTGCGGCTTGCAAGTCATCTCAACCACGGGAAGAGCCACGCATACGTGAGATTCTTCTAAGCATGACGAAATTCCAGGAGGGACCAAAATATAGTCAAACCATGCCAAACGATTACCTCAAAGCGACACAGAAACATCATTTCCGACCGGCTCTTTCCAATGCATTGCACCGTGGTGCCTCTGGCATCAGTCGAATCAGTGGCGGTAGTTGGTTCGGCTTTGGAGCCGATAGTACAAACCATCAGAGCGGCAATCATATGGATGAGGATGACGAGGAAAATTTGGAAGAACAACAACAAATGGCGACACAGTATATATTGATGCGCAGCTGGGTCAATCAAAACACAATTGATGCATTGAGCATGCTACGAGAGCCTCCCAGACAGAAAAACAGCATATCTGCAGGAACGAGGGGAAGTGGCGGGCCAGTCAGTACCAATACGAATTCTGCCATGAGCAATTCCAGTTCGATGATGCGATTCAGTACCGGCAGTGGATCTTTTGCTACAATGAGTACAGCAGGCCAAGACAGTCGACCAACCAGTGTGGATGATTCATCCTCCCCTGGTGAAAGTTACCTATAAATACAATCTGCCGTTGTCTTCTTTTTCTTCTTCTTTCTATATCTCTTTCATCTCTCCCACACACGAGCAAAAAAAAAAAAAAAAGAAACCAGAAAAGAATCGCACCCATGTCCTCGCTCGTCCTGTACACACGCGCACACGAACACTGATTCGCACATATACATATATCTATATATACACATATATACACTGTCCCTTCCCGGATGGTAGGACCGTTGTCAATTTTTTTCTCTTGTCCTTGTCTGTATTCTCTAGGAATGATACCAAAAAAGATCGTGCGATAACTTACCGAAAACGCAGCCTTACCACGGGTTTCTGGATAAAACGGGATGACGACGGTATTCGGAATACGAGGTTTTTTTCCCGTTTTTCTTCCCGATTGAATCATATCGTCTCGTAACTATTTGCAGTGCAACCATTAAAAGAAAAGAAGAAAGAAGAAGCAAAAAAGAAAAAGAAAAGGTTATGGGAATCTTTTTGTTGTACAATGCTGCATCCCAAGAAGGCATAGTGTTCCTGTGCTTTGCATGTTAAAACATAAGCTTTGTTTTCTTCTTGCCTCTAGAAAGGCAATTGTATTTCTACTGGAATCAGCAAAATAAAAAAAAAAAAAGAAGCGTTTGATTGCCTCGGGGAAAATGTGGCACTGATATACAAATTCTTGGACAGTGGCGTGTCTGTCGGTAATATATCTAGTCTATCCAGTGGGCATCATGACTGAGGTTGTGCCTATTGAAAGAGTTGTATGCAGTCTTACAAAGAAATGGAGGCAAACATATGGTTTTTTATTGGAAGAGCTTATTCGATAGATATCCAGCTTTAAGCGGTTAATTTTCACACTGGCAGAGGCTAATGCAGAAAAGTGCCCACTGCTTTACCCGGCAACCAATGTTGTATGTTTCATCTGACCATCGATTCCGGGAAGAAGGGATGTAACGTGGATTGTGCTTGTAAATAACTTCAGATTGAGTTAGACGTATTCTTAACATAGTGAAGGATATAACTTAATCATGATATTCCAAGACCTAGCGCTATTTTACTGTGTCGGCTATATATTGTGGATCAAACCATCATTCGCAATGAAGAAAATAAAAAAAGCTTTTATCTGTGCAGATTGACTTGTTGTTCCCTCTTGCAACTGGAATCATGTGAGTGATACATGCCGTTACCGTTCCTTTTTTAGACGGTTTAAAGGAAAAGCTACAAATACAATAAAAAAAAAAGTGCTCCAGGAAGCGTATTGTAGCAAAATTGCTTGAAGAAAGAAAGAGAAAGGGAGATATCTTTACGCTAGACAGGAAGATACTCTGTCAGTTTGCTTGATATAGCTCATCTTCAGGTTTTTGCTTCGTCCATTCTGCAACCCTACCAGTTATTCTATTTCTTACTTGATCCAGACCAAATGCTCTTCTTCGCATTTCATTGTTGAGTATCTTGTTAAAGAAGGGGAATAGCTATGCTCTGCCCTCGGATGAAAAGTGGGAGTGGCACTCTTATGGTTCGGATATCAATAGTTGGGCCAATCAAGATCGGTATATCTGAAACTTTGACCTTACCAGGCAAAATTGACTGGCGAATCGGAGAAATCCAAAATTTTGACTTTTTGTCGGGAAGGGATCAAACTGTGTGTTACACACACTAAATCGAACCAGACATGAACCACCAATGAGACCTTCCTTGGTACTCATGGGAGTGAAGAGCAGATAGGATGAACCGGAAAAAAGGCAAATAGTCTTAAGAGATAGAAACAGGATGAAGGGTCAGTATAGATAGTGTTACATTTGTCGTGTACTATGTAAAAGACGCCAAAGCATAAGCAGCTGAGACAACAGAGTTTCCCCGCATTTTGAACCTAAATAACAGAACGCTTTACTTGTTTTGTTTGTTCCCCCCATAGTGAGAATTTCAGAGGCTTATGATGCAGGTCCTCCACGGCTCGCCTATACTTCGGACAGCCCACACAGTGGACTCCACCCTTCCGTCTCAAAGTCTCCTTTTGTCCGTGCCATCTTCGTCTACTCTTTTCATAGACACTGCAGACAAAGCCATCGGTATGGCTGCAGCTGTCGACATTAACGCCGCCACGGCCGTGTTTCCTTCTTCCTCAACAGCTACTTCCAATGACACACAACCTGATGCTATAATAACACCTATAGCAATAATAGCCTCTCCAGCCTCTGCCACAACCACGACGACCCCTACTACGACTGTGAAATCAACTCCACCATCCATCACCCCCGCGAAACGTGGTTATAAATCTCACGTTCCAAGTGCATGTACGTTCTTGTCCCATTTTATTCCTTGTTTTAAAAAATGAACGGTCTAATGAACCTGATTTCCATATATGCATAGGCATTAACTGCAAGAAAGCTCATCTGGCATGCGATGGTAAAAAAAAGAAAAAAGGATAAAATAAGAAAAGAGAAAGAAATAAGAATTGAGCATGAATTCATCCCACAAAAACCTATCATATAGTCTCCCGACCATGTAAACGTTGTGTTAGCATGGGCAAGACCGATACATGTCAGGATATCAAACACAAGAAACGAGGTAGACCCAAACTTCGTGATAAACGCTCGAATGGATCAGGACCCGGTACGGGAAACAAGTATGGAGCGATATACGGGAACAACATCCAGATACCGAATTCAAGTGCTACCTCGTCCATTACAACAGCTGATTTTCAACAAAGCATTTCGTTTATCCATGAGCCTATTGAATCTTTCCAAGAGCAAAATGGAGGAGAAGATCGATTATCAGTATCTGCATCGCTAGCAGCATCACAATTGCAACCTGCTGTCGTCCGTTTGTCGACCACGCCGCAGATCACACGACCCGCTCCTTTAGCCCTGCAACCAGCTACTCTTCCTATACAACCTTACCCTACGGTGACATATACGCCGCCATTATCATCGCAGGCTTACGCTTCAACAGCAGCAGCAGCAGCTTCTGTTATTCCTCATCTTCCTCCTACTTCTCTTCCGCCAACGCCATTGGAACCTTTCCAAGTGATGCATTCATTTGAAGGGGCGCTGTCGCCGCCGAGGGCGAGTCCCAACTCGGTCAAGGAGGATCAACGAGTGGTCATTCTTTTTCTGTCCATGGAAGTCTGCTGTGCGCGTATTTCGGACGAAGTGCTCGATCTCTGGGGTTATTACCCGCAAGAATTAGCGCATCGGTCGTTGTACGATTTTATTTCGTCCAAGGATTCGGATCGACTTTCGCGATTGCACCGGTTGTTGCTGGACAATGTGCTGGACGTAGCAAAGCAAAGCGATCCTTCGTATGATTTAAGCCATCCACCGCCTACTGAGCGAAGTACTTCTGAGCTTTTTCATTGCACAGATCCTGTGCAACTGGCAATGCTGGCGAATGGGTCTAGTCGCTTTTCAGACACGTTGCACATCAAGAAACGCTCGGGCGAGCTTGAGCTTTTCGAAATCGTCGCCTACATGGGCGGCGGATTTGGGGCTGATCTCTTTGTCACCAGCAGCCTGTCTCGATTGTATATTGTAGCCGAATTTAAGAAACATTGTTATGAAGTCTCTGCCAAAACAGCTTTTGATTCCACACGCACGCCTTGCAGTTTCTCCTCTAAATTCGGTCGGACAACGACAACGGCAGCATCAACAACGACATCAGCAGCATCACCGTCATTAGCATCAGTATCTACATCGTTCTCAGCAGCCATAGCAACCCATGACCTCGCTCTCTTTACTACTACTACTTCTTCTTCTTCTACTACTACTGCTACTACTAGTACTTCTTCTACTACGAGTACGGGTACTACTACTTCTACTAACAAAACGATAGACATGCCGACGGCGAGCGATGGCAACACGAGCATAAGCATGTCTAATCCTTCCCGGCATTTACTACCTTTCCATAGTAGCCATAAACATCCTCTTAATAAGCCGGGTTTACTTTCTTCTCGACCGATCAGTGACCTTCGGACGACCACCTCTCATTCTTGGAATTCGATAGGCCCTCGCCATGTGGCCGCTCCCCATGATTTACGGCAATATTCGCTGCCTACCCATTTTACAGTGAATTCACATCTGAATACCGTTTCATTTCCGAAATTACCCGAGACACCCAAGGTCAATGTGGCACCTATCACTTCAACAACAGCAACGGCAACAACAACGACGGCGATGACGACGGCAACGACGAGGAGCAGCAGCAGCACCAGCAACAACATCAACAGCAGCAGTAGCAATCATAGTGTGAGCCATGTTGGGCGACGATCATCAGGACAAGAGCTTTCTTCTTCTTCTTCTTCTTCCTCCTCCTCCTCTTCTACGTGGGCGCCTGTCCATCCTATTCTCAACAGTGTTTCAAATCCGATGGCGCGACAGGATTCAAGTAATCCTTATTCAACGTTAGCATATCGATTCGCTTCTTCGGCTGCGGTCGTCAGTGCCCCGGGTATTCCTCGTGGAGGCGATCCTTCTGTCACTCATCCGACCCAGCAATATTTTCTGCAGACGTCCAGTAGTACACTGAATGCGGCAGCTTCAGCAGCGCAGGTTCACTCGCGGTTGGGATCGAATAGTAGCCGGTGGTTGGACAATAGTAGCGACAGGCCAGCCGAGGAGGATACGGCGGCAGGCAATGACCGGGCAAGAGGAAAGACCGACTCTAATCGAAAAGTAGGCATGAGCATTCGGTCTCTCCTTTGCTAAAAAAGAAAAAAAAAAAAGAAACACACCCTTCTTTTTCTTTTGTTCCCCTTTTTTTTTAACCGTTCACTTACATTTTATCTTATTTACAGTTATCCTCTTTTTCTTTTTTTGAAAACCTTTCTACGCTAGTAGGGTTTTCATTCTCAAGTAAATAGTCCTTTTTCTTTTTGGTTTTTCTTCCTTTATCTCCCCTTGTAAATTATAAACTTTGCATCGATCTCTTTTTTTTATTATTTTTCTGGTCTATTTAGGTTTCTTATTCATTTTTATTTGATACAAATTCACTGAATAACAAACTTCTTTTCTTTTCTAATTCTAATGGGGCATTCCCGTCTAATTATTCATGATGCAGTGCCTACTTGATTAATGCCTACCTTATTCTTTGAACTTGCATGATATTTCCATGCCAAGTCAAAAAGAGAGGGAAACCATTTCTTAAATTGGTATTTGATTGAATAGTTTAAGTGCCAGTTATGCAGTTTGTTCTAAATCACTTTATTGACTTATTGAATAAGACACCCGGCTTTCTTTTCTATTCATTTTCGCCGAAAGGAAGGAAGGAAGGAAAAAAAAGGTAAAACTTGAAAAAGGATTCCTCAAATCGATCTAATTTCAAGTTTCTCTTTTTTTACTTGCAAAGTTTGTATTTGAGCTGCAGGTTTCAGGATGAAACTTGCCTCTGTTTCATTGGTGAATTGGATTTTTTTTTCTTGATCCGGGAAGGAATCCCTTTCTTTTCAGTGCCTTGGCAACAGAGCCTATTTTTTTTTATTCATTACCCAGTTGCTGCTACAGGCTCTGTTATGTAACCTGTGCGATACTCAGATTAGTCTGGGCTCAGTTCAAAATCGCTGGACTCACCAAAAAAAAAAAAAATACAGTTTATAAAGTTATTACAGCATAGTATGAGAGAAAAAATGTTAGTCATCCTTTGTTTAATGCCGTTTGAAACTTACACTGTATCCTACTGCTGGTATAGGCGCTCCTTGCGCACTCCATTCGAAATGGCAAGGAACGAGTTAAACAATTTCATATCCAGGTCGTACGCTCTGGTACTTTTTTGACGACAAAAGACAGGAAGAGGACGATAGGATGAACTTAAAGCATGCCCGTACTCCCCGCCAGTGCAATGTTGACAGCAGCATTGGTGTCTCTCCCCCGAGTTGCATAGCCCATCTTCACGCTTGGGCTTTCGCAGTTGGTGCAGGTAACACTTCCATGATTTGTGACCCACTTATCTGCTCGCTTCTTCTTATGGTATGTAACCGGCTGGAAGCAGTAGGGACATGTCTGCGAACTTCGAAATTCATCTGTGATTGCAACACATGTGTTTTGCATATGTTGCCGCCTCAGCTTTTTTCCTCCGCGCCTTGCATGTCCATGTATGGTCGACGCTACAGCTGTTCCTGCGTCCCCGGTACACATAATCAAGATACCTTTATCGTTACCGGATTTCTTCAAATGTCGCCGCTCGGTGGACGCAATCTTTGAATAAGCTTTCTGGGTGTAGATCTGTTGAGTTCGTTTCCATTTTCTAACCGACTTCTTTTGTATATAAAACTCTCGTAATTCTGATCTACCGTCCATTGCGACCTGTATGTTAAAAAGCAATGAGAACCAATTCCAAATTGGCAGTTTTCGTTCATATAATACCTTGCGATAATTAGTTAGATCTTCCATGCTAGTCGCAGACTTGATGCTGTTTTCCTTCAACCGATTTTCAATTTCTTTTACTCGCCTTCCTTGTTCTGTGGCCTGTATAAGCATATGCAGTGTTATTAAAAACGTATTTTCACAAAGATTATGTCCTTCTTACACGCTTCCGATACTCTCGTTGTTTCGCCATTCGTCTAGTGAAAGAAATATCGTCGATATACTTTGCTTTTATCTTGAATGGTTTAGCGATCTTTTGAAACTCCTGAGTTCCGTCGTTGTCATCATTCTTTTTTCTCCTCACTCCCTTCTGTACTATCACTGGAAGTAGCCTCCTCATTCTCCAGAGCAGTAAAGCGATTATAAAGCTTCAAGTGGTAATTTAACCGCTCCATGGGCAACGCTACTGTTTCGGACATGGTAACAACCCCATAATCAGTTCCAGAAAACAAAATGCTCTCTGCTTGATTATCAGTTAAGCCGCTCAAATCCATCTTTGAAGCGTCATCTTCGTGCTTGTAGTGCTTGGAAGTGACCTTCGTCATGCTCTCCTTGTCTTCCTTTGGATTTTTGCGTTTCTTGCACCCTTTCGCTCTTTTTTCCTCCTCCTTTCTTAATTGCTGCTGGATATAATCCTATGATAAATAAGCAAACAGTTAGTGAGTATAATGATGAAAGGGGTATTTACATTAATAGCGATGAATTTCTGATGCCGGAGATCTTATAGCTCCTTATGTTCCGAAAGCAGCTTGTGGTTATTTTGTTGTCGTTCCTTCTTCAAGATTTGCCGATCGGAAATCGCACTTGACGTATCAGATTTGCTCCGTTTCTTTGTATCGATCTGTTCCGATAAGGATCGTATATTGCCAGTACAGTCTTTTATCTCGGCCTCGATCTCTTTCACGCTACTTGTGCTTTCCTTGATGCCTTTTTCGATAGCCGTTACAGCACTGCTTTCTTCGGCTTTTTTAATCGTTGATGCAGAAGCACGTGTTGACTTCTTCTTTCTTTTATCGTATCTTGACCTCATAAGCTCTCTACTGTCTAGAACTATGCCTTGAATGGTCGCAGTGTGGTGCGGACTAACTTTGATTACATGACCAAACTTGAGTCCATGCTTTCGGCATACGCAATCCAGCGCATTTAAATCGAAGAATGCCCCCATAACATAGTCTGGGTTATGTCTTGCATCTGGAAAGGTCGTGATTATCTTTCCGTCGGGACCGAGGACATCAAAACCATCCATATCATTATCCTTGACATTGCATAAGACCTCGAACGTGATCGTTGGATTTAGTACAAGCGAATAGATAGCTGAAGGACGCACAATAGAACAAGTAGAGCGAGAAAACTTCTTGTAATCAGTCACTGCAAAAATCGTGTTTGCAAGCAAGACTAATGGCGCGTTCAACAAAGGGTGACGGTCGACAACAATTTCGCCGGTGGAATAGAGAACAAATGGTTTCAGAAAGCAGTAGATTTCCTTCATAACTATTGCCTCTTGAGCGTCCAGATCAAGTCTACTGAATTCTTCTTGCAAAGATTTGACCGTTATACTGTCTATGGAGAAGTTTTCCAATAATAGAAGCCATTTGGTAGCTGTTGCTAGTCTTTGCAACCTGGAACGACTGGTTTCTCTGAACTTTTTCATTTTCTTTGCAGGCGACGTCGATGTTGTTACGGTTTCCGATCCACGCTTCGTCCCAATTTCGTAACTGGTCCCGCTGACCAATCTCTTTTCGCTCGCATCCATAGACCTCTCCGTGCCCTCTGTTTCTTCCTCTTCCTGGTCATCGTACTTTTCTTCAATGTCTTCCAAGGCTACATCTTCGTTATTCAATAGTATGTTCTCCATGTCAACATCTTCCAATTCTCCAGTCGATACACTCTCTGGATACTTCTTCTGCTTGTTTTTATCAAGCTTTTGTTGCCCGACTAACTTCGACCTGGTTGATTTAAGATTTGCAATGATATTCGAAAGTTTCTGCAAAACGACTATTGTCAGGTGGCATCCGCTTTTTCATTTTCTCATTTTCTCGAACCGTCGAGTTTGATATTTAATACGCCAATCAACTGTGGCAATTGATGGTTTGTTGCGAACACTATACAATAAGGGGTAGCATAATTAGCTTTCAGTTGAAATCAGGAAGCAATGTTAACCTTTTGTTTTTCCCCTCGGCCTTTTCTCGACAGCGCAGAGCGTACACTTGCTTTTTCGCGTTCTGGTGCCAATGAAAATTGTAATAAAAGCAACACTAGTCTCTAAAGCAAATAGGATATCATAAAACCCGTCCACATGTTCTGACAAGCGGTGCTGTACTGGCGTAAATAGACCGCGATGGTGCCACTCAGGCCATTTGCCAAGGGTTCCCGAGGATAATCATTTTCCACGGGAAATTCAATATCCCATAAAGGCTTTCTTGTCAATCCACGGGATTTAAAACGGCTCATATGGTGTGACCGCAAGTAAGATAAATGGTTTTGCGAAAGAAA
The DNA here is from genome assembly GCA_000696975.1 of Apophysomyces trapeziformis B9324. Lineage (NCBI taxonomy): Eukaryota > Fungi > Mucoromycota > Mucoromycetes > Mucorales > Mucoraceae > Apophysomyces > Apophysomyces trapeziformis. Next base: position 268,581 of record JNDP01001378.1, on the reverse strand, counting down.
ATCATATGCGGCATCGTTTGAAGTGCCTTTTTCCTTGTGCACGGCGTGGAGATGTTGTTGCAGCTCGACTGTCGGCGGAGCCAGGACTAAAGGCGACGATAATTTTGCCCTCAAGGCATGAGACGGAAGCATTTTATCTACGTCTACAAGGTTCCCTCCTCTGCGATAGTGATGCGTTAAACATAATCCAAGACATAACACACAAGCTGACCACTTACCGAGAGGCTTTATCGATGATGGCTTGCTTCGCAAGCAATGAAACCTCGAACATGCAATTCGTTAATATTTCCGCTTTCGTGTTGATTAGCTTCATTATGATTTCCACATCCGAATTTGCCAGATCTTTTCTTAGAATATGTTTAACCATCCTTGTAAGTTTCTAATGTTTGACTCATTTTTCTTGTCGTCTTTCTTCTCCTCTTCATCTTTCTTTCTCTTCTCCTCATCATTCTTTCTGCATGTTATCTCATACAAAGACTGTATGTTTGCTTCAATGTACGGGATCCATTCGATCGCGATATCATGATCAGCAGTCTTTATAGCTTGCTGAATTTGATACGTAGCGATCAGCACTGGATCTTGCTGTGAGTCCTCAAGCTCTTTGTTCCAAGCGTCCGCTGCCTGCTGGAAAATGCCACGGAATCTGTTCTTGGCCTTTTCAACTTGTAAGATTGATCTTTTCACCTCATCAATGGGTGGATGTTCGGAAGCTTCGGATTCTGCTTTTCTCTTCCGCGGCTTGATGTAGTCGGCGAGTATCTTTAAAAGCCTTTCTTCGTATCGTGCTCGTATGTGTCTGAGACACTCCTAATAGCTAACCACTGGTCTTGATTTATTCCTCCGTGGGACGGATTTGTCATGTAAACGAGGCAATGGTATATTTGGGCGCATTGTAAGGCTCGAAAGAAAGGATAGCTAAGGATAAAAATAAGACAACAAAGAAAAAGGACGCGCAATGTGATCATTAAAGGCGCAAGCCCTTTTGCTTTTTTTTAAGGGAAACAGGCATGGTTTCATTGATAGTTAATCCCGTCTCATGCCCAAGCAGACCAATCTATCATGGATTTATCAAAAAGAATTGTATTGAAGAGACACGTTGCATTTTGCTTACTATGTCTGATGTCCACTATTCAAATAAATCTCATAGGTGCTGCGTGATTGCAACAGTTTGACAGAACAATGGAAAGCAGGTCTTTACTAAATATGGAACCAGGTCATAGGATACCTTGACCCCAACGGATCAACAGGGACCACATCTTAAAAGGAAAAAGGATTAGAAACTGTCAAATACTATGAGTCAACTATTATCTATTTTTTGTTTGGCCTTTAACCCTGTCAGTGACAGAAACTGGGGTAATCGGTCACACAATGAACATTTTTGCAAACTACGGATAGAAAAGTTGCTTATCAACATTCTGTTAATTTTTAATAAAAACAATGACCTGAAGCAATCCAAAAGACGAATGGCTTGAAGAGTTATAATTATGATAAACAATATATCGTAGCCTATTTACCAAGCCTGTAAAGTCTATGCAGATGGTTGTGATTCTACATTTGGCAGCAGTTGCATCTGATAAATAAAATTTATGGGTCCTATGCATTCCCCGGTGCGCCGTGGATTATACATAGTCTTTTTGTTTTTTGCTGGCATATATGAAAAAAATCTATCAAATGCCTCGGCACGTAAAATTCGCTCCAGCCATGCAGCGATAGAATTGAAGTTTGGAAAGGGCTATACGCATCTACACTCAGGAACCATGATTCCGTTATCTGCTCCTATGATTGAGGCTATCCAACTATGATCTGTCATCACCAGAGATGAAAACTACCTCAAAGTGAGATGGATCTTCCTCTCTTTTGGCCAATTCCACTACTTGAAGCAAAAAGAAAGGGAAATAGAGGAAAGTTGCAGGAAACGTATACTGAAACTGCAAGGAAACGCAACAGTATCCATGGCATGGATTGATCTCAAAGTAGTACTCTTGACTGCAGCCATGAAAAATGTCCTTTGGAAAGGATGTGTATTGTCAACTAATCGTGAGCTTCAATTTTTGCTCATTGATGCCAACGACCGTGCAAATACAGGACGCATTTTTAGTTCATTTAGATGAAGACTGGGTTACTCATTTTCACACCCCGCCGCGAGACGAGACTGAGACGAGTTGAGACTGCTGTAGATGTTGCAGTAATAAATAGGGCAAGGCCCGATTGATACGCCAAAAAAAGCTACTAAACTTTCTTTCCTCCATCACCTCCTCCTCCTCCTCATCGTCGTCATCGCCAGCAGCATCCTCCGTTTACTATGTCTGAATCTGTCCTTGCCCCCGTCAAAGTTGCACGATCTTCTTCCATGACCTATGAAGAATACAGATCTCGTAAAGTAGCTCTTGTCACAGGTAGCGTAACATAAAGCAAGACTTGTATCAACGTGGACCAAAAGAGGGGGAGGTGAAAGAAAAAAGGAACAAACGCATAAAGGAAGGAAGGGAGGGAATATTGCTTTTTATTACTCGGCTCTGCTCAACTTTCTTTTTTTTTTTTTTATCTCTAGGTGTCACTGGGCAAGATGGTTCTTATCTGACGGAATTCTTATTGAAGAAAGGATATGAGGTCCATGGTATCATCCGTCGTTCCTCTTCCTTCAATACCGGTCGTATCGAACATATTTACAAAGATCAACATGAACAAGGTAATGCGTTACCATTTCCCGTCGCCGCCGCCTTGACTGATAAGAAAATGATTCTACTAGGTGTCAAATTTTTCCTTCATCATGGTGATTTGACGGATTCGACTTGCTTGGTTCATATTATTTCTCAAGTGCAACCTACGGAAGTCTATAACCTGGCGGCTCAGTCCCATGTCAAGGTATCGTTTGACATGTCGGAATACACGGGCGATGTGGATGCGCTGGGCACCCTACGTCTGTTGGACGCCATTCGCACCTGTGGCCTAACCGATCGTGTGCGTTTCTATCAAGCTTCTACTTCAGAACTCTATGGTAAGGTAGTGGAGACGCCTCAGAAGGAAACGACGCCGTTTTATCCCCGATCGCCGTATGGTGTGGCCAAGTTGTATGGATTTTGGATTGTGGTGAATTACCGTGAATCGTATAACATGTATGCTTGCAATGGTATCTTGTTTAACCATGAATCGCCGCGTCGTGGCCGCACGTTTGTGACACGCAAGATCTCGCGGGCGGTGGCCGACATCCATCTCGGTCGTCAGGAGTGTCTGTATCTTGGCAACATTGACGCTCAGCGTGATTGGGGCCATGCCCAGGACTATGTGGAGGGCATGTGGTTGATGCTCCAGCAGGACGAGCCGGAAGACTTTGTGTTGGCGACGGGCGAGACGCATACGGTCCGCAGCTTTGTGGAGAAAGCGTTTGCTGTCACCGGTCGCAAGATTGTGTGGGAGGGCGAAGGGGTGAATGAGGTGGGCAAGGATGCGGAGACGGGCAAGGTCCGTGTGCGTATTGATCCCAAGTATTTCCGTCCTGCTGAGGTCGATCTATTGTTGGGTGATCCTGCCAAGGCCCATGCCAAGTTGGGCTGGAAGCGCAAGGTGACCTATGATGAGTTGGTGACAGAGATGGTGGTGGCCGATATTGAAGGGTAAGTAGAAAAGAGACAGCAAAGTTGGTATGCAGGTTCGCTCAGAAAGTCTCAATAATATTTTTTTTTTTTTTTTTTTTTTTTTACTTTTCCTTTGCAGCTCCTTGAAGAACGACACTTATAATTAACGGAGACATAGGCAGAAATCATGACTTATCAGCTTCTGCTCTTGACATTTTTACGTTTGTTTTTTTTTTTCCTTTTCTCTCAACTGGGAGAATGAAAGTACTGTTTTGATTTGTTTTCTTTCTTTTCTTTTCTTTTCTTTTTTTTTTTTCTTATTTCCATGTGAATCTGTACAGCAGAATAAAGCGGTTGTCTAATCTTTTGCTATCGTTTTTCTCAGCGCGACCTTCCTGCGAGCCCTTGACTGTAAATGGTTCACTTTCCCCGGCTTTCTTTGCCAATCAATATCCTAGCTTATCTCGTGCAGTAGCTAGTCCATTCGCTTTTTTCCTTGGGCTAAGTGTGGGTTCGGGGCTACCCTCAAGGTTTATGTTTCATCATTATAGGTAAGTGATACTTATTAATCTGCAGCTTCTCGTAGCAAACGTAACTAAAAGTAGGGCTAGAGAATTATTTCAAAGACGCTTTACTGGAAATCTCTTTGAGAACAATATGCGACAAAGACCAAGTATCTGATCAAAAGTTCCATAGCCAGATAAATGCTGCTTAAGGTCGAGCGATTTTACTGCATGACGGTCTCGAGTCAGAACCTTTGTATCCACCTAGGAACTTAACACAGGCGTCGTATTTGCACCTGTCGCGGCTGCCGGCCGGGATGGCGACGTTGCATGTACCTTTACAAAGCTGACACACCTTCTTACCAATGGGATAGCGGATACCAGCGAGGTTTAGCGTTTGTACGATGGCTTCCAGGGCCAAGGTCACGCTAGCTAACTCTGATTCTCGATTGGCCTCATTATAGGTTGTTTCATATTTCTGCAGATCTGCGACAAGCGTTTTGGCGTAGTATTCGCTGTTACCGTCGATTTCGGGGTCGATTTCATCGGACTCTTCGTTGTAGAAGATCTCGTCCTCATCATCGAGGTACGTTTTCTTGAGCGTCTTTTGGCGTTCGTGATACAAGAAAGATTGGCCAGCATAGATCCGACGAACCTCCAAGTTATCACGTTCATCAACAAAGTCGATCTGAGCCAGACGTACTCCCATTTTCGGTCTTCCTGGATGATAAGAACAAGCAAATTCACTTTCTCCCACTATTTTGCCGCATCCCCATACTCCGGGCTTTTTAATATAGCGTTGCCCGAACCGTTTGCATTGTTCCCTAGCATATGAATTAACAGTGCTATCCGCGTTATACGGCGCTTGACACAGTGCGTTGACAGAAATAAGATCCGCCTTGAACGTCTGGTTCATAGACTCTTGTAGAATTCCAAGTTCTTCCGCAGTCCAATGCCCCAAAATGTTGTTGACAAGGAAGCCAACCCCTTCAACGCCGCCTCGAAGGGCATCCAGTATGTTACCAAAGTTAAAGATTGCATCAGCTTCAAGACCCAGGCAGAGAACGGCCAAAAGAACCATAAGCAGTTTTACTTTCATGTTGCGCTGAAATTGTAGTAAACGATACACAGGCAAAAAGAAAAAGATAAATAAGCTAAAATCAATGACTAGCAGATGTGTTTCAACGATTGATTGGATCCACCTTTCCAATCAAATAAAAGGTTGAAGCATATCGCCGACTAACTTACATCAGTACTAATGCCTTTTTCAACTAAAAAGAAATTATAGTGCCTGTTTGGAATGCAAGTCGACTTTCTCTTCCTGACTGGCGAGCTTATAAAGAAAGGTGAGAACCGTGCGGTACAATCTCGCAATGCAGATATTTGACCGATTATTTATAGTTATCAAAGAGACTATTAGCTTGTCGGAGCCGGGCGAAATGCTGTATGGCCGTCCTAACCAATAAAGCGTACGGTCATTGGAAGCATTGCGACTTTGACAGAAGTCAGTAACAGCAAGTTGGGAGTATTTAGCCCACACCAATCTGTTTGTATGGGAAAATTTTAACTGTGTCACTCCAACGCTAAAGAAACGATATCTATGCGTTGGCTGCCACAAGCAGAGGTGGAAAATCCCTTGACCTAAGACATGATGAATGGCTCAATGCCAGCAAGAAATACATCAAATGTACTAGATAACAAAAAATTGTGTCTGTGTGTACAGCTATTAAAAATTTATTATCGGGTAATGTTAAAGCGGTTGCATGGCGTCAAAGATCTCGCAATCATCTCACCGTGCTTCAACTGCAAGACGTCCTTCGGATCCATCATTAGCTTCGCCAGGACGAAATTGGTATAGAATGACTGTATGTTGATACTGACCTCTTTTATCTTAGGCTTGTTTCTATTTTCGTTGCATTCCCGTTGTTTTATATGGTCAAGGGCAAGGCAACAAGTATTTGTTGTTAGTGACTTTACGTCAGAACGCTCGCGTACTCTAGTTGCACGTTAACGATGAAAACCATGAAAATGACTTTTCTGAAAGCGGCAATATGAGTACGATGTAGCTTCTATAGAATGAATATGTATGAAAAACCTTTGTTCTAAGAGAACAACAACCAATCGTGGGCTCATTTGACAGCCATTGACTCTGTTACAAGGACATTGCGAACGCCAATAGTGACACAACTGTAAATATTGATCGATGCGTAGTCCATCTAGAGCTCCGTATCAGGAATCCTGAAACATATATCATCTTCTACCCTAAACACTACGGTTAACCTTATGTAGTTTAGATTACCAGGCTACATAACGCGATCTTTTGTCTATGGGAAAATGCTTGCTACCATATTTGGATTCTAGGACGTATGCATAGACAAAAAGAATGTTAAAACTATATGCCGTTGTTTGCTTTAGTGACTTGTGCGATATGACACTTCCAGTCCCGAAACAATCACAAGGATAACGCCAAACGCAGCGTCAACAATGAACGTCGAAATTACCATGGCCATGAATGCCAATTCTGCAGGCTGCATCTGTTCTAATCAAAACTTGTAGAACAAAATGAGCGATATTCGCACGCTGTTTGATGCCGAAGACAGCATAAACCAGGCGCTGGAACCTGTAGTCACCAACGGCATGGTAAGCAATGACAGCAATGATACCGACGTGTGCTCCAACCGGAAAATATCTTCCGAAACTGCTATTTAGAGATCGATCATCTCTCGTTTATCGCAGTAGGGTTGATTGAAATCACGTCCACTATAATCTTTTTGTCCTTTTTTATTGTGTTCTCAAAGGGTTAATTTTTCCCCTACATAAGTCTATAGCAGTTGCGAGAAGGTGCACAGTACAGCATCAATCGCTGCAAAATGTGACAAATGCCAAGATCAGTGAGTGGGTATTGAAGACTAAACATTGATTTATTCGATTTGGATCACTGAATGCACCGAGTTCGCACTGTGGTAAATTTTTTGTCAGATTCGTCGGATTCGTCCTTAGCTAAAGGAGACCCAGCGAAAAATTTTCCAGTGTCGGCAATCATAAGGTTATAAAATGACCAAATCCTCAAGCACTTCTTTGTGATCGAAAGACTGTATATCCCTTGGCATATAAAAAGATCGACAATGATCTTCTTCAGATGCGAGTGGTTTCTATTATTCCAATTTGTAGGTTATAGTTTGGTAGTATGATTTACCACACTCTTACCGGAACAGTTTAAGAATATGCTGGGGAGCAGTTCCTATCCCTGCAAAATCTAGTTCTGTCAAACGCACATTCTGTTTCGTCATATTAAGAAACTCAAATAAATCTACAATCAATAAGATCGTGAATTAAAAATTAAATGTACATACAGGTTGATGCAATCGATCCAAACTACCTTGAGTGTTGCCATTGCAGAGCCTCAACGCTTTCCATCTTTCCGAAGTCCCTGTCATAAAACCGTGAGCTGCTATCCCACTGATATGAGACGTATATGCGATCCATCCATGATCACTGATTTCAAATTGCCTATCATCTGTTGCAGCAAGAAGATCCGCTTTTCCTGTGTTATTGACGAGTCTCGGAATTTTCTAGTGTAGCCAACAACTACGTATCCACCGTTTTTGAGACCGTTCATTTATTCTTGTAGAGTGATAAGTACTCGTTTATGTTTGCTACCAATTGAGCTAAGCATAAGACCAATGGTGGCCATTTATCGCATCTTTGAACGCTGTGTAAGCGCAAACGCAGAAATTCCGTGATGGCTAGTATTCTCCGGCCTCTTGAGCGTGCTGATAATGTTCTCTTTCGGCCTGCGAGTGCTAGTAAGAACTAATAACGCTTGTGGGAGCATCATTTTGCAAAAAGATGGCATGAATATTGTCACCAAGAAAAGGTTCTCCATATTGTAGCACACAACTAAAATTATCTTTCATGATAAGGGCTTGACACCAGTAAATGGATACTGTTCTGTCACTTGTATTTGTTCGTGTAATCCATCTCTTTCGTCTATTCATCGTTTGCACATAAACACCATTCCTGGATTTTCAGGGAAAGCAAAAAAAAAAAAAAAAAAGGCAATGTAAGCTTATAGCAGGGTTGCACATTAACTAATGGCAAAGCATTGCATGTAATTGTGAAAAGGAGTTGAGTGAAAAAAATAATTATGCGCTTGGTTTTTTGCATCACAAAACTCCGCTGTTCGCCAAGATAGTAGTCATAAAAAGGCGCATGCTGGGTTTGCTAACAAACTCACATTTTTTTCTATGATGAACGACTTATGTGGCAGCAGAGACTATAATCTCTACCAAGTCGTTTTAAGCACTCTGTCGTTTTTTTTCTTCCTTTGGTAGTACACATTTGTAATAGCTATGCGTCTTCTTCCAGTCTTCAATGTGTTCCTGCTTTATTTTCTCTTTTTCCGCTATTAATTCAATTTCGCTTTATTATTTTTGCTTCTCTCATTGGAGCTAAATGGTCTGACAATAGCACCTGTAGCAAGTTGTTAAGAGCCGTCTGAAAAATATTAATTTTCAATAGATTTTTGACATGATTTGCGAATCCTTGAACGGCACAAGAAATGGTCAACGACAAACCTTTCTGTGTCTTGGGTATTCTTACAAATCTTTGATATGGAGTTCTTACGATAGTGGATGCTGACTGGTATTTTGCTTGCACACAGAGGTCAAGTATTTCGTGCTCAGAAACTGGATATCCTGTTACATAAAAAGTCTCTTTATATATCAGGAACAGCCTTTTTGTAATATAACCTTCGGGCCTTGTGGCAACGGCGCCACTTGAATGCATCGATCCTTGTCCAAGAGAGAAGTCTCGCGAATGGCCGCTTCTGGTAGCAATTCTGCTATTTTATTTTGTTCGGATACATTTGTGCCCACTGCAAGATCAAGTTCATGTAAGTAAAACATACGTCCCCTATAACTCATTTATTAATGATGTATATTGTGTTATACTTTAGTGCGAACTTGGCCCTTCATTGAACGCAAAATTCATTTAGAATAGCGTAAATGTCATTCAATAGACAGTATTAACACTTATGAAGTGAAAAAACAGCGTGCCTTTTGAAACTACATCTAACTTTGTAAGTAGAAGGAGTACGAATATTGCCAGGAGTATAGAAATGGTAGATGTATACTTGTTTAATCGTTGTATCCTTTTGGGCCCATCCCTAGTAGCGCTTGACATGACTGAAACGCAAAAATTGTTGTTGACCCCCAAGAACTTCCAATGCCACAACCTGATATTGTTACGCAATCCCCTCCAAACAGTGTCTAAGAGCTACATAGCCCAGTTCATATTTTGGAAACTTGATATGCCTTAGCTGACATGGATATTCTGCTGATCCACCCTAGTTTGAGCCTTAATAGAATTAACAGCATAGCGTCAGGGGAACCATCATGAATTGCCTTGTAGTCAGTTATAAAATCTCATTAGTCAACAAGTCCAAGCTAAGGATTTATTCCGTTCAAAGCTTTCGGATATCTCTGTCAGCATACATCAAGTTGTATCAGATGGCAATGTAACAATAGTTTTGCTTCTATAATTTATTGTTATTTCTTAGGTTTGATCGAATCGGATCGTTAAGGTGCACTGGAGACAATATAATGCTATGTATACTCTCTGATTATCTCCGCTCTTCATCTGCTTAAACCGTTAAATGCAGACCAAAAAACTTGCAATGCAGTAGCTCTAAGACAAGGATCTCTTTGGTTTACAGTGTATGTGTCATTTTTAAACGCTAATACGGCGTACAAGTTTGAAAATTGTCCACGCGCATCCTTAAGTAATAGGCGAGGTATGTCTGGCCATTACGATAATAACGCAACGATAATACCTATGGAGGAAGTAGAAAGCAGGCTTTATTGTTTCAACTTGCGTAACTGTATGAAAATGTACGAACTCATTACAATTCTGAGGCAATCATGAATAGAATCTGCTAAAAATGGGGAATACTCAAAAGTCACCACCAGTCCCCTCCACAAGAGTCTGAATAATCGCAATTATCGGTGCATGCCTTGCCGCCGCGAACGCATGTGTTGCATTGACCTCGGAACGCATATGCGTTCTGACTGTTAATGTCTCCGACATCGCAGTAATATGAAAACTGAAATGTGCAATATTTCATTGTAAGACCCAGGCTATCGCATATTTCCTTGGTGAGTGTGTAAGGATCCTCTCCAGAGCAAGGAGTTTTGCATCTGTAATAGGTAGCAGATGTGGTAAAGATGGATGTGGCAATGCAAAAGATGATGGCCTCGATTTTCATAACTCTACCAGCTGTTAGTTTTCTCATACTGCAAAAATTATTACCAACCTGGTATTGATGATAGTGTGCTGAATGATCAGATTCGGAAGAAAAAATTTTGCCCTAGGTTTTATAGCCTTCTAAAGGTCTATTATCCTGAAAGAGATGTTCTAGGCCCCGATATTTGACAGCAAAGGCGCTATGGATGACGGTCACAAATAACGCCTTATGTAACGTCATTAAGACGCCATCAACCATGTGTTTAGCCACTCTTTACTCCAGTGACTAGGTTTGTTATACAGGAAATCAGCGTAGCACAATGGAATCTAGATAATGGAACGCTTGTGTGTTTATGTCAAGGCAAGGATAATGGGCAGTTTTATGCGGGTCCCATATAAAAAAATGTTTGCATAAATATTTTCCATGGTACAATGTACACATCACAACAGGTTTCCTGTCCATATGCAAGCCTTAGAGAAAGATATACAACTGACATAGACTCTGGTGAACAGCGGAAAAAAAGGGTTTGCTGACGTGGGAAAATAAACAGCTTGATAAGGTTTAACAACAACGTATATTGCATCGTACCATTGCCCGTACGAGAAACAAACAAAGTTGCGCTTTAACGCCAAAGTGTATCATATGATCGTAGCTGTGTCGCTTGCTCCGTAGCTTGAAACAAATAATCAAACACATCAATACAGAGCAATAGCAATCAATAGTTTAATAGCTACGGCAATCGGTAATGATATTGTGAGCAAGACCAGTAGAAAAGACAAGTGAATGCCACAATATCTATATCAGGACGGTAAAATATATTACAGCATGCACCCATGCTCGAGATGTGTAATTGATGCTCATGGATTATTGCGAACAGCAAAAATACATCATCATCATACAAGCATTCTTTCGATAAATCAGAACAGGCTTAGGTTGGTGAATCAATTTATACATAATTTCGCCGTCTGTTTGACCTGTTTCACAGTTATTAAGAGATATCTCTTTGGCCATACCTATGGAGAATCTCTGGTTTTGCCTAATCATAAAAGGGGCCTTTATACAACGGATCTTCCTTTACGAGTATTATAGTCTGTTTCAGGAAACCATAATATCAACAAGATAGATACTATCTCAAAGAGATATTGAATCTATGCAACTGGTTTACGCTTCTAGCATCCAGTAACAGTGACGATGAGTTACCGCAACTGGCTCAAGGTTAGGAAAGACCGATGAAACCGGCTAATTGCTAGGTGGCTGGATCAGAGAGCGCTGACAAGGAAGCATAGGTAAAACAGAGGACGAGGGAATCTGAAGTGCAGAATACGGAAAAAGCTCTATTGATGCGCTCAATAAAAACTTCTAAAACCGCGAGATAAGTGTTTGAAAGTCATTAGGTAGTGTATACCCCTTTTTATTAATGTATTGTTTGCTGAACTTAACCCAATTGATCCACGTTGCTATAGAAAAATCAGAAATGTTACGTCCGATTTACTACTCGTATCGATCGAAAAAAGAAAGTTGTACACAGCGCCGTTGTACCAACATTGGATACGACAGAACTGAAAGTGATGAACATAAATGCATAGCAGGTGACGACGAAGGCGGTCATAAGAAATGTCGGTCAACAAGTATCTGTTATTATCGCTTGGAAATCCTACATGGCTCAAATTTTATTTACGAGCATCTCCTTTAAGTAACAGTATGCTAGTTTGAGCGTCAAAAGCAGACGAGGAAAGAAATCAACAGTGCTCAACAGCACCATCCTATAAATAAAGTCTGGATAAAGTGTACATAATGCTTCGTTGCACAAAGGTGGCCTTCCTTTAGTGCAACCGACACAAGCCTAAATCTGTTATCCAAAGCAATCTCGATCATCCGATGACAAGAAAAGGAAAAGATATGGGACTGCTTAGCATGGATGAGGCATCCTGGATCTAATTGACATAGGTAACCCCCATAAAAGATCGGTTAGAATTCCTCTGATATGGATCTGTTAAGATCGTGCTTATGTAGCACGATGTTACGAACAAACGCACAATAAAAGCAGGCTTAGTTGGCGCAGCATGGCTTCAGTTTACTCTAGGCACTGTATGATTTCGCGAAGGGTTCATGTTTGTGCCTTGTTGGCTTTCACATTGAGCCTTTTGTCCTCATGCACAGCATTTCATCTTCCGGGAACAGGCCCAAGAGGATTCGAGTGGAATGAGTCAGTACCATTACTTGTGAACAGGGTCTTTTCCCATCGTACACTGCTGCCTTATTCTTATGGCGACGTACCCTTCGTATGCAAGCCAAGGCCTGTTGAACGGAGTCTTAATCTCGGTCAAGTCTTGCAGGGCGACCGATTGATGGATAGCGGCTATGAAGTAAGGGAGAATGATACTATAATTCTTTGTCCTGGTCTAACACATCATCATTTCTGGATAAGATTCGCATGGGTCAAAACGAGTCGTGCTTGACCGCTTGCGAAATGAATTTGACCGAAGTACAATCAACCTACCTATCAGAGTTGATAGACAAAGAATATGAGGTCGAATGGTAATAACATGGAATAAAAAAAAGGGAGGGACTTCATTGGTAGTAATTTATGCTATGCAGGTCTGCAGATAATTTACCAGGCATTGGTAAACAAGTGCTAAATGGAACAATCTTCCCTCTGCGTTTTGGGCCTCCTTATGATGGACATCGATTTCCGCTTGGCGATAGGCATATCATTGTTTCATTCCCTGTAATCCGGCACAAAAATAACACGCGCATCTCCAAGGAGACAAAAATAGAGAGATTCTATTATATCTACAACCACATGGATATGAATTTCTTGTACGAAACAAGCAGACATGATCCTCGTAAGAAATACATTGTCGGGTTTGAAGCGTATTTGTCATCGTATGGCATCTAAGCATTATGTTTTAGCGATAGGAGAAGACTTATCAGATGTTTTAGGTATCATAATTCCGATGATTGCGTGAAAAACAGGGAAGACGTCCCAATGAAGGAAGTCGGAAAGGGACGAACGACTGTTACGTACACGTATTCCGTTCACTGGGTAGAGGTAATTCAATGATCGCCAGCACGCTCTCGATGTTAACTTAATACAGTCGACGAATATTACTTGGGCTCGTCGATGGGACGTGTATTGGGAAGGTCGTGCTAGCTTTTCGCACCGAATTAAAGACATCATCATGTCCATCGTTATTACACTGTTTCTAACAGGCATGACAAGCATTATCTTAATCCGAACCCTAAAGAAGGATATCTACAAGTACAAATCGAATGTATTACGCTTGGATATAGCGCTCGGAGACGAGTCCGCTGGATGGAAACTTATCCTTGGCGATGTATTTCGCCCACCTCCGTGGGCAAGTCTTTTACCTCCGCTACTAGGGTCTGGTGTGCAGTTTCTATGGATGCTATGCGGCACAGCCGGTATTTGCTTGACTTGCGGAAACAATAGACTGAAGCCTTCTGATTTAGTTTTGCTGGTTACTGGGCTTCTTGATGCGTATTACCGCGGTGCTATTTTAACGTACGCCTGGTTTATCTTCTTTTTTTCAGGGTAAGAGTTGGTAATGTCCATTATCTACGGCATACTACAACTAGACTGTATAGGTCCTTTGCTGGATATTATAGTGCTCGAATTTACAAGGCGCTTGGCGGTGTATCGCCGTTCAAAAACGCTTTTATTGTAAGGCGCATACAGTAGAAGCACCCGACATCATACTGAAGCATTGATAGACTGCCACACTTGTGCCTTCCATTATGTTTGGATTTCTGCTTTCTCTCGATCTGCTCCTCTGGTCGCAAAGATCTTCAGGAGCTCTTCCATTTGGCACCTTTGCCGCCCTTCTTAGTATGTGGTTTGGCATTTCATTACCACTAGTTTATATCGGCAGTGTTTTCGGAGATCGCGCACCTCCGATTGAATATCCTGCAAATACCAATTCCATACCACGTGAGATCCCAGCTCAACCATGGTACCTTCGGTTACCTATCAGGTAAGTTCCTACGCACAGAACCTTCTATGTTGGCTAATATTGTGGTCCGAATAGTTTTATCATTGGCGGTTTCTTACCGTTTACTGTGGTCATTCACAAAATTGGACCTATCTTTGTCACCATCTGGCAGGATACAGTGTTTCTTATGCATCTTAAGCTGTTACTTATAATGCTCTTGGTTGTTATTCTCACCATAAATGTTTGCATCATAATCACTTATTTCACACTATGTCACGAGGTAATGCTAAACATAAGCAGTGTAAAAATACTTCGACTGAAATCTCCGAATAGGATTATCGATGGTGGTGGAAATCGTTTGCGCTTTCATCCTCTTCCGCATTTTACTTCCTGATGTATGTGTAGAAAAAATGTCGAGCCAGGACTCACGGAACTCGTAGATTTTCTATTCACCACTATTTCATACAAAGCCGTGTTTATGGACTTGTACCAACGCTTGTCTATTTTGGTCACATTGTCATGATCTCCATCCTGTACGGTGTTTGTATGGGAACGATTGGTTTCCTAGTGACATTTCTTTTTGTACGAAAAATATATGGTGCCATCAAGGTAAGGAAGTGCGTAAAAAAGGCCATTCTGATCAGCCGTTTATTTATAAGGTCGATTAAAATGTTCCTATATCCATTCCTTTATTAATTGCATAAAATCGGGCAATTTCTATAATGGAAAGGATGTATATGCACGCAAATACTTGATAACCAAAAAGGAGGTTGCATTTGCTGAAGAAATCCCTGCTAATGACCGATTATCGGTATCTGGGCACTCCAATAAAGGATCATTGATTGAAATTTCGACTGTACGCCAAATGCTGTTTCAATAGTCGACCGAGGGTGAACTATCACTCTCTTACCTTTAACGAGAATCCCAAAACGAATCAAAGTTTGAAAGTCTTTGTGCCTTTCTTCATAGTGATACTCTTCCATTTGTCATCCTTATTGTAGTTTTCTTGGTCAATAGAAGGACATGGTTAACAAAGATCCCGCTTTCATTAGGTAGACACACAGCTTAGTGAGGATACTAAACTATCCGGTACAGATTTGTCGCAGAAATTATCAATCGTTAACGGCCTGTCTAAAATGTATATGATAGTAGTAGTTCCGAGGGACGATATAACAATGGACATTCCGGGATCCGTTCGGAACTAACCAGTCCCTTCTGACACCATAACCAAGTTTGAATTACTCAATGCCTGCTTTATACCATTCAGCGGCTAGGGACCTAGCATGGTCTGCACAAAAGATTCAGGAAACAGCTCGACCAACAGCTATTCATGACGCATTTTTTCGAATCAAGGTTATGGTCCATTCATTTCTATTGCTGTTGGTTTCAAACTGACGGAATTCTTAATTGCTGCAGACCATTCATATAACGATGGCTTGTACCGCCATCGTACCCTTTTCACAGACGAGAGGATGGCGACTCGTGAGCAGTGTCGGAAAACAGTGTTGTGGCCCCTCCTGGGGAGCAGAAGAGAGCATGATCGGAAAACAAGACAGCATGATTGGAGGATCGTTTTCCAATCTGTGAGTGTCGTGTGACTCGTCCACGTCACTTTGTCAATGCAAAATCGTTGCTGAGTTTCTTCGCAGTGGAGAGTCCCCTCTTGTTCTCGCTTGACCCCTTTGACTGGAAAACGTAAAAGAACACTCTTTGGTTTTGCTGTGGATCGCAATCATTAACACATCTTACCTTCAAATCCTTTAGTATCTCCCATTTTTTGTAGCGCTGATTTTTTCAACCGACATTCATTCATACCCCATCGTCGTATTATTTATATTCTTAAACCTACAGAACCAAGAAAAAGGAAGAAAAAAAGCAACTCTATCGTTTTATTCTTTTTATGATGGACAACGTAGACCATGATTCTTTATCCACGGGGTGTCCAGGTGTTCGAGCGGAACCAAAGTTTCTAAGGTATTACGATCATCCGAAAAGAACGGAGATAGACCATCCCTCTGTTATGCTTATCGGTTGGCAAACTTTCATAGGGATCCAACGTCATTGGAATCAATTTCATCAGGCATTGTTCGTCTTTCGTCGTATGTCGTATCGAACTTGCAAAAACGAAAACAGAGTTTCCCTCCAGCTTTACCCACGGATCTTCTCATGCAGCAGCAGCAGCAGCATCATCCGCAGCCACAACCGCAGCCGCCAAGCTTGACAGCAGCAAAGCAGTCATTGGAAGAGGAAAATGGGGATGAGCCGGTGACTTTCGCTTCTTTTCAAAAAATTGAATTACGAACACCTGGGAAGGCCAAGGTCATGAGGTATCGCTCGAGGAAAAAAAAAAAAAAAGGAAAATTTGATATATAGATTTTACTGAGATTGCGAGGGTTAGACGATCCTGTCTTTTACTTGGTTATTCGGACGGCTTCCAGGTTTGGGATGTGACTGATCCAGATAATGTCCATGAAATATGTTCTGTCCGAGATGAAGATATCTTTGGCACAGTGACCTACCTTCATTCTGTGGCCCATCCATATCCAAACGAACGAGAAGACCGCTTTGCCCATCAAAGACCTTTGTTGGCTGTTGTGTACGCTATCCTTTTGTTTTATTAATTTCTATATTTATCCATCTCATGCTTACCGACTTTTTTTGGACATTTTCCGTTTCGGATACAAGTAGCTCATGCTCCAAAAACGTATCGGAAACAGAGGAGGAAGAAGCCAGTATACTTCGATTTTATTCTCTGCGGACTCAAGAGCTTGTTGAGGAATTGAAGGACTTCAGCGAAGATGGTGGTAATGCAACTATTACGTCTGTCAAAAGCAATCACCGTTCTATTGTGCTGGTAAAAAGAGCAAGCAATCCTTTTGTCTGTTCACTGATCGCTTAGATTGTAGGGAAGGAAATGTCATGGTTATTCAACACTTCATATTCTTTCAACCGTAGATTTGACACCGCATGCTCTCCCGCTTACTGACGTATTCCACGACCCTGTTAATGGACCTACTTTTGCCCTCGGTTCGCGATTTCTAGCCTACGCCACGAATGTACCCGTTCTAAATTCCGACAACGTTATGACAACGCAGGGCGGAATTAGTGGTGCAGGTCTTGGTGTGCTCAACGGAGAAAAGGACGTAAAGGGAGCCGCAAAAGATATTGCAAAAGAAATGGTGAATGGCATGAAGACAATTAGTGAATACGGATACCAGACTCTGTCAAACTATTTCTCTAATTCACCCGATCCCCTTATGGGCAGCCCAAACTCTGCCCGACGAACCAACATGACATCCTCTCCCGCTGGCAGTCGACATGACTTTGGCGATAAACCGAGCTCTGGCAAGAAAAAATCACCTCCTGCTGGAATGGTAAAAGAAAAAGGGGAAAGGAAGACGTATGCTTTGCGTGTTGTACTTAAAGGAACTGCTTTTTTCTTTTATTCCTGCAGATTATGATTAGGGACACCTTAAAGCTGCCAAGCTCAAGCAAAAATTTATTGGCTTCCGCAATTGCTCACTTCAGACCTCATGTGCACCCGGTCACCTGTCTGACATTTAATGACCCAGGAACGCTTTTGATGTCTGTGTCTAAACAAGGACATACTTTCCATATCTTTTCCATACTTCTTAACGGCGGTAGTCTGGGAAACGTATCGCATATTTATAGTCTATCTCGCGGATATACTGATGCCCAAGTTGAAGATTGTCAGTTTTCGGTTGATTCTATGTGGTGCGCCGTCAGCACAGCCAGGGGAACTACACACGTCTATGCTATCAATCCTGGTGGTGGTAAACCAGAAATTACTGGCCATGTGAATGGCCGTGTAAATAACCCACCGTTTGATCTCCTAATGTCCTCGAGAAAACCTGCACAAGTAATGCATCGGAAACGAAAAAGAAATTGAAAAATTTTTATATCAGGGGCACTAAATCGGTTTTTGTTCTAGCTTACTTCCCTAGGTTCCGTAGTTCGTATAAAACAGCGTCGAACGATGCCAAGCGATACAGGACAGCATGAGGAGGCTGCTGGTGTCGGTGCGAATGGGTTACCGATAACTACGATGGCGCCTTTACCGTATCAGGTACCCACACCATCCACCTCTGCTTCGACCATGTCCCGACATCCGCGACAACGGCATCGTGCGAAACTAGTCGCGTCCTTTTTGTCTAACGTGCGTTCACCATCTTTTGTAACAAGTGGGGAAGTTCTTGGGAAATCACAGAGTAATGGGTCCATGATGCGTTATGGGGGCAGTAGTGTCCCTTCAGGGCACCCAACTCCTGTTTCGTCTTTAAAACATCAAGCTTCTAGCATCGGTTCGATTTTGTCCACCTTTGGATCAACGGTCGCTAGTACCCAGATAACATCTCTTCTACCTCATCAAAGCCGAACACCATCATGGACGTCGGCCAAAGACAAGACGAGTGATAACCGTCTGTTCGGGTTTGACGAGGAGGAGTCATCGATGGAAGACGATACGGCGAAGATTGTAAATGACGAGATGGGTTATCAAGATCTGTACTCATTTCATCCAACGGGTATTCTCACTCTACATCGGTGCTGGGTCACCAAGAGTGTTGTGAAAAAAAGAGAAAATGGCAGAAATGTGGAGAAGTTAGAACTTTCTATCAAAGAAGAAGATGTGGCGGAATGGCGGGTAGCAAGAACACATGAATGGGATGAGGTCAAAGTTCCTTTAAATTCTCAATCATCTTTGGTGGGAATTCAGACGACAAAGAAGGCAAAGAAGAAAGGAGGACCAAAAGAGAAGGCTTTGGATAGCAAAGGTTTGACCAAGGGCTGGCTTTCGAATGCAGAGATTGCCACCTATCCAGTTGTGGACGCGCCATTGTGGTCCAGTTGCCAATTCAGTTTTCAGAATTATGCTTCTGACAACCTTCGGAAAGAACTTCAGGCAGGTCTCATACCTGCTTGCCGAGTTGTCACCGTACGGAAAGAAATGCCGGAGCCTTATTCTAGTCGAATAGACCGTGTAGGCAAAACGATGACACGGATAGCTAATAAGGAAGATGAAAACTTGGACGATGCCCTCGCAGAATTAGAAGGTGTGTTCAATGTCAAGGGATAGCGACGCGCGTAAAACTTATGTTCAGTACTGATCGCCTTCTCATTTTATCTCAGAAAACCTATCGAAAGCTATGCAGACATCTTTCACTCCCTCCCCTACGCTTAAAACACCACTCGCGAATAGTCCGTCTGGTATTAAGCGATTATCTTCGAGTGCTGGTGCAGGTCTCAGTGCATCGCCTATGCGTCTTTCTTTGAATCGTAACACGTCTCTTTCTTTCGAGGATGCATACTTGATTAGTATGGGAGGCGCACCAGGATCGGATACGACGTATGACGGGCGGGACTATCTCACCGACAGAGCCAAGCACCAAGAATTGATGCAGGATCTTGGACGTAGTTCGTTAATTCAATTCGATGGCGATGATTTTGATGAGGACATAAAAATATCGGACGATGTTATCCGGTTGGAAGATGAAGAGGATGATTATGACAGCACCGATGTAGACATACAAGGAGATCAAGTATTTTCACCTGATGGGGATAATGAAGTAGACGATCCAGCCGAATCAGTTATCAACGATCTTGACCTCAAAGACTGAAAACGTCCCTGTCTCGCCACGAATCGATTCGTCTCCCCCAAATACTTACTTACCTCTTGTTTTTGTTTTTCCCTCCTCCGTTACCCCTTTACGCCCTTTGCGGCTTGAATTTCCCGTACACAGATTTACTTGTAAATATGAAACCATGTCAACTTAGACTGCTGTCTTTGTGTGTGAAGCAGAAAGCGACGGAGAAAAAAAAGAGAGAGAGAGACATCAAAGGCATTGTAAACGATGAGACAATAAGACGAAAAGGGGGATGTTCCCTCCATTTTTTTTTTTCATTTAATGTACATGTCTGGTTAAAGTAAATGGATAGAATGTTGTAAGGGAAAAATGGAGAAGATGTATCCAATATACACTTATAGGCGAATGATAGACGGAAGAAAGAGTGAAATTTTTCTCGGTCCTTTTTTTTTCTTGCTTCAGTTTCCCTTCTATCCTTTTCTCCATTATAATTGCAGGCATTTTCTAAAAGGTAAGAGCGCCCCATGTTTCGATTCTCCAATAAAGTTAACCAGGTGTATAGGGTATGGGCATGGGTTGGTTTCTTCCGTACATGACCCGTGCGGAATTGGTTGTTTTCGCTTGTTGAGGCTGTATGGGATGCGGTTGGTATGGAAGCGGCTTTGTACTAATGGGTCTTGGTGTTGTTGAGGCTATTTCCATAGTGCTTTTACCGTATGGACTAGTTGCGTGGTCTGAGGACGGCGAAGACCATTCGATATCTTTAGATTGCGTCTTACGACCTATCTGTCGTTCGATCACTTGACGACGGATACGACCACAATGTAAAATCATGCAGGTCACCATGGCCAAGACCACGATAAGACTGATTGTGAGTGGGCCTATGGTCGTAGTAGGAATAGGATTATCCGTGGCCTTGATATCATTTATCGTCGAGTTATGGTTATGTCGCTCACTTCCCATGAAACCGAAAAAAGAAAATAGAAATGAAAGGAATAGCAGGATCCGCCACACGAAGAAAAAAAAAGGATGCAAAAGAGAGCTTTTTGTATCTGAAATATAAGAAGAAAAATAGAAAAAAACGTGTTTTATGAGACCAATCGTTCGTTTCCTCTTCAGCTCACACTCTTTATCTCCTCCACTCCCCCCTTTTTTTCGTCCAAAGATTTTTTTGGGGAGTGCAATGGGGGTCCAAATGTTAAAAGCAAGATGGATTCAGTGACAACTTAGTCCTCTTATTACAGGTTACATAACGCATTAAGCTTTTTTATTTCCTTTTTTTTTTCCTTTATTGCTTCAGATCGATTTTAGGAATTTTTCGTCTTTGTTTTTTTTTCTTTGGTCACAGATCAACTGGCAGACGGGATCATCCACTAGAAAAATTTAGTGCATGGTAGGCATAGAGACTGCCGAACGGGTATGATCAGCATCACTTTCCTTCCACAAGGCAGTAACAGTCTTGGGCTTGGTGTAGAAGAGAAGACCACTCTTGCCATAGAAGTTCATGTCACCAAGGATACTGCCGCGTGAACCAGTCTGAAAAAGAAAAAATAGGTTAACACGTCTCCTATTTTCTCTTCAAAAAGATAAAAAGAAACTTACGAAGGAGAAGGGTGGCACTGGAACAGGGATGGGTACGTTGATACCCACTTGACCAACGTCGATTTCATGTTCGAATTTGCGGGCATTGGGACCTGAGTTCGTGAAGACAGCAGTGCCGTTACCGTAAGGATTCTTGTTAATCAATTCAATGGCTTCATCAATAGTATCAGCTGTCAGGCAAACCAAAACGGGGCCAAAGATTTCTTCACGGTAACATTCCATGTGAGGCTTAACATCAGTTAAAATGGTAGGACCTGAGCGATAAAACAAAAGAAGGCCATGGTTAAGTTCGACTCACATAAAGATATCCCGCCAAGTTAAAAACAAGAAACATACCGACAAAGTTGCCTTTTTCGTATCCCTTGACGACGACGCCACGTCCATCCAACAAAAGGTTGGCGCCCTCATTCACACCACTCTGGATCAAACGTTCAATACGTTCCTTCGACTGAACCGAAATGACAGGGCCGACATCGGTCTTGGGGTCCATGCCATAACCGACGTTCAATTGTCTAGCACGTTCGGCCAATTCGGGCAACCATTCTTTGGCTTCACCAACAAGGACCAAGGTGCTCAAGGCCATACAGCGCTGACCGGCAGCGCCAAAGGCCGCACCTGCGACGGCATTCAAGGTAGCCTGTTTGTTGGCGTCGGGCAAGATCACAGCATGGTTCTTTGCACCCAGATTGGCCTGGACACGCTTGCCATTGGCGTTACCACGGGTATAGATATGTTGACCAGCGCGGTCGGAGCCAACGAAGGAAATGGCTTTGATACGAGGATCGTCACAGATGTAGTTCACACAGTCCACCGAACCATGAACCACGTTCAAAACACCTTTAGGCACACCAGCCTCAGCAGCTAATTCGGCCAACATCATCATAGCACCAGGGTCACGTTCAGATGGTTTCATCACGATCGAGTTACCCGCGGAAATCGCCAAGGGGAACATCCAGAGAGGAATCATCGCTGGGAAATTGAAAGGGCAGATACCACCAACAACACCCTACAAAGAAGGGAGGGAAAAAAGTAAGACTCAGAATCCCTATTTGGGCTTAAATCGTATGACAGGTTGATATACTTTACCAATGGTTCACGGTACATATCTAAACAATAGATAAAAAGGTGAGTGAGTGTTTTTGTTATTATTTCAGGCAGGCATTGTACATGTTTTTCTATCTAACTTACATGTTTCCATATCCTTGGCCACAGTCAATTTTTCACCCATCAAGTGACTTGTCAAGGCACAAGCCTGTTCAACCACTTGAAGACCACGGAAAACGTCACCTTTGGCGTCTACAAAGGTCTTTCCTTGTTCCTGTACAATGTTTTCTGCAATCTTATCTTGGTTCTGGCGAATCAAGTATTGAAGATCCATCATGACCTTCTGTCGTGCCAACACCGTGGATTTGCGCCATTCTTTTGCGGCTGCTTCAGCTGCATCTGTGGCTTCCTTCAACTCAGCTTGGGTCGTCTCAGGCACTAACCCAATCAATTCTTGCGTCGCCTTATGAGAAGAAAAAAAGAAAAAGATAAGTAAAAAGCTCAAGAGAGTAAAAGAAAGGAGAGAAGAAGATAGGATGGGTTATTTCAAACTTACCGGGTTACGAAGCTCAATCCACTTATCGGTTTGAGATTCGACCATTTCACCATTGATATAGTTTTTGACGGTAGGTGCAGATCCTGGTTTCGTTGCAGCAGCCACTTGTTGTAACACAGGTAAGTGAGTGGAAAAGGCTCGGCGACAGGGCGCTTTAGCACTGAATTCCAATCAAAGAAAAAAAAAGGTTTAAGAGAACTTTGGCCTACTGGATGCTCTTCTTGGTCTATCTCTTTTTTACCTCAACAAGGTTGTAGACTTCAACAAGGATAGCATGGTGATGATAAGAAAAAAGGAAGATGCAAACCTTTGGTGTGAGAAAAAAGAGAAAGCAACAGGTTTATAAATTTATATAGGCTGACGAGAGCGTGCGAAAATTGCATTAAGATTCAACTTCATCAGGTGGGGCAATCCTCTCTCATTGGATCGGTCTCTAAAACATATTTCCTTTGTCGTCTGTTTGGCATTGCGGGACCATAGAGACGGTTCCACATAACCATGGATTTGTGCTCTTTTACTATATAACAATGTGTACCATGTCACCGTGGTACTAAAGGTCGAAGGAATGGATAATCTTGCATTTACTGATTAAATCCTTATTGCTAAATAAATAAAGAAAAATGATCGAGAAAAATCGGTAAAGGGTAGTATGAAACCAAACTACAGAGTTTGAGACATGATGAACGTAAAACACATCCAGGACACATAGTATCTCTATTGGCTACTCTACTTGGAAAACTCGGGTAGTTGTCGGTTATTCTTTTTCTTCGTACAACAAAGAAACTGGTGGATGGGAAAAGAGGGGGAAGGGGTTCCTTTTTGTTTCTAAGCCTGGAACTTCGTCTGGCATCTGTCAATCACAATCGCGTGCTTCTACAGTTGTACTACCTGCATCCCTGGATAACCTTCTTTTGTTTTCTCACATGGATGCTGTCATTTAAACGAGTAAAATCTCTCTTGCTTATTGACTCGTGTAGTTTCAAGTGACACATGCTCTTCGTTACCCCGTTGTTCTATTTCGATAGATCGTGCTGGAGAATGACGGAACCTGATGTTATATCGCGTAATGGGATAATCCAAGACTGACCAATAATCATCGCTGTCTATCCAACGGTTCAAACGTGCAAATGTGTTTTAAAATCATTCTTTTATATTCCGGTGTAGAGAAACTGTAAGGAACGTATAAGACGTCTGATATGGTTTTTTACTTATTTTCAAAGCCACTCTACTTATGTGCAGATGATAAGAATCACCAACGTTCGTTCAGGGCGTTCGCGCTTTGTGAACAGGTTATAGGTAAAGAATGCTGAACAAAGTGAATCACTACCATACGAAGATGACGGAAATAAATCCGTGGTGCCTATTTCTCATTCTATCTCCATCTTTCCCTATCTTTCCCTGTCCCTCTTTTTCGCAAACCTATGAACACCAATGGGATGCGCATGTCCTTCGTTAAAATATTCAGTTTTTGTATTTTGTTACAACGAAATGAAATGCTTTAATCGTTCTTGTTTTTGTATATGTAGGTAGTAGAGAGGGAGTTTAGAATCTAACATTGCAGATGGTAGAAAGCAGTTGAGTTTCTGTATCTTGGTTGAGTATTTTTTTTTCATTTGCTTACCTGTTGTATGCCATGTTACCGCGGACTCTAGTGTAATCAGTCAAGCCTTCAATAGGGCCAAGACCAGCCACTGCAACTTCCTGATCGGCAATATACTTATCGGCTGCCTTGCGGATATCGTTGACAGAGATCTTGCGGATGGTTGCCTTGATCTCTTCCTGGGACAAACGCTTACCAGAGGTCAAGACCTGGTTGCCGATGTCATGTGCAACAGCACAAGTGGAGTCCAAGCTCAACAACAAGCTGGACAAGGTCTGTTGCTTGGCACGCTCAACTTCGCTAGCAGTGACAGTGGTGGACAGACGGTTCCATTCGCGCTGCATGAAGTGCACAAAGTCGTCGATCTGTTCACGGTTCTCAGTCACAAAGTAGAGACCCCAAAGACCGGTATCACGGTAACCATGAGTGAAGGAAGCGAAGGAGTTAGCCAATTTGTTCTGATGGACGACGGTGGACAATCGGGAGGTCAAGTTGGCGGCGGCACCGAGGTTGCGGTCCCAAGAACCGATGAGGTTCTGCAAGACCAGCAAGTTGAAGTAATCCTGGGACAAGTAGGGAGCACCTTCCACGGCTAAGGCAATGTGGGCCTGGGGCAAGACGTCGTCACGCAAACGGATTTCAGAACCGGTAAACGCAGCCTTAGAAGCAGAGGCAGCCTCAGCACCAGCCTCAAGGCCACCAAACTTTTGCTCAGCAAGCTTCACCAAAGCATCATGATCCACGTCACCGGAGCCAACAAGGACCATACGGTTAGCAACGTAGTTCTCCTTCTTAAAAGCGCTCAAATCGTCAGCGGACAAGGCAGACACAGTTTCCTTGATGCCAGCCACGGGGCGGCCCAAGGTCTCGCCCTGGAAGGCAATGGCATGCAAATGATCAAAGACAACGTTTTCCAATTGTTGCTCGTTTTCGGCTTGCTGCTTCAACACGCTTTCACGAGCATTTTCCAAAACAGAGGCATCCACAGGAGTTTGGACAACTTCCGAAATAACCTCCACTGCTTCCGAAACGTTGCCAGCCAAAACTTTAGCACCGTAAGCGCTTCGTTCACGTCCAGTGACAGCTTGGAAGATACCGCCCAATTTTTCGAACGAGGATCCCTTAGCCTGTAAGATAGAAAGGGGGGAAAGAATCCGATTTTCTATGAGTAAAAGCGGAAAACAACCAAACGGTCTTTCTTTTTTGTTTCCATGTTTTCGACTGCTGAAATCTGTTGCTTTAGAAACCCACCTTGATAGAGGCATGTTCCAAGAAATTGGCGGTGCCATTGATCTTTTCGTCACGCGAACCGGCATCGATGTAGACACCAACACTGGCGACACCAGTGCCTTTGGTTTCTTCCGAAGCGATGGTGAAACCGTTGGGAAGAACAGTGGTACGCGTCGAATACGCGGCAGCAGGACGGACGAACTAGAGAATAATCAAGATAAACAAAACAAAACAAAGCAAAATAGTAAGGTCGTGTTGGTTGAGAGAAGTGGTTCGCAATTATCTTCGGTAGCGGGTAATATACCTGCTTTGTCAATCCGGCACGAGGTTTAAGGGTATGGGAAAGAAGTCTGGATGCCATTACTGTACGTCGAGAGTGGGGAGGTAGGAAGGGAGGAAACGACAAAAAAAGAAGTATGTTCTCGGGACTGTGTTTGTTGCGCTCTCAGTCGGGGATGGTTGAACAGTTTATAAAAAAAACAATCCAGGGTGACAGGGCCGAATTTGGGGATCGGACTTGGGAACGACGTCAGTAAAGGCACCACGAACACGGCAGTTCATCTTCTGTGCACTCCCTTTTCTGCATTAGCTTAGCATATAGATCTAATGAATGATAATGATATTGACAGCCTTAAACATGCTCGCTAGAAAATAGTCATTCTTATGAACTAATCTTGCTGTAGCAACACCTGCTGAAGGTTGGTAGCACTGTGGCGGAGAGCTTCCAATCGGGTTCGCTCGCTTTGTCTAAGAAACTATCCGACAAGAAGACATTCTATTCTATTGCGCAATAGCTACCCATTGCTTGCACCTGATTTTCCCCGTTCTCATGGAAGATATCAATGGATTATCTATTCTTACTTGAAAAAGTGATGGGCATAAAGACCGATCAATTGGATCAAGATGGATCAACTTGCGTTTTCTTCCTGATAGATACTACTTGTGCAAGGATTGACTTCCTCAAAAACATTTGACTACACTCAGCAATGCTTTCAACCGCGTCAAGCATCTGATTTTCTACCAGTGATTGAGCATGTTTCCGCACAATTGCGAGTAAAAGCTGCATGCACCCTTTGTCTTTCGGCTGTGCAAGAACCATTGCACGAATTACCGTTAAAAGGTCCTGCAGTATCATGGCATCCAGCGTAACTAGAGGCTGTGCGTTGAGAACGGTATCCACTATTTGGATGATGCCACCATTCGAAGCAAATGAATCGGTTGTTGTTTTGCTATTCGAGCCATAAACTTCGGATAAAATGGCTCTGCAATATGGAATAAGTCAACGCTAGTCATTAAAAAACGAAAATCTAAGCTTTACCTTAATAACAGCAATCGTACTGAAGGTATTGTATTCTGGGTAAACTTATTGATTACATCCAGTTGAGGTTTGTCTAACACGAACGAGATGGTGGGTAAGTTGATCTATCGTGGAAAAGCAGGAGCATTTACCAAGTGAGCGATCAATAATGAGAGGAATCACAAGTCCATCTAATAAAGCTTTTGGTTTGTCTTTACTCAGGAGGATAATGTGATTCATCCGTGAGCGTGCAAGCAATGACGTAGCCTTAACCACCTGAAAGGGTTTTAGATGAAAGCAAGTTATGCAATCCTACCACTTGCCTCCGGATAGATGACTTGACGTAATAGAATAGTAGCGCATGGATGTATAATATCAGTCGCATGGATCAACTCCATGAGATCGTCAATGGCTTGTGACGACCATGATGAGAAATCCATCACTTCAGCGGCAACCTGAAACTGTTTGGAAAGGAGATATTAGCAACTTTTTTGTCTTGTTTTCTTTTGGGAACACTTGCTGTATCTAGTGGAAGCGTTATTAACTCTGATAAACTTTGGTTTCTGTCTTCGGAGGATACAGGTTGCGATGAATTGTCGATTGTCAGCCGTCCAAGCGAATCTAGCAGAGGTTGGATGCTGTGGATGATCTGCTGCTTGTCTACAGCTGCCTCTACCTTCGCGTCTTTCGCAGCGTTCCATTAGGATCATGCTGCTGCTTTTTGTCCGTACCTGTTATGGTGTTTTGTGATGAGGTGTTCCCTGTCATCCCGCGCCGCGGTTTTCTGGATCGAAGACTAAGCCTGCTTATGTAATATGGATGGTTATGGACATTATCTTATGGATAGTATGAGTAAGTAACACTACAAAAGGATATAATTATTGGCTCCTCTGAAGACGCGTTCGATGAAATCCAGCTACGTTCAACTACATGCACGGATCAGATCTGGACATGTTATTTCAACACCTTTATACATGCCTGGCATTCGCGTTGCACCTTGTACAAATGTCGTCCTTAAGCGCTCAGAGAATTGGAATTCATTCGTAGAAAGGGCTTGTTTTAGATCCTCGAGTGCTTGCTCTTTGATTTGAGAACATGGCATGGAACACATTTACATTGGCCGCCACCAACCTGTTTCTCTATGCTGTAAGCCTTGGATTTTTTTTAATTGCAGCAATATCTCCACATAGAAGCACACACACACGCCTAACTACCAATATAAAGACGGTTAAAGTTAACTGTTTGATTATTTAATAATGTTCCAGGAAACAAAGCATAAAACGTCGAGATTACTTTATAAACAGGTTGCTACCCTTTGCTTTTCTAATAATGATCAATGGTCTCAACAGCTACAGCAGGATCGCCTCCAAAGTTCAAGCGACCTGATTCCCATTCCTTTTCAAATGCTATTCGGACTGCAACGATATTCTTGTTCTTTGTGTATGATTGAAACATCTCAGGACGTTTGGGCACCTGCCCACGAAGCCATTGTATATAATATCTGGTCTTTTCGTAGTGGCATTTAGGTACCTTGTCCTTTTTTATACTCACTGCACCATCAGACGATACGTGTAACAACGCCTTTGTCACCTCGCGGTACTCTCGAAAGATTAGATAATGTTCGTTCTTAATTTTGAAGAAGAAATCTTGTCCATTACGTTTGCAGCGGACCACTATCCCTTCTACTTCACGGTTTTGGTACAATCGCGTTCGCTGAATCTCTTCAGCAAACTTTTTCACAGTCAGGATATCAGGATGTACTTTGTAGGATATCGTCCGCATTCCAAACGTTTCGGCGACTTGACGCACGGTATTGATCGGTAATGTGTGAAAACCCGCAGTATTGTAATTGATTCCATGCAAATAAAGTCCACTCTCCTTCTCAGGATAAGGAAGAATATGTTCCTCGAAGGTATCATCGCATAACTAAGAAAAAAGAGCCCGGGTTAAGCAATCGGGATATTGTACAGCAATAAAGCACTTACTTCAGCTACAAGCGTAATATTCTTCTCTAGGAGCCATTTGGCAAGCTCCTTTTCTGTTTTGCCTACTGACTCAAGGTGCTTGACCAACCAACAATAGCCACCCCCGCCATGGGCTGACATATCGTCTTTTTGATCCGGTATCGAATGTTTCGATGTTACGATGACGGACCTTTCATTCACTGCTGCTATAAAGATTATGCATCCATTCTCTTTCAATGTTACTTCATAGGGCCCGGTTGTCTCCTTCTCAAGAGAAGACCACTAAGGGTCAACGTCAGATCAACGAACCTGGCTATAGAACGTTGTGGTAGGGTTTACCTGAGTTGCCGCCGTTTCATTCACATTGAAAAATTTGTCATATCCTCGCGCGACGATTTTGTATTGATTATTTTCTTTTGTTGTGAATAATCCTCGGGCCATGGTAGGATAGGTCGATTGCTTTTTTTTGTATACATGTTCTCGCATTGTCCAGCTCACCCACGTGGTATTATCCACATCGTACGACTTGTAACGCAATTCTTTTCCATGAGCTTTCTCGAGTTGGTATAACTTTTGTATAACGGTATGATCATCGGCTTCTACTGCCGATAGCGTAACTGGAGGAATGGTCACATTATGGTTTTGATTGTCCATGGCAGTTTAATGGACTTTGCGATCAGGAAAGATCCATTCCCCGAAAGCAAAGCCGCAGGACGGCCTTCTAGCGCGTCGATCAGGCTGTAACAGGATGCTTACCGAAAGCGACAACGCTTTGTATTACGAGTCTCTCTTCTCCCTTATATATGCGATACTGTCTATATTACTGGATTAAGTATCTTATATGGAGGATTGTCTTCAGCACATCCTCTTTAAGTTAAATACGATTTGTTCGTTCAACAAAAAATAAACTAATTACAGACACCGTATCCCCATCCAGGGTATACGCACTTTGTTGGGAGGAGCTGGTGCTCGTGCTGAGATGAGAGACAAGGAAAAGAAACGAAAGTGGGAGCGGGAGGGCCATGACGGCGAAGGCACCTCAACCGCAACGACCAATAAAACACTGTCCAACATGAAGTGAGACCAGGTCAAACAGTGCAATTGCGACGTGCACATACTTACTAACATGGGATGAGTGGTGAGGAAAAAGAAAAGAAGTTCAAAGAAGCAAAGAAAGCGACGATAATTTCAGATGTGTTTTTTTATAAAAGAACGTATCTAAAACATGTCATTATGTGTTATCCAGCAGCGTCCTGAGATGCTCTGAACCACGCTCTTCAGCAATAGATAATGACAATAAAAGCTTTGCTTGCTTAATATGCAATGGAGTGACATCGTTCATCTAGTGTAAGATGGTAGTGTAAAAAGAAGAAAGCATAGAAAGATACATTAACTAATGCAAAGATGGATTCCTTGTATGGAAGAGATCATTCACCCAGGACCAAGACACATATATGTACATGTAGCTTTTACTGAGAAGCCATTCTCGAGACACTTATAATATAGTCATAGGTAAATTACAGGGATTGTCAGTCTATAGCACAAAGCTTCACCAATGTGAAACAGAAATATAGAATGCAATGAAAAATAGATACTCTCACTCAAGTTTTTCCTTACCATTCAACAGCTCATTTATCGTTCTTTAACCGATACGAACATCTTCAGCCAATGTAAGTTGCGAGACTACAGCAACAGTGATTAACACATCGGTTCCTGTCATTCTGCTCCATCGAATGAAAATCGTCAGTGAAGGAGCAAGACTATTCTATCCTACTGTTATATTAGACCTGAGCAAGATTTGAACTATACACAGTAAAAGCATGGCTTTTTTTTTTCTTTCTTCTTTGAGCATTCTGTTACTGTTAAGATACTAGCGTGAGATTTGTCAGTCTCAGTGCAAAGTCTTCATGTTCGCTGGCACAAAGGTACCTTTTAGCTGACGTAAATTACATTGCAAGAACCTTTATTTTGTGATACTTGAATCAATAAATATGTTTTGAATGCTAATTGTATTCTTATATACATATATCTACAATGACGCTATAACCTTGACGTCGCTTATGAATATGGCTAGCTGTAAAATGACAGCTTTTCCCTCACCATTACTACGTAACCATCCTAATTGTTTAGAATCCTTTTTGTTCCTCCGTTTCTTGTTTGTTCTGCTTGATAGCCGAAAGAAACGAGACAGGTGTATTTTTGAATCTTGCAAACGGTTGGTCATGATTTAATTCCTTTGGTGATGCAGGAATATAATTTGTTGGAGGTAACGATGCAAAGCCAAAGTAGGTCCCTTGGGAAATAGCTGTGTATGGAGGAGCACTTCCCCAACCGTCTTCTGATTCTGGTTGAATGGGAGGAGCCGATTCGTTGGACCAGTTGACGGGAGAGGCAAATGTCCGCACTGCTGCGGTAGCAGGCGAAGGTGTAGCCAAGTGGGTTTTATTTAACTGTTTCGTAAGAGTCTCTTCGGAAGAGCTGACTGCAACCGAGTTTAAACGTGAGATCAGATGATCATGCTCTTCTGACATTGTCATGGAGAGGAACAAAAGCGGTTGTCATGATGCGCACTGTAATCTCGGTTAAACATCTGAGATTGAAAAATAGGCAAGTTACAGAATTCCCTTTTTTTCTTCCTGTCAACGAAGATGCTCAGTTTAGATTTCTTTATAAGAGGGCTTGAGATTCTACATATCCTATATAGACCATGATGAGTTCTTATTAACGTCATTATTTATGTTTTTAATTGCATTTTGTTCAGATACAGGTATTTGTAGTTTACTGTTACCCATAATATAGTGACGGATACAGCTCTATGGTTATATGTAGTATTTCGTTTGTCATTCATTTACTTGGAACTTTTTCGGAAAGTGCGGACTCCATTAAAGAAAGCGCAGCATAGTTGTAGGGATGGCCGTTATCTATTGGCGTAACCAACATTTTCAGAATTGATGGAGATCACACCATGTAGTGTAACGATAGAAATGTAAAATAAAAACAGGGCACTTTGCACGTATCTATTATACAAAGCAAAAAATCGTAAAACTTAAAACAGGAAACTTTGGTACTAGACAGCCACAGGTGTCATTGCGCTATTTAGAAACTGTGAAGCTTCTTGGTTGTGGTCTTCTCAAATTTCGTAGTTCCTTCAAAACTTTTAGTTCTCTTTTGTTTTAGCAATCGTTTTCATACAGCAAAATGTTTTACAAGTAGCAGATTTTGTCATAGTAAAATGCTGCGAATTTGCCGTCACTGCCACGGAACGAAACACTCTTGCACTACTAACCAATTGTGTGTGGCGAACCCTGTGAATCCTGCGCACACTCAGGGACAGGAATTGGTGGGATTTGTCAACATAACAGTAGCTAGAAGTTAGCCAATTTATTTACGTACCTACTGTGAACTGCGTTTACTGACCGTTTCTCTGTTTCTAACATCATAAGAAATGTTGAGTAGTACTATATAAAAACAAAATTAAAGCTACATTTACTGAGTCTGCGGCGTAGTGGTCTCTACCAATCAAATGGTGTAATCTTAAGACACACTATATCACTAGCACTGAAGTCTTTAATGCCGAAAATATGGTAAATTAAAAGGTGATACCAAATTCATTACAAAGGAAATGAATATTACACAGTTAGCTGGAAGATCACCAATACAAGCTTAGTCTTTTATAAAACGTTAAAATAATGACAGCTTATTCACAGATAATATTTCATTTTAGATAGATGATATAGCTATTTTGTAAAGAGAAACAACAAAATGGCCCTTAAATCCAGCGACCGCTTGCACAATGATCACCCGGTTTTATATGACACAACAACCTCATTGAGCCCAATTTCGGAATAATTGATCTCTAGTAACCATCAGGATCAATGCTTGCTGATAGAGCGGTATGCAAATATCCGTCCTCTTCATACACCGGTGATGACGAGAATTGTCGGATGCAAGGTGGAAAAGGGCCCTGCGTATGCTTTGCTCAGAAATGTGAGGATACTATGATTTCGACTAGACTGGGAGAGTGTCGCATAAACTTCCATCCATTGCAAGCTATTTGAAGTGCGCAGTCACGATTTGATGTTGTCTAACAAAGCATCATCTTCCTTTCCTTTTCTCTCTTTCTCAAGAACACATTTTCATATAGCCATGAGCTCTAGCAAAAAGAGAAAGTTACTTTCAGAGGCCTTAGAAAATGTACCTATTTCAGATATATTTGAAGAAAGCTCTTCTTCTTCTTTTGCCGTTTCCTGTAAGTGTGTTAGACGACAAGCAGTGTTCCAGGAGGTTCTTTACAAACCTCATATCGATGTAGCAAACCATGGTAAAAAAGGAGATGATGCAAATGAAAGTGATGATGACTTTCAACCGGTAATTCCTATCAAAAGAAAAAAGGCATATGCTTCTTCAGGTAAAGAATATCTCAAAGATATCTGTACGACTTACATTGATCGATTAGTTAACAAACGCACCGGTGCCGTGCAACATTCAATGAGTGAAACAAAGCCCTCCACGTCTGCATCCTTATCCTCAGGTAAGCAGGACTGATTGAGTTTTTCAGTGTTTTGACATTGCCAATAACCGTCTTTCAAAGATGTGCCTTTAGCTCCAAAAACAAAAAGACAACAAAAATTTGAAATGGCCAATAAGAAAAGAGAAGCCAAGCATCAAGCCAAGAAGGAGGCGCAGCAGAAGAACACCGAAGGAAAAGAAGTTGTCTGTGGTTCTTGCGGTAAGACAGGTCACAGTCGGGCATCAAACGCTGCCTGCGAGAACCATAAACCTCGCTGAAAGACTCTCACCCAGTTGAAGCGTACAAGCATTATAAAAACCTCTTTGCAGAATACCTGCAGGAACCCAGACTTTGTGGAAGCTATCCGCACTGCTGTAAAACACGTGCGAGACATCACATATGCCGGATTACTTTTTGCAAACTATTATATACTACGATTGCTTGAACAGAACAAGGAGCTGCCTGTCATTTCTCACGACTTGTGTTACGGTCTTTTTGCAATAATTGCAGGAAAAGGCGACAAAGCGAGTGCGGATATAAAAGATGCATTTCAAGTATTCAAAAGTGAAGTCCATACTTTCGATCCAAGTTATTTTGTGTCTCAAGGATACATGACACTGATCGCTGATGCTGCAAAGCAATACGAGGAGTGTATCCGTAACCATGTTGTAGCCAACTTTGAGAACAAGACAATCCAGTATTTGCTCATCCGGTTTTCTGACAAAGAAGACCCGGCTTACCTTGGCAAAACTACAGTTTCGGAGCGTAAAGCTCTGGCAAGATATGCTTATACGGTGGCAACAGAGGATCCATCCAACGGATTCAAATGGCCACAATCTGTTCCGCATTCGGACGAACGGCAGAAAGTTATAGATAGTTTGATTGCTTCTCTGGACATCGGATCCCGCCCGATAACAGGCTTGATGCTCAATGCATACCCGGAGAGGTATCTGGCATGGATACACAAAATACTGCAGCGGATGGAGAAAAAATCTGTATCCAGGAAGAAACACCCCAAAAGTATGTCTCAGCAGCTTTTGTGTATCGAAATGTAACAGAGGTAAGCCTTCTGTTTCTCCTTCTTGCAGTCTCTGATATGATGTTGCAGTTGGTCGACACCACCCAACTTTCGAAGAAATTTTTATCAAGTCTCAATCATGCAGTGCGCACGTCGATTCGTCAAAAGACGCCGATCCAGTTAGGAAAAAGGTTTACCAGAAATTTTCCCGAGAAGGATTGGGCAGCTGTTCAAGAGTTTGTCAAGTCTACAACATCTGCCATTGAAAACAACACTTTCTGTCCGCTGAAGTACACGGATCCACGTGGTTGTCGACGTTTTACACTCTTGCCTGTTTATTCATTTCAACGTCGTCATATTACTATTGATTTTCAAGCGTTAGGGAAGCTATTGTCTTCCGCCAACATCATACATGAAAAAGCTGTACCAACAGCATCCGAGGCAAGGCAAGCATACTTTGACCTTTTCGAAATGAAAAAGATTGGCTACGGGACGCTTGGTAGCTTGGAAACCGAGAAATCCGTGTTTTGGTAACTGTAAAGGTCGTTTTTCGGATTTATTGAGCTGCTTATATTAGGGATAAGATAAGGACAGATGGTATAGATGCGAAATTCATATTCAAACGGCCTAAACGCGAATCGTCGTCAAAACCACTTACTCCAGCAGACTTGAAAGATATGGCAAAAGATGCACTGATTTGGGGAGTCGACCCTGGCGTGACAGATACATTTGTTGCTGAAGACGGCTGTGGGAAAGAGTCGCATCGGATCAGAAAAACGAGTACTGCTGAGTACTACGACGTTTGTGGTTATAATCACGCAACGCGCAAGCGTAACGAGTATATAACCTCAAATCCACAAGTAAAGGAGCTTATTGATCGAATACCGAGCATGAAATCGGCAGATCGAACCAAAGTTATAGCTTCCCTTCGGTACCGATTTCAACATCACCAGGAAATAATAAACTTTTATGATCTTGATGAACAGTAAACAATCCATTTCGTTACGATTTACTCATTGGAATTTTAGGTTCTGCCGACTGAAATTCAAGACTTATATACCAAAGCAAAAGGGAGTGACGGAGATTGGGAAGCGACTCTTGGATGGAAGCAAGAAGTATGCGGTTCAACAAGTTGACAGTGATACGCCAAAACGTAGCTTAAATAAGAAGAGGAAGTGGACAAAGAAGTCGAACAAGGACGAAGAAAAGGAATCTCAAAAGCCAATATTGATTGCGTTCGGGAGCGGTGCCTTATCGTCTTCAATGCGGGGGAAACTGCCTGCTTCGGCGAGAACCATAAGAAATCGTCTTTATCAGCTATGTAGGCAACGGAAGGTATTTCCTGATTAAGAGTCATAATATATTTCTCCTAAAGCTATCATATATTTAGGTTCCTGCGAGGGTTATAATGGTCGACGAGTATCTCACGTCGCAAATCTGTCCTGTCTGTAGCAAAAGAGAGTTGAAAAAGCAGCAAGAACGGCCCGGAAGCCATGAAAAAGCAGGTGCAGCTTTACATGCGGTACTAAGATGTAACAGTTGCGCTATACTTTGGAACCGTGACGTTCTTGGTGCGAAAAGTATTTTGGCTGTTTTCAAGTATATGATGACGAACAATAATGAGCGTCCTTCCCCTTTCAAACGGCCAGCCAAGTCAAAAACAAGTCCGGAGATGCAAGAGCCGGACCTTCCATAACTGGGAAACTGGTTAAACGATTATTCTACCCAAATATCTTATAGTCAAACTAAGGAAAACGAGTCCAGTCTTTGCTGTACGTTTGTAGTTGAAAGTTGAGCATCTTTAACAAGAGAGTCTGAGGATTATAATTGCACTGGATACTAACCTTCCCTGATGGATAGGGTTGGAAGAAGCGACAGCCAAGACAAAAGGAGAACCGATTATGGATGTGTTTGTCTCACTTTCCCTATTTGACAGTCAACGTCTTTTGCGCTTGACACACACTCTTTCTTTACTCATCGTTATTCCCCTCACCCTTCCTTTCCCCATTTCCCGTTCCTACAATCACTTTAGAACATACATACAGTCGCTCTTTTACCTATAGAGTAAACCCATTTCAAGGTTTCGTTCTACGGATCTGGTGGGATCTCATCTTGTCTGAATGAATACGCCCCTTTAAACCATCCTTTCCTTTTACCATTATCATCTTTAACCTTAATTTCAGGTCGACACTCAGTCGATTCCTGCTCCAGCCCTATAATACTATCCTTTTTAAACAAACATTCGCACCTTTTCCGTACATTTCTCGAGTAAGTCTAGTCACGCCATTCAATAACTATTAAGGGCTAATCTTCTCCTGACTTGTGTTATGTGCAGAATTTGAAAACCCAATCAACCTCATGTCGTCATCCACAGTATCTGACTCTTATATAAGAGAACATTGGAAATATATGCAACAACAACGCGACGAAGAAGAATACGCCGGATATAAACAGTTTGCCAATAGTAACGAACCAAGCAACGCCATGTTACATGAAGGAAGATCTAAGAAATCCGCAGTTAGCAGGACAGATACGAAATTTATGGATGAGCCTCCTATCATGCAAAATAGTGCGAGAATTTTTACACATTTACAGAAGTACACTGACGATGCAGGTATAAGCAGACGTGGGGTTTTTGAAGCATTCGATGAAGTGGAAAGAGAATTGGATGACCCAAAGTATACTGCCCCATCTAGCGAGAGAAAGCGCTCAACAGCAATCACCCGGAAAACATCAGTGACAGATAATGCAACGCGCACAGACGTTGGATCGACATCCGGCAGACGTAAGAGTCTAGCCAGTGCTCTTGGGACAACAATTAAGCTGAGAAGAAAGTCTCGCGGCCAGGCTGATAGTAATTGCACAACTTTACACGCCATCACCACAACGGAGAATGATCCAAGAATTCCTTCCCCCCGTCTGTGTACTCTTCGAACAAAAAAATCAGCAGATAACTTGGCGACTGGGTCACCGAAGCTCAATACCACTTCTCTTCGCCGGCACGCTTCTTCTGGCTCGACATTAACATCGAAACAAGCATGTCATTCTCAGAACCGACGTCCTGTATCATACAAGGGGAGCGGAAAGCTACCTAATGAATACAAACTGGATGAGGATAAACAGTCTACAGCTCATGCCATCTGTAAAGACTCAAATACGTGCAGATCTGCAGATCATCAACGAACATTAAGACCACGTGCAAAGTCATTACGAGATGCCCAAACGAGTGCACGCTGCGTTGAACCTATAGATCAGAAAGCTCGGATTGTAGATGTTTTATACGATGCTTTGAACGAAAGACGGTCAAACAATCGAGAATATAATACTCATGTGGAAAAAGGATCTCATACGAAGCAGCGAACCAGATCTAGAGCTTTAAGATCCCCTCCACCACCACTGGCTGATGCTTCGCATGATCCACCAAGTCTTCCGAATGTGAACGTCAGACAAATCCAAGAAGTAGTCGATTCACCCCCACTCAAATACACCGAACCAACAATAGCTGCTTGCGACGATTATGACCATTCGTCCCATCAGCAAAAAATACATTTCGTGCAGCGGGAAAAATCCAGCCTTACAAGTGCAGAAGTGATCAATAACATCAAACGACGCCTCAGCATAGGCAAAGCGAAAGTACAGCAACTCGAAGACTCTCTTTCGAACAAATCTGGTATAGCGCTTACAACCGATCGTAAGAGCCTGCCTGCAAATTTTACGCCTCGTAAGGAACGACAAAGAACGTTGTCAAGCGGGTCGAAATTACTTGTTGCTACGAAGACTGACAACGATACGAGAAGAAAATCATTGGCTCATACGTCTTCTTCCCGCCATGGCTTATCAGATTACACTGGCTACTCGAAATCTACTGTGACTAGTCAACAGCGTCGTTCCGGGATGTACTCGCCGCCTCCACGTTCAAGTAGTTCTTCCACCCGCACATCTAAAGAAGGTACTCCGACACCAGCAGCAGCTGAAGAGGAGGCTAATGAAACAATTCCTCCCGTTCCTCCTGTGCCCAGATATCATTCGATGACGATGTCAAACAAGCTAAGCGCAGAAGATGCTGCTAGCGTAGTAAGCAGTTTTGATTCGGGCCTTAGTGACAAGAATTCGAAGAAGATGTCTTGTCAGCGAACCAGTGCAACTTCCTATTCTGAAACGGATGATAGTGATAATAGCCATGGCAGAACCAGCAGCAGCGATCGGTATACATTTTGTCGCACCAAAGAAAAGTCGCCCAGTACAATAGACAACGAATCTAACAACAACGTATGCGCCCGCAGTACTCGTACATCTAGAACGGAAAATCTTAAGGAACGAATACCAACATCATCTTCCTATGGCAGTATAGCCCATCTGAAGCATGCGGTAGCAGAGCCTGATACGCCTACCTTCACTGATCGCCGGTCAAACAGAGGGAGTAACTTACATTCCACGGTTTCTGAAACTCTTGACAAAGCATCTACAACTACACGCAAACGTGGCAAGGTACTCACTGATAGATCTATGACTTGAATATTCTTAACAAGTTGCTTATAGACACTTCCTGGAAGTTTAGCTGCTCCTCCACCTATACCATCCTTACCATTACCTCCTATGAAACTAGAGCCTATGCATTTGAACATGCGATTGCCTAAGCGTAAATCTCTCTCTAAATCCCCAATGATACGGGCTACTGCGACAACGCCCACCCGCATTCCGGTACCTGTGTCCAAACAATCTGTTTCTCGATCAGCCCAGTACGACTCATTAAACTGTAGCGCAGATAGAATACGTATTGACGAGGATGCTTCCGTCACTACTGCAAAAGAAGATCGGAACAGCATCGGAATGTCGGGCAAATCGCAAATTCCATCTATCTCTCCTAAGCATACATCAGAACCATCCAAGACCGGATCACAAAAGTCGGATGAGCCCAGTGCCCCTGCTAGACCATCTCGCCGAAAGCAGTCTTTGTCTGCTTCAACT
Organism: Apophysomyces trapeziformis B9324; assembly: GCA_000696975.1. Lineage (NCBI taxonomy): Eukaryota > Fungi > Mucoromycota > Mucoromycetes > Mucorales > Mucoraceae > Apophysomyces > Apophysomyces trapeziformis. The sequence continues at coordinate 228,914 of JNDP01001378.1, read as the reverse complement.
GCACCGAAAACATCGCAATTTGACACTGGTCTATGTCCTAGGATAGATTCTACCGTTGTTGCAACGTCAAGAAGCCGGAAAACGAGCACAGCCACTAGTGGGACATTGAGTCGAACTACATCTGGATATGCTATCAGAAAGAGCTCAAGTGCGTCTGCTGAACTAGAAGCGTTGGACAAGGAGAAAGGTACTAATATTTTAATGTTTTAACGTTTAACTTAATGCTTTAGTAGAACGTCATCGCGACTTCAGCCTACATGAGAAGCTGCAGGCTATGGTTGCACAACATGCAATGGACGAAAAACGGACGGCAAATGCTGATGACAGGTCTTTGCGTGAAACAGCGAAGACCAACACCTGTAAGGCAGGTGAACGGTTGTTGCCAAATGATCGAATGAAAGTCAAACGTGCAAGCGACTCATCTCTTCAAGAAAAAGAGAGAATAGAAGTTGGCGCTCGTTCGCCTAAGAATCCAGACATAGCGATCAAGTATTATGCCCAGTACCTATCTTTGTATGAGCAAAGCGAGATTCGCGATTTTCCACAGGTTTACTTTATCGGCTCCCATGCAAAGAAAAACCCAGCAACTCTTGATCTGCCTGAGTGCAATTATGGTTATGATGACGAACGTGGGGACTACAAGATAGTTTTGCAAGATCATCTTGCTTATCGATACGAGGTTCTCGATGTTCTTGGTCGTGGATCGTTTGGTCAAGTGGTCAAATGCTTTGATCACAAGACCGGTCTAACGGTAGCCATTAAGCTTATCCGAAACAAGAAGAGATTTCATGCTCAGGCATTGACTGAAATCAAGATTCTGAAACGTTTGGTGGACTGGGTACATAGTTCTCTTCCCGAAGTCCGTACAGTGACTGAATTATTTTCTTTTTGACTAGGATCCGGAAGATAGATACCATAACATTAGAATGACCGATTATTTCTCCTTCCGCAACCATTTATGCATTGCGTGTGAATGCCTGAGTATGAACCTATACGAATTTATTAAGAGCAACAATTTCCAAGGCTTCAGCCAGAGCTTGATAAAAAGGTAACCCTATGTTATAGAAAGAGGTTGCTAAGCCGTGTTGGTTAGGTTCACCGTGCAACTACTGCAATCGTTGTGTTTATTACAGGATCATAAAGTTATTCACTGTGATTTGAAGCCTGAGGTATGTAATCACATGCATGCGACTTGGGGTTTCACGTAATATCTGCAGAATATCCTCCTCAAACATCCTACCAAAAGTACTATCAAGGTGATTGACTTTGGTAGCAGCTGTTTTGAAAACGAAAAAGGTTAGTTTGAGCTGCATTTGAACCTTGTGCTGACATCTTTGTCAAAGTCTATACCTACATACAAAGCCGATTCTACCGGGCACCAGAAGTCATATTGGGTAAAAAAAATAACTTTTTGCATATAGTTTGTTCTCACGCAAATGTTGTATTTCCAGGAATGTCATACAATATGGCGATCGACATGTGGAGTTTTGGCTGCATTTTAGCTGAGCTTTATACAGGTAAGCAATGAAGCAAGAAAAGAGTGTCAAACTTACGGCGGAGTTACAGGTATTCCGATATTTCCAGGGGAAAACGAGCAAGAACAATTGCTGTGCATCATGGAAATACTCGGTGTTCCGGACCCGTACTTAATCGAGATGAGCTCACGAAAAAAGTTATTCTTTGGTAAGTGCCTTTTAGTTGTTACGCGAATTTGCGCTAATATTCATTTTCCAGATTCTTATGGTAACCCTCGTATTATACCCAACTCAAAAGGTCGGAAAAGAGTTCCAGGGAGTAAGACTTTGGCACACGTATTAAGATGCCATGACGGAGCATTTATCGATTTCATCGAGCGGTGCTTAGAATGGGATCCTAGGAGACGAATGCGACCTGCTGAGGCATTCCACCATGTCTGGATCAAGGAACATCATGCCAAATATGTCTCTTCAAGAACAGATAGTGCCAAAGGCTCGTCAAGGTAAAAAAAAAAATTAAAAAAATAAAAAGGGTGTAGAGCAGTTGTTTGATTGTTATACTTATGGTCTTATACAAGCCGACGCCGATAAGATCAGCAAGGCAAATTGTCATGGGTCAAGATCGTAATGCCAACTATCTTAGTCGTGTCAAGAAAGTTTCCACTGCAGTAAGCTCTTTTTTCTTCTTTTCCCTTGTTGCTTTCTTTTTCGTTTTGGTCAATATATCTCGCGTTTTTTGCATTTCGTATGTTTGGTATAAATATGTGCGGGAATGTATAAAAAAAATCAATTATTTGCACGGACAAGCATGAATTAGTTTTTATTTGTATTTTGGCTGGGAAGTATCAAGTTGGAAGTATGTTATGCATCTTGTGTTTCCCATAGAGACAACAGGTTTTTCGCGTGCGCATATCTGATTCCGAAATAGGGGAAGGAAGACCCCGATGGTCATTGGACCTTTTGATACACAGGCTTTGGAGGAAACATAGTTGTTTTTAAGTTTTCAATAAGCAAGAGAACGAATCACGGGGCTTCATATGATGGCTTTGTTGATAAAAAAGGGCAAGGCTCATAATGTGTTTGTCCAACAAAAAGATCTACCGTTACTTTGGAGTTTCGGACGGATCTGACCGATGAAATGTACCACCTGTTCTCAGGATTGGTTCGGTTTCTCACTGTTTCCCCGCATGGGGGGTTGGACCGTCTACGTACCTCAAAAAAAAAGGACATCGTGCTAAAGACGCCACACAAAATAGTCCTCTTTTTTCTCTTCTTTTGTATTTCCCTTTTTCTTCTCTCTTTCTCTTTCTTCTTCTATTTTAAAACATTTTTGTCTTATTTCAAAGCTAGAGAGAAAAAGAAAACAATGCCACCAAGTCCGCCTAGTAACCGTAAAATGACCAATCCACATCCAAATCGACATTTGCTTGCCGAACGCTGTTCGACTGTACGAGCATGTGAACCATGCAAACGCCGAAGACGACTATGCAACGGCCATCGTCCTTGCAGCCACTGTATCGATTCGAATGTCGATTGTATTTATAATGTAGTTCCCGACCATTCACGAGGTGTTTTTACAACAAACACTGCTCGGCGGCTAAGTTCCGGTTCAGCTTGTGAGACCTGCCGTCGACGGAAAACAAAGTGCGATGGCAGCAATCCTTGTGCATTCTGTGCTGCTAACGGTATTGAATGTGTGAATAATTCCGAGCGACGAAAGAGGGCCATGATGCCAGCCGCTGACAATGAGGCCATGGACCGGATCGAAGATCGTTTGAGACGCATAGAGAAACTTATGACGGCTTTCACCCCCAGCCCGCTCTCACAAACAACCACTCATTTTCCGGAAGAGCATGTTCAAATATCAGGCATGACAGCCTTTCGAAAGCTTTCATCACCACATCCTCCTCCCCCTCCACCTATGATGCCTCGTCCCCACCGTCATTCTGTTCAGGGTATCAGTGTTGCTAAAGAACAATTGGAACTGCGTACGGCTTATGCCACACTAAGAGGTAAAAAAGAAAAATTACATCAGATAAAGAAAAGGAAAGCGGTTCTTTTTACCTGTTTTGTATTTGTGAAGAGAAAGGACCTTCTCCTAGTTATGAATCTGCAACACGCTATGCAACACCTCCCCACAGTAGTAATAACAACAACATCAGCAACAACCAGAACCAAAATTATGCGTTAACGGAGCAGATCCGATCCCTTTCACCTCCGCCATCGGCAGGGGCCTCCTCATCACCGCCCATGTCGCCTAGTCAGATATCCAGTGCAACTTCGCCTCTTACTGCATCCATGCTCAACCTGACCTTGTCACCCTCCTCATCTACATCATCCAATTCCTTACCACCACCACACGCCTCATTGTCAACACCCTATCTAGGTCACAAGAACACCTGGCCTGTCTCGGGTCTCTCTGACCAACCAGGCCTGGTGAATCATAGTAGCAATGGTACACCAAGTCCGCCGTCTTCCTCCCGCAGCACGTCCCGGGATACCGAATGGAAAACAACGTCCTCCTCATCGTCATCCATCATGCCTAGTCTAATGGGTAAATGACATCAAACAAAAGAAATAAGAGGTCACGCTGGCCTGTTCACACGGAAAAAGCTAACTTAATCATGCAATATATTCTTAGACCAACTCTCGAAACGAACATTTGCGTTGGATTACCCTGTTACACAGTATCCAATCTATCCATTGACTCCACCATCGCGTCATCCTCCATCACCACCCAACTCTACAACAGAATGATGATGTGTTTCCCTTCCCTTTCCTTCCTTCTTTCTTTTACATTCGTTTTCTCTCTTTTTCATTTGTACAACGCTAGCCTCTTTATTTTTTGCTTCCAGATAATCTAAACTTTAAAAATGTCTATGTGTATGCTATTTTAAATCTATATTGTTATATTTTCTTTGTTTCTTTCTCTTTATACTTATGAAAACAACGGACGAAAAGAAAAGGGGCATTAAGGGATAAGAGGAACAGCTGAGCAGCAAAAAAAAAAACGAGAAAGCAATGATCATCTTATTGACAACAATGTGAACAAGTCATGCTGAGGCTCGAACCGAAAGCTGACATGTCATATGGGCCCGGAGTATTCCCTTGTTAAGTACTCAAAGCAGTAAAAGAAGAAGGAAACAACGGAAAAGAGAATGGATGGTATAGAAGAGGAGAAAGTGGTTTATTATATCGGTAATCTGGCCTATTACATCTAATGGCAGGATATAATGAAACTTCTTCTATCATACAGTAAGAATAAAAGTAGAGGAAAATAATTAATAGGAATAGAAAATGAAGGGTGCGTCTAGTAAAAGTGTATAGGGCGAACTGGCAGCGTTTCGAACGCCTTTTTCACTGATGAGGCTATTGTCATCGCCTGATTGTTTACTATCTTCTGCCCTGCCCTATGGCATTTAGACTTCTTCCAGATACACCTTCCTTCATCAATGCCCCCTATTGACGGTTCAACATCGAAAGCTTCTATCACAACAAAGCGGCCACTCCGCTAGTACTTCGCACGAGTCCACTCGGGTCAAGGTAAGTAAAAAAAAAATATGACTTGGGCCACAGCCCATTTTTTCTTTTACCTGCTACGTGTGAAACAGAGAGCTGCTTTCAGGACTAAATATGATTAGAAGCAGACATTGTACAGACTCAAGGATACGCACGATGTATAAAGCTTTCTGTATGCATGGTCCATCAAACGGCTTACTTAAGTCAGGTTTCCAAAGACATTCTTTCTATCTGGATGATTGGGATTTTCAAAGCCAATGGACCACACTCGTTGCTGGGAAAACAACAAGATACTTTTCCAGGCTTCGGTATCGTTTAAAGACAAAGCTCATCTGTCCGCCTTTTAGCAACTGCACATGAACCCCAAAACATTAATTTATTTCCGAATAAGAACATTAAGTGGGTTGAATGCGCGGCTAATGTACTATGTAGACTGTTGTCTGAGTCATGGGCATAGAGGAAGCTAATTCCAATGTTTGTTTGACCTGGTGTAACCTCTCGATCTCGGAGCATCTTATATAGTCTGCAGCCTAGAGTTAGCTATGCTTAACAGCCAAACCCTTCTTTTCTCATTTAGTCAAAAGAAAAAATGACGTAGCTTGTAAAGACGATTCTTGATTTCGTTCATGACACTATGTGAAAAGCTAAGAGACTTTCATTGTCATTCACTAGGCGAAAGGGAATATTGCTAGAAGCGATCAAACGCTCTAACATGTGCTTACACGTATTTCTGCGCAAAAGCATGGCATAGAAAAGGCAGTGTGCTATATATCAGGTGAATTGTCCTGCTTCTGTAGTACAGGTGAAGTGTAAATAAATAAAAGCCCTTGTTTCCTGCTTCTACCAACTGGTAAGGTACAATTTTTCTTCTTCATGTATCTTTCTTACACTGCAACAGATACACAACAAAGCTCTTCCAATGACAACTTCTTTGTTACAGATGGTCCATTTTTTTTAGAAAGAGAACATTGATATTGAATGTGAAGCAATTATGCAAGTATAAATCGGCATTCTTATCCGTTGACTTAAAAGAGCACTAATTTCTTTCTTTTGCATGAAGCGTGTTGTGACACTTTTTTTCTGCGTGCGGGATTGTTTTATTGTCCCTGTACAGGATATCACATTGATGTACATGCGGTAATGCTGTAATATATGTATACAGATGGGGAATGATGACAACAACAACAGTGCAATATCGGCAAGGCAGTACCTTAATGGTGTAACATCGGATGAATCCGGGGCAAGACCATTGGTCGCTGGGCATGGAGCGGGGCACGATGGATGAAGGATTGTTCTGCAGGTTTGTTAGATTGAGAGGTGTCGTACAGTTACTCTGCACAACACAAACTCCCTTTGTTGAGCGCCCTTTTCTTTTTCTTTTTTCTTTTTTTTTTTTGCTTTTTTTTTCTTTTCTTTAGTTATGCAAAAGAGCAGAATTCGATAGTTCTATCCGAATTAATGTCAACTGCTGTAAACTATGCAGCTTTCGACATTTTATACGGACTCTCTGTCATTACCATGTTTCAATAATCTGCTTTTACGTGATATTACTCTGTTTGACTTGAAGGTTGCCACAAAGACATAAGCGAGATTAGACACATCATGAAACTCATAGCCTGCTTGTCGTGTTCTTAGGAGTCATCATGGCATTCCAGATGGGCGAATCGTGCTAGGTTAAGATCAGGAACATCTGGTGCGAAACGCAACGTTCACATAACAACAAAGGATATACGCAGTAATCATAGTAGTAAAGGAATGAAAAGCTTGCATTCAAATGTACTATTGCCCTCATTTCCTCGTCATGAAAGGCAAGATTTGCCTCGACCTGTATCGGCTCGAAATGTTACCTTTCCCCCTGAAAGCTTGCCCTGCTGTCTTGAACGCCCATCTGAAGATATCAGTAGTGGGAGCAGTCAATGCCATCCCTCTTTTTCCTCTTCCTCTTCTTCTTCTGCTTCATCGTCGTCATTTTTTTCTCCTTCTTTTCATTCCTCTCCTTCTCTCATTACGGCCCATTGCATCAATTCTCCTCTAATAGCCACCGAAAACAAAAAGCGACGCGATAGTACAGGAAACATGGATTTAGCAAAGCAACTAGAACCGTCTTCTTCGACAACAGTTATTAGAAAGCCTCAGCGTTCATCATGGTCTCCCCATAGTAACCGCACAGCCCGTCCGTCCGACACTGATAATCATTCATCTAGCGATGTGGCGATTTACCCACATATCGATATCTTTGAAGTTTTTGGCGCCAAGATCTCACGAATCACGCGGACGATGCAACAATACCATCTTGATGACTTATGTCGATCTAAGATGACAACCAATGAACAGGAGCCGCGAGTCACCTCATCTGCTGACCCGAAGATAGACTTTGCAAGGTTCGAACAGAAGGACGAAGCCAATAATAATACCAGCATCTGTCCTTGTCATCAGGAAGAAATTAATTCGAACGTCAAACTTTTACAAAAAGTACCTAGCACAGGGGTACATGCAACCAAAGACGGTTCGGCCGCTGGACGGCCTGTCCTGACGACCCTATTCTTGACGACAGACCACTTATTCCAGTCACACCGATCAGAAGAAACAACGCCGATTATGCCGTACGACACTGATTCATCGTCCGCAACATGGCGTACCCAGTTTCGGGAATTGATGACTGTCTGTGTGGTCCTTGCTGAACAATTGGAATGCTTTTCCACCGAGTTATTAGATTCTGAGAGACGCGTACGCGAACTACTGCTTATCCACAGTATGCTCAATGATGAGTTTCAAGAGCGTGAAAAAGCTTACGAAAGTCGATTGCGCGAATACGGGGAGGCGGCTCAACGACAGCGAATGATGATTGAGTCGTTGGAAGAATTGATGATCGATCTCGAAATGAAGACTGGAAGATGGCAACCATCTGGGCAGACGCTGGACGTTGCTACAGGTGCTAGTGTACCTAAGCCTACCAAGCATTGGGACGTTCGACGGACAATTTCGGATACTTTTAATACAGAAGATAAACATGATCTTGTACAACGCACCCGTTGGGTGGTCGGAACGATGATGGGAGGTAGTGTAGGCACCGGAAAGGTCATACATTCCTTCGAAGACCAATTGCGTGGTATGGAATTGGTTATTGCCGGTGCAGGTGCCACTTTTATGGAAGAAAAGGTAAGGGATCCAATTGAAAATGCAGGGAAAAAGAGAACTTGACCATCCTAAGGTATCTGATTTGGTTGATCTTTTTTTTTTCTTTTGTTGCGGAATCGGATGGATTGATAAAAAAAAGTTATCTACCCGTTACCATCGTTATGTATTACATCTCTCACCAGAAGATCGAAAAAGTCGGTTCGTACTTCTACCAAGGCATCAATGGGTTCAGGATGAGCAAGTTCAACAGTGTCAATTCCGATGCCGGCGGGAAACGGCGGAAGGAGAAGAAGAAGAGGAAGTAATGCGATGCAGAACCATGTTTAGCTTTCTGGAGCGAAAGCATCATTGTCGGAGGTAAGCCTGAGACATCCGTGTAATACAATCAAAAAGAAAAAAAGAAGCATGTGTACACACGTGGTTACGTGTCACGCATGGGCTGCTTTTTTTTTTCATGTGCTCACTGAGAATAAACAAAGGTGTGGGCATATTATATGCCACCGTCATAGTTGTAACCGACTACCACTTTTTTTACCGACTGGAAGCACCGGCCAATGGTGTCGTGTGTGCGACGAATGTTTTATTGAACTCATCCAGCCAAAACTGTAAATACAATACACACAACACTTTGTCTCTCCCTCTCTCTCAACACACTCACACACACAGAAACCTAGACGCAAAAATACCCTCGTGCTATATCACCTTACCGTTACAAGTTCTTATTAACCTATTTTATTGATCCTTTCATTTTGTCCCTTTTTCTTCTTATTTCTTTTTTATTTCTTCATTCACTCTTATACCCCTTCTCTCTGTCTCTCTATCTTTTTCTGTGTCTCCCTGCTTTTTTTTATTTTATTTTATTTCCTTGTTAAAAAAACAAAAGTTTATTTTTTTATTTATTGAAATTTTCATGTTTAATGAAAAGAGGAAAAAAAAGTTTGGAGCAAATATACCCTTTTTTGTTTTTGTTCTTTTCTTTTTTTTTTTGTGTGTGTGTGTTTCGTTGGATAGTAAAACAAACTTGTTAAATCGTTGTGGCTGTGTTGATTGGATCATCACCCAGGAAATCAAGACCTTTACCAATGCCGAGTTTCTCGGACGTGGTAGCATCACCGATAGCTGCCATTTCCACGGTGCCTGCTCCTCGTTCAAATTCATAGATCATGACAAGAAGTGGCGAGGAAAGTTCTTCCGCGGGAAATACATGTTGCGCCAGATCACCAAAAAGAGGATCCGTTGGGGTCGTGGCCGCGGTACTAGTAGCGCTTGCAGTAGAAGTCGTAGTACTGCTCGTTGTCGTGGTGATCGTTACCGCCGTGGGTGTGTTGCCGTTGCTATGACTCGAAACGTTGTCGCCATTGTTATTATTAATATTAGCATTGGCGGTGGCATTGGCATTGCCGTATTTTACTTCGATATCTTCAAACACCTAAAAAAAGAAAAAGAAAAATAGAAAGGGAATGAATATAAACCGTTTCTTCTCATGGCTGGCATTTTTGTTTTCTCGTTTTTTTTTCTAGGCTTACCTGAACAATGCAAAGGTTATTGATAGCAATATCAATTTCTTCCCAGGATTGCAGCGATCGAATGCCTTTCATAAAAGCATCGAAGAATTGGTTGACATAGACAAAGCTGTACATGTATTTGCCTTCGTTCACCCAAAGCGCTTGTTGTATTTCTTTGGACTCGAGGACCACATTACCAAAAGAGTAGATGGTCGTCGTGCATTCAATCGTACGCCGATCGCGTGATTCAAAAAAACAGGTGTTGCTAAAGTAAAAGTCTGAAATATTCAGATTCAAATCGAGTTTCATCTGTAGCATATTTTTGTTATGTTTTGAAGGTTTTAAATTGGATTGAGCGATTTTGGTTTAGGATATTGTTGTTTTTTTTTCTTCTTCTTCTTCTTTGCTTTACCTGAGCTAATAAGACAATCTCGGCGGGTATCGTTGTCAGTTCATGTACAGGAGGGCATTTATCCTTGCTCAACACGTCTGGGCTCACCGTAGCAAGACAATTAGGGTAGCAGTGAGGTAACTGGACAAGGTTATGGGTCGAAAGCGTCTACAAAATGAATATGATAAAAGTGAGCTTTCTCTTATTTATCCAGCAGCTTAGTTTTTTTTTTCTTTTTTTTTTTTTTTTTTTTTTTTTTTTTTTTTTTTTTTTTTTTTTTTTTTTTTTTTTTTTTTTTTTTTTCCGAAGGATCGTAAGGGAGGGTGTATTCAAGATAAAGGCATAGGTAGTTTGGCCAAAGGCTCAGGTTGCTTGGCGTTTCAAGCTCTTTTATCACAAGGTCCATGGGTCGAGAGGAGGAGGAGGATGTCAGGACCGAGGCATTGGCGACGGTGGATTTCTTTCTGTTTTTGCGGGTGGCCAATTGAGAAGATCGCCGTAAGGAACTAGACGAGGATTTCTTCCATTTGCCTGAATGAGAAGTAGGGCGGACAGGATTGAACATGTCAGAGAGCAAGGAAAAGTCCATAGTAGAAGAGCTAGAAGTAGAAGAAGAGTTGGATGAGGAAGAGGACGAAGATGAGGAGGAGGAGGATGTCGATGTGGTAGGAAAGAAAAGCTGGCTAAATTTATCATCCGCTGAAAGATCTTGCAAGGACGCCAGGGAGGATGGCATGCTTTGGGCCGAAGAGGAAGAGGGAAGGGAGGATGGCGTGGATAGCAATTGGGCAGGATCCCATAAAGGTGGTTGCAGATCATAGAATGGGTCCTTGATATCGAGCATCGAGAGGGCAGGATCACAGCCGTACATCATGTCAAACACATAGTCCACAGGAGACGGTGACGAACTCATGGAAGACTCATCCGAAGAAATAGACTCGGAAGAATGAAGACTATTCATCTTCATGGTTCCTGGTCCTGCACTCACAGAAGGCTGGACTCGACGATTGATATTGGGCTTCGATTGTTTTCTTGGGTAGTCCACCTCATCCATATCCACAGAGTCCGTCAAGAGACGCATGACTGAGGTTTTTTTTAGTGTGTGTATGTTTTTTTTTTGGAAGATCAGTTTGGTTTGCAATATAAATTTTTTTTTCTCAGTGTTGCTTACAATGAGGGTCTCCTTTGCGAGTGTTCTTCAAAACCTGAATATGGGACGATACTTGTTTGCGTGTACGGATCTTGGCCGTCTTGCGGAAAATAAAATCCGAGATTAACTCATTGCGTCCTATGGAAGAAAACAAGTTAGCATCTTCCATCTTTGACGGGATTTTCATCCTAAAGCGCGTCGAAAAGAAAACAAAAAAAATTATATTAGAGAACTTACCGCACGGTTTTCCGTTCACAAGAATCTTGCGTCTGCCTAACTTAGGGATTGTTTCCAATGCTAGGAACAAAGTTAAATCAATGAATTCATAGCATGGTGTTATTTACCTTCTACAAAGGCAGCTTCTACATCCGGTGGCCAGACCTGTTCTTCTTTTTCCTTGCTATTAGCAGGGTTCATTACAGCATGTTCTTTTTTGGTGTATCTGGATCTTTTATCTTTATGTTGACAATCTGTTGTGGGCATGACAGACAATGTAGGCTTATTCTGAAGTAAGGTAGTTGCCGTCCCAGGGGATGGGACAAACTGAGTAGTAGATTCCCGTGCATTAGCAGGGTTATTTTGTTCTGTTTTGAAAAAGATGTCCTGAGCACAAGCTAGCATGGTAAAGTGAAAGAATGGAAAGGGTTTAAAGATAAAGAAAGGAAAAATAAAGAAGGAAGAAGAAGAAGAGAGAGAGATATCGATTTAGTCCTTGAAATATTTTATGGTCTTTTTTCTCTCTCTCTTTTCTCTCCTCTCGTCCTTTTTCTTTTTCCTCTTTCTTTCTCTCCGCCGCTTTCTCTCCCCCCAAAAAAGTTTAGAGACGACTCTACTGTCTGATGTTGTGTGATAGGGTCTGTGGTTGTACTTGGAGAGTCCGTTCATTGCATCCATATAGAGTCGTTTTATTACGGAAACCCTTCTTAAACCCCCTGTTACCTGACTTTTCCACTCCATCTTTTTATTCCTCTTTTATAGCAAACATAAATGGTTACTTAACTAAAAAGAACCCTTACCTTATCTAAGCTTTTGTTTGGTGACCCTATTGATTTGATGACTTGTGAATTAATAAAGGCTCGCAAAAAAAGGGGGGAGAGAGACAGAGAGGCAAGTGGCCCGCGCGCACACATGACCACATATGGAAAGACCCAGGGTCAAGCGCCTCCTTTCTTTTCTCTGTTGGAATGCTAGATTTTGCACCCTGTTTATCTAACATCAGGCTTTTCATTATTATTATTATCATTTAGTTTTCTTTTTTGGGGGAGGAGATCTTCTTTAATATCGTCTTGATTCTTTTTTTTTCCTTCTTTTTTCTGATTGATATAGGCTGCCGATGCTCTAGTACCTTTTAACATTAAGAATACTTGCCTCCGATCGTATCTTTTTTTTTTAGTGATGTATTCTTTTTCGACAAATCATGTTCGGCTTGTTCTGTTCGTAAAAAAACTGCAGCTCTATTTATGCAGCTCCCGTTGACATACATTCTCTTGGTTAAATTTCATTTCTTCCTTTTTCGTCAAGTTTATATGGCAACAGTGTGTTTTTTATCTGGTGCCATGGCAGCAATTGTAGATGACTATCGAAGCAGCCCATACTTCGGATTTTCTAAAGAGTATTAACGTGATCAAGGTATGAATAATAAACAGATAGACTGACTGACTGAAAATAAACCACAGCAATGAGAGAGGAAAAGCATAGGAAACAAACGTACGTATATTTGAATGACGCTGAATCGCTTATCACACTACCGTTTTTTCTTGTTTTTGCAGCCAGCTTAAACCCGAGTATTTCTCGATGATCCCATGTCTCGTGCTAATATCCCACTTTTCTTGTGAGCAATAGTATCAGCACATTAGCACCACCTTGGATTATACTTTTATAATCGGTTGTTAGTACGTTGCTCTCATCCAACAAGCTCTCATTGCGAATACCAAGCCGTAAAAAAACTTCCGAGACTTCCTGCACGCGCTCTACATACGATATCGTAAACAACGCTTCATATGTCCTTGTTTTCCAATATGCTTTTGCTAGCAGGTCAGCGAAATCTCTCGTTGTTCTTGTCGTCGTGATGTTACTGATATCCAAAGAAAATGGCGGATGTTTCTACATTCACCCGCAAGAATATGGAAAAAGTCAAATTGGACCGCCTTGCAAACGCTACATAAACGAATCAAATGAGAAGCAACTGCTGTCATTCTTTCCATTGACAAGCCCCTCCCATGACACTGTTTGCTCAACCCCTACGAATGATGTGAAATTAGGATGGATGATGCAGACAGCTGCACAGTGTCAATAAACAAAAAAATACAGTGGCGGGTTTGCATGCTTTCTTATTGTATGGTAATCCCACATCCTTGTTTTTTTGGGAGAGGAGATTTGCTTTAACGAATATATTACATGACTGTCTTGTTGTTGTTTTTTCTATTCTCAGTTTTATGATATAAACTCTACTGGATGAGTCTTTCTATGCACGAGAGCCTGCTGATTCCACCTTGATTTCACAAGCTGTTTTGAAAATGCCCGGGGGAACTTTAATGAACCGTTCGTCGAGCACCTTTTCGGCGACCTCTGGTTTCTTATAAACGACAAATCCATAACGCAAATATTGTCGACTTTCAGGACACTATAATGAGGTTTTTTTTTCCAGTATTATGAGTTTAAGTTTGCATTTGGATTGGTAACATGTCCAACAAAACATTTACCCTCATGAATTTGTATTCGACCAATTCTCCTTGGGATTTCAGTACTCTAATAATTTCTCGTGCATGTTCCATTGTCGGTATCTTTTGAGAGACGCGGAAAAAGGTACTGCGTGGACCGGCCATGTTCAATGATGCAGCCTTTCGTTAATCAATGTAAGAGAGGAAGGGGGAAAAAGTTTTTGACAAGGCCAGCTGTTCAATTAAACATCCGCCCCTGCTGGATCATATCCCATGTCCTAAAGAGGAAACACTCAATTGCTGAAGGAGGCATACGTATGGACTGGAATATATGACCTTTTTTACTTACATTGCTAAAAGATCAAGTTTGGGATATAAGCGATTAACCTGCTTTCCCGGTTGTAGAGTAACGGAGACAAGCGAGAGGTAGTATGTATCCGTTTTTCATGGCACTGCAATCACTTGGAACAGATGCTATCCTACGAAAAGTTAATGACTGACATTGAAGGCCCAAAAAGATCCATATATAGAAGGATTGCCATTATTCCTAATCAACTTTTTGCAAACAAGACCTATATGCGAGATTCAATAGTATCTTCATTCTCTTTCCGTTGACGCTCAGACGTCTTGAGCCGATATCCAGTTGATGAAGACTACCTGTTAGATACAGCATGCACGTTTACCTGATTAGCAGCGCAACATATATGTCGCTTCTGCTGAATCATCTAGAAAGCTGAATACACATTAGTGCAATGTTGAGCTCACCATATACTTTGCATCTTTCGTATAGCAAGTATCACAGATCAAAAAGCGTCTTTCTGGGGTGCTATTGCTATTTATTCACCGCAGCATATGCTGGATTCACTCTGGAAAAGCCTTTGACAAGTCTATTAATTATGTTATTAATTTTTACTCCGGATACCTGTATAAAAGAAGCGTTCTTAAAGGCAAAGCATATAGCTTCTGTACAGTTTCTGAGAAGAAGAAAGGCTTCCTCGTCAGAAGATCTTTTAAGGAGATCGTGCGCAGTCTCACTTATTTTCACTCCGCATTGCTCACTCCACAGCCCTTCCTTTTTCTCTTCCTAAATCCTATGCCGCCACCCGTACAGAACGTCGATTCCCGTAATGGAGGACATGTTTCGCATGAAAAAGAAATATACCAATACGATGCACCGTGGCCAATTTATGCTATGGATTGGAGCAAAGTGCCAACTGAGAAGGAAGGATTCCGATTAGCAGTGGGCAGTTTCATGGAAGAACATGCCAACAAGGCAAGCTTGACCACATCAAGATGGCGCATAGACTCACATCCTGACTTTTATATGAATGCAGCTACAAGTTATTACACGAACAGATTTAGTGACAAACGATCCTATTCGACGGACAGCTCAACCAGACTTTGTTCCGTTAGCCGAAGTGGATTCACACTATCCGATCACAAAAGTCCTGTGGGAACCTCGACGGGTAATATATATAAAAACAAAACGGAGAGCAAAGGCAGCCGAAGAATTACAAAAATGCTCACTTTTCCTCTTATTCTTTATTCGACCTATGCTTAGAGTTCTAGGAACTCTGATATCTTGGTGACTTCTTCCGATGTTTTGAGGTTGTGGGAGTTGATGGATAATCCAGGTTACGGAAGACACAACAGCAATACCATCGGATTGAGACATACAAGCGAACCGTACAAACAGTCGTTAGTAAAACGATCCGAGCTTGTGAATGTAAGCAATGCCAAATCTTTCTTTTTATTTGCACTTAAGCAATTACGTTTCGGGAAATCAAACCTTGTTTTTTATTTGCTTAGGTCAAGCAAAGTGATTTTTGTGCACCACTGACTTCATTTGATTGGAATGAAGTGGATCCATCCTTGGTTGTTACTGCTAGTATCGATACAACATGCACCGTTTGGAATATTGAAACGTGCCAGGCAAAGACACAACTTATCGCGCATGACCGTGATGTGTATGACGTAGCCTTCAGGCACGGCACTGCAGATGTCTTTGCTAGCGTAGGGGCTGATGGTAGTGTACGATTATTTGATCTCAGGTAAAATCCGAACCAAAAAGAAATTCATGAAGAAAGCCAACGTAAATTTGTCATTCAGAGCCCTGGAACACTCTACTATTGTTTACGAAGCACCACCTGCGCCAGCTAGTCATAATCAATTTGCTTCAGTTATCAGTGACGGCTCTCCACCCCTCCTGCGATTGCAGTTCAACCGAATCAACCATGATCTTCTTGCTACCTTCCATATGGACTCAGACACCGTTCAGATATTAGACATTCGCTACCCAGGCGTACCTGTGGCGGAACTAACGAAAAGTCACCACAGTAATGTCAATTGCTTTAGCTGGTCGCCTAGTCATCCAGAACATATTTGCACAGGAGGTAGGAAAGAAAATGAATATGAAAGAAAACATCAAGGGAAACTAAACATAGGAGCTGGATTATCTGTCTTTTTTTTTAAAAAAAATCTCCTTAGGTGATGATGCTCAAGTACTGGTATGGGATATCCACCAAAAGACGTCTGTTAGTTCAAGACATCGATCCGATTTACGGAACAGACCACAGAATGTGATTCAAGGGCCTGCTTTGCGTTACGTAGCCGACTCGGAAATCAACGCACTAAGTTGGAGTCAGAGCTTACCCATGTGGATAGCTATCGGTTTGGGAAGGACAGTGCAGACACTTCGCGTGTAACCAAAAGAAAAAGGAAAACAAATTGTGGTTCCTTTTTCTTCTATTTCTGTGTGAGCTGAATTCTGATTTGATTTAATCCAATAAGAAACTATACCAGGGCTGGATCCTTAATTTTTTTTTCCTTGGCGTATTGTTGGTGCAGGCATAGATCCGTTGGGGAAGTCAATAATGTGGTTACAAGTGGAAGTGGAAGGAAATAAAAATTGAACGATAAAGCGATTATTAGGAAAACACCAGTCAACTATGGCTCAACCAATTAACTCCAATGGCAATAACAAAAAAAAAGGCATGATGGAGAAAAATAATCCCTACAGGTACTGCTATCTAAAGAACAGTGGTGATTTATCCGTCTGCTTTTTGCTTGTTTATCGGAGCGGCTAGACCGTTAGAGTTAAAGTTTCCTCTTCGGGAGCGTCTGTGGCACCTTTATTCCGTCAAATGCATATATCAATTTAATCTGATCTTGATGTCTCCGGGTCATTCACGACTAGAATTGTTTCAAAGACAAGGAAACAAGAACTGGGTGCTTTAAACCGTACATAAAGCATGAACAAGTATTCTATATACATATCCTTCGATCAGGGTTATAATTATGCTTATCGGACCAGGGTAATGGGAATCTTTCCGCTATCACGCAGTGCCTTAACTTTTCAATTGATTTTCATTTTAAAACGGTCCAAAGCAAAGACACCTTGCAACAAAGAGCGGATTGTTATCTTTTCCAAATTCTGACAGTTTCAACTACATAGTCACCTTGAAGAGTTTAGAATTGGCTAACAAGCCATCCAATGCCAGGACTGCATTACAGTTTGAGGCCATTGATGAGCACAATGAAAATTGCATGCTGCTTCCTGTCTAACCTTCAAGAGTGTGCTATCGTTGTTTCTAACAAAGGAGAAGCCAAATCAAATACATCCATCCGATCTGAAGCATTTGCATGTTTAATGATGTGGCCAACATTTATTATCGTTAGGTCTGAGTAACAGAAGTCTAATGGTTTGTATTGAATCACGTCATGTGCAACAGCGCGCTGCCAAAAAGGGAGGGAAAAAACGAAGAAGTAGTTCTGTTCATGGTTATCTCCGATCAATACCGACTTAAACATCTCTGCTACCTTCACACGGCAATGTTCGTTTTCATTCAGCAGCAGGTACGATCCATTCAAGTTTCCTGATATATGTTTTCGTCCTACTTATCTAAGATGTTCACTGGTTGAACGGTGCTTATTTGGTTCCGATATCATGTGTAAGGTAGCAGCAGCAGCAGCAAAAAAAAAAAAAAAAAAAAAAAAAAAAAAAAAAAAAAAAAAAAAAAAAAAAAAAAAAACCAATGGCCCCTTCTACATTCTTCTCTTAGCCCGGAATAATAGGTGCCTTAGGGGACATGGACAGGCGGCAAGCTAAAATAGAGTCACGGGGGAATTCTCGTTTTCTTTTTCTCACACATGACTTGTGCACGTTCGTTCCAAATCATTCTATTCATAACGTTCCGGCTAAGCCCAGTCTGACCCTTATTTCCTGATTCACTTTGTTTATTCGGATCCTTAGAATTGACTGTATGTTATGTATTGTCAAGAAAACAAGCGGCGTACCATGAATCTTATCTTTTTGGGCCTTGGTCAGCGGGTTTGCTTCGAGATATGACTGGAGAAACTGCACAGAATGAGTACAAAGATGTGACCCATGTTGGCATGGATACGCCTTTGTCCATCATTTAAGAAGCAAAAATCTTCTATGTTCCAGTCGATTAAATTCTTCTCGCCCATAACTGCAGAAAGGAAATAAACTACTGGTAAACCTGTCTGATGAGAACCAGAATCTATCCATTCACCATGCGTGTCCGGTGCCAACGGATTGTCATCAAACGTTAGTTGCTATGGTACATGCTCTTAAAAAATATTTTTTTTTTACTAAAACTGAAACGTTGGTTGCTGCGGTTCCTGATTTGCAGATCATGATGAACAAGGGGGGTTCGCGTTGCACATCCAGCCCGATTCCTCAAGATCTTTGAACGCAAAATGACATCACCGGTTGTATCAGAGTGCTTTGAATCGGCAATCTTTCTGTTTCAGCTCGGTTAGTTTCTCGGTTTGGTATAAAACATGATGTTTCAAAGTTGCGGATTACTATGTCACAACACTAAAAATCTTTTCTTTTGTTCTCTTCCGGGGACAATGTATTAACTTACTAAAAAAAAGACAAAGAGAGAGAGAGAGAAAGCGAAGTGGCCTGAGGATAAACAAATTTACAATTCGTTCTATTTCTTTCGGACCGTATTAAAGAAAAATGTTTTCCTTTTTTCTTTTTGGTCATTGACACAAACAGATATTGTTTCCCGCGGATCGTCTAGAACGTAAGACATTTGCTGTTTCCGATCATTTTCCAGGTACTCTGTGTGTGTATGTGTATATACATGCGTGTTACAACAAACAATAAGCATCATCACGAGACGATCATTGGTTCTCTTCTTCACTCAGTTGATGACAACCCACATTACCACTTAATGCACTCATCCCCAATCGGCACTCATGTGTTACGTTACACATGATGATCAACAGCTGGTAGCACAACATGCTAGGCTACAACCTTCTTTTGGTTCCTGTCAAATCAGGGACACTGTGATTTTGTATTATATTCTTTGACTTGAAATTACGTATTACTGGTAAATTTTTTTCTATTCAAATCTAGCGATTGACACAGAAAGTATGAGCCGATAAATAAGTAAGTAATATCGTTGTAATAACTGCCAAATTATTATTACTGTACACTAAAAGAGGGAATGGAAGGAGGGTAATAACGCGTTAAAGCGGGGTTTTTCTTTAATCAGATTTCTTCTTGTCCTCTTCAGCCTTGGTGGGCTTGTGGTGCTTCTTGTCTTCAGGTTTGGTGTGCTTCTTGTCTTCGGGCTTGGTGTGTTTCTTGTCTTCGGGCTTGCTATGCTTCTTCTCTTCGGGCTTGGGAGGCAGGCGGAATTTTTCGTTCTTCTTCTTACCGTCCTTGGAAGACTTGGTCACAGGTGGGTCTTCAAGATCGGTCATGATAGCTCTTGCAGCAGCTTTAATGTCGACTCTGGAGAGGGCTCTCAAGGCAGCGTTGACACAAGCCTCGGCAGCAATAGAGACATCAAGATCGGCATCCACGCGAATGGTCAAGATGAAGGGGACATTGACTTCGACATCGTGAAGATGGGCATGAACAGCAGTCTTGATGAAAGTCTTCAAATCAGTTTGGACCTTGGGAAGTTCAACCTTGAGCTTAGAGACGACATCACCTTCCACTTGTCCGAGAAGCTTAAGCAATTCGCGCTCGAAGAGGACGTGCTTGCCGGTCAATCTTCGCTTCAACTTAGCGTCAAGATCAGCGTACACATTGGCATCCACGTCAGAATCCACGCGGGCTTCCACCTTGACTAAAAAAGAAATAGATGAAGTGAGAAAAGAACGTTCCTTCGATACTGATTGTATTGGAAAAGAAAAGGAATTCAAGATGAGAAACTTACGCTTCAAGCCCTTAATGGCGGCAGACTGGATGGCGCTGATTTGGGCATTGCCGACCTTAATCAGACCACCAAGGATCTTAACATGCACGTTAAGACTAGCCTTGACTTGTTCAGTAATCTATAAATGGCATTACGTTTAATTCTCGTATTTCGACAAGCATTGCATCGCCGTTTGGACTTACAGAAGCAGAGATGGTACTAAGAATGTCAGCCTTGACCTTGGCCTTTACGGCAGCAATGATCTTTACGCGCAGATCTTCATCAGCCTTGACGGGGAAAGTGGTGCGTTTGATCAAGTTGGTGTAATGGAAAATGGCGGGAGGTTGGGTGTTGTTGACCTGGATGGCCGAGGCAACCTGAACTTTGGTTTGGACAGTGGGAGCAGCCGAACAAGTAAAGGCGAACAGGCCGAGGAGAAATACGAAGAGCGTTTTTAATTGCATCGCAGCCGTAAGGGAAAGTGAAAGGAGAGGGAAGGGAGGGGCTGGAACGAAAGGATGGGGAAATTGGATGGACCGTAATTTTTGTACCCTTTATATTTGTTACGATCGACGTTCTATTGATCCGTTCGCTCAATGAAAGGAGCATGTTAACACGCGTCGCCACCTAGGGATCGTGTCGGAGATGTGTATGCAACAGAATAAAAGAGGCACGGAAGTCAAGGTGTTGGTTACCCTTTTCGGTGATATAGTAACAATACAGAATCTCCTGAAATTCACAAACTTTAACGGACGTTAAGGAGCAGAACGGACATAAGCGGCATTGCACTGAAGGCAACGCAAGTTTAAATGGTACGAATCCAAATGAGGCGTGTCGGTGGCATGGAGAGGATCCCTTTTTGAAAGCATCAGCTAAACTCCGGCTGCTGTAAGACGTCCCTTAACCCAGACAATATAAGTGTTTAAGCTATCTCGTCATTAGTTAGTTCCGAATTCACTTTTGCCTATTGGGACGATTTAGAAAAACCTTCTTTTTTCAGATCCTCGAGAAACTATAATTTTGTTGTGGTATCTGACATTAAAGCCGTGTAAGCATTGACATATCGATATATTTCAAGACGATTTATCTATGACTCTAGTACAGCCAACACAAAGTCTTTAGGTAATGGCCTTGGCAACTCTTTATCTACAAGTGTCATGGAGGATCTGAGAGATTTTATTCTTAACCGCAGAACAATAGAACAATTTCAACGGCTCGTAATGGGTTACTTCAAATTAGGTACAAACAGTGCGGATATTGAAAATTGCAAGCCGATCGATCACACCATTGACGAAAGACAATTGGCTCTTTGAACCGATTGGTTCATCGCTTTGTATTTGCCAAATGTGCTTGTGAAGTATGTTAATAAACTAAAATGGGACAAGTAAATATGTCTCCGGACGAGATATATAGCATATATATAAGTCTCCATTTTGCAGCAATCTGGTACACTTTGTTATTCAGTCGGTGAAAAGAAAGAGATACATGATGTGTAAACGTCAGCGTTAGGAAACCATTTTCGATATGAACCGAAATGAGCATGTACCGTACGGCATGTTGATATGGTACGTCAAGGCAGGTCTTAATTGCAGTAACGATCGCAAGAAAAGCTATGTAACTTAGATTGACTTTTAAGCAATCCAGATCTTTGCCAGATCCCACTGTCAGCCCGCCGACAGGTACAATGAAAGGACAATGTTCGTTGGCAACCGACGTTTCCGTGAAATACACTGGAAATTTTATCTATTGGAAGCAGAGGAACAGAATTACCTGTTAGTATATGAAAAGGTAACGATAGGCTGTGTTCTCAAAAAATGAATTTGGAAATAGACGTGAACAAATAAGAGGTGTGTTTTTTACAAGCTTCTTGCACATGAAGCAATGCTTTCTTGGGTCATATTTGGGCGTTTTATTATTCCATGGTGAACAACGACTGGATAGGGTTGACGGCAAAAATTCCACTCTCCGGTGCGTTTGAAGTCACTAGGGTTATTTTTGTTGACCGTTAGACATGAACTTGTACTATGATGACGGAGATACGTATTGCCAATGCGTAAATACTAGGCATCGCTCAGTGCAGGGCCTTTGAGATGGATATCTATTCAGAGAAAAAAGAAGAAAAGAAAAAAGAAGAAATGGTACTTTCTTTTTGTTACCTTAACATTGCCAGGTTTAGAATAGGAGAATATGAATGAAACGCATGTGGCCATGAGGTAATTAGCAACGGTTACTTCTGACAACCAATCTAAGTAGTTTAGCAAAACATAGCTTTGGATGCGTCTGAATCGTGTAGAGTCAGGCATCTATCTTGTTTGACTTTATTTTTTGATGGATGCCGGCTTTGTTTTCTCCTGCTTATGTCGGATCATCCGCAAGTTTCCACCTGATTATTCCGGAGTTTTCATTTGCGGACACAGTCGAATAAAAAATGCTACGAATGGAAGCTGTTTCCCAGGTGTGACCTTCCCTGTGAGAGTAAAGGAAAGGGTGTATTTTCCAGAGAGCTCTTTTTTTTTTATACTTTTGTACACTTATACATCCATAACCTATAAACTTCTTATCTACAAAAGCAACTGGTTTTTCTTTTTGGCCTAGCATGTGTAGTAATCGGTTGGATGGGATTTAACCAGCAATTCTAAATAAAGAGGTAACCTCTGCAGAGCAATCAAATCCTGTGTGCATGAAAAAGCTAAGATGAACGCCAAGATTTCTGCTTCAGCCTGCAGACACTTTGTGAGATCCATGACCAAGTTTCTTTGTTTAGGGAAACAGCATCTTTCTTTCCCAGTCAGCCTTCTACAATCTGATTGGCTAATCCTGTTTCCCCGGTGATCTAATTACTATACCCATGAAAATGCCTTTGTCTTCTGATTCAAACAACTCGCTATCCATAGT
This sequence comes from Apophysomyces trapeziformis B9324, assembly GCA_000696975.1. Lineage (NCBI taxonomy): Eukaryota > Fungi > Mucoromycota > Mucoromycetes > Mucorales > Mucoraceae > Apophysomyces > Apophysomyces trapeziformis. Next base: position 205,999 of record JNDP01001378.1, on the reverse strand, counting down.
AAAAGGAAGTAAAACTGCTCTAAGTAAGCGATAGGCATTTAATAACTCTCTCTAAAAAGTGTAGATGGGTAGCCTGAGCAGATTATGTCATGCCGGTTGAACTGGGTTTGACCAAGCGTAAGTTGGATTGAACAAGCGACGAACTTCCTTTTCTAGATTTCGCATCATCTTGTGATTACGCCCGACAACCATCACTTACTTCTTTCAGAAGTAGAACTATTTATGATATGTCAAATTAGCACGGGATATAAAGGATGCTTTTGTTTATTGAAGGGGGGTTTGAGGGTTTGATGGTATTGACCTTTCGCTATTCAGAAAATGACGTTACATCCCTTTTACAGTTTGGCCCCCGCACTGACTATTTTATTCTCCTATAACCGAAATAACAGAAAAAAGGGGGTTGTAATATATGTGTGCGTGTGTGTGAGAAAATAACAGTGGGTCTTTTTTTATTGAAAAGCACTTTTATTCGTTTTGTCGGATGATCCCGATCAAACAGACTATTGTATTTGTATGATAATATGGTAACCACAAGGAAAGTGATGTTATCCATATGACCTTTACCATAGACCAAAAGGGTTATTTTGTTGTTATTTTGCCAATAGGTAATGTGAATAGTGATTCTCATTGTACTCCCAATTTTATTCGTCTCCAAGAAACATAAGCTTGTCAATCTTCTTTTTGTCTCCTATTTTTATTTTTTTTTATTTCACGTATAGATAGTATGAAACGTCGTTCTCATTCTAAAACACTTTTGAAATGGGGTAATTTCGTCAAGTGTTTATGTTCGTTGACTGTCGGGGTTTGGGTTCACTTTTTCTAAGTCGCACAAGCAGCATCCAAAAAAGTGTTACCACTTTTCAGAATCAATCCCATTGAACAGTCACACATAATGCGGACCGGTAAAAAAACCCAAGGTTTCAAAATGTAGACCATTAGTGTTTTTTGCTGACCCACATTTGCATCTTCTTTCTTCTTTTTCTTCTTCTACTACTACTACTTTTCTTTTTCTTTAACAAGAAGGGTTTCTATTCTCTATATACAATGGCTGATTATATTTGCCTTGCCATGTCATCCCAATATTCTGATCAAGTGGCGGACCATACTCCTTCAGTGCCTGTGTCCTCGTCTCCCTTCAGAAGGTCCCTCAATTTATCCCACAGTGCTTCCTCCTTACTCGGACGACGGTTCTCAAGAAGCTCTCAAAATGAATCATCCACATCCCAAAGGCGGAATACCACAGCCAGCAGTACTACTACATCAAATGCTATGTCGCCATCCTCTCAAGACCCGAAGCCTACAATGCATGTGCGAATAGTTCCCAACATTGAAAATCCAAGTCGCAGTCTTATATTTGACATTGTTGAACGTGATCTGGAAGCACACACCTATATTAAGGTCGGCCGGTTTACCGATCGATCAAGCTCCCCAAACAATATGTCATTTAAAAGCAAGGTGGTCTCAAGAGCTCACTGCGAAATATGGTTGGATTCAGACGGCAAGGTACAGTTGCATAACCAAATTTTTTTTTTTTGGGAACGTGACGTGTGAGTGAGACAGAGCGAGAGAGTTGATAGAAATGGAGAGAAGGTACGACTTTGGGGGGAGAGAGGGAGAGTGAAATAGACACACACAGAGACAGAGAGTTTGGCCATAGGGAAGGAGAGGGAAGGGCCATGTGAATGATACACAGCATTGTGGTACTGATGCGATCATGCCACTTAGCTCTATTTGCGAGACACCAAGTCCTCGTCTGGCACTTTTCTCAATCATGTCCGCCTAAGCCCCGCCAACCAAGAAAGTAGACCGACGGAGATTAGAGACGGTGATATTGTCCAGCTGGGTGTGGACTATCAAGGGGGCCAAGAAGAAATCTATCGATCCGTCAAGATGCGATTTGAGCTCAACAGAAATAGAAATCGTCCACTTTCATTCAACATGACAGCATTCAACAATCTACGAAATCTGACCAGTCTCTCCGCAGAGCACGCGATTCCAGCTGCACATCCAACAGCACCTGTTGTCCCCACTAAACCGCATTTGGATTCATGTACCACGCAGCACCTGACACTCAAGTCATGCGATAAAAACGAAGTAGATGAATGCGTTATTTGTCTGTATGCACTGGCACCTTTTCAAGCACTCTTTGTGGCTCCTTGCTCTCATACCTATCATTACAAATGCATCCGTCCGCTTCTTCAGAGCTTTCCTGGGTTTCAGTGCCCCATTTGCCGAACCTACTCCGACCTAGAAGCGAACGTAGCGGTTGAAGTGGAGGATTTAATAGAAACCCAGCGTCGGGAAGAGACTCAGACGACGCCACCAGCATCACAAGTCATTGAAGAGGTCACTGAAGAAGACAATGAAAGGATACCACCAGTTGACTCTTCCAGCGAAGAACAACAGCCCCCCTCGTCACTGGAGCACTCAACAACACCTGCACAGCCAATCCCAGTCACTTCGGCATCAACAGAGGGCCAGGATCCCTTGTCAAGGACATTGGTATCTTCCCCTATTTACTACAATGACCAATCTCGGTCGGAACGTAAGTCGTTCTTTCATTTTATTATTTTTTGCCTTTAGAGATTCAGTTCGCTTATAATTTTATATCCGTAGTTCGGGAATCTCAGGCTAGAGATCGGCGGACAGTGATCATGCCCTCTGAGGATACGCAGGCTGTGGAAATGGCTGAGGGCTGTCCTCAACCTTCAGAAACAACAACAACAACAAATGCTTCTCAACAACAACAACAACAATCAAGCAGACGTATGGGAGGTTCGAGTCTTATGGAAAAGATTAAGATGGCATTTTTTGAGAAGCGAAGAGCTATTGTGGTTCCCCGTGAGCAGGGAAGGAAACGACAAAACAGGACCAGACCACGCTCTTATCCTAACGTCTTGCAACGGTTTGATTTTGAGGAAGATGAGATTCAGGAACCAGTACCAGAAGTCCCGAATATTCCTTCATCCTCTGCAAATGCACCCGGAACATGCTACCGATCCCTGTCAATGCAGTCTGCCCTGACAACCCAGACCTTATCACGCCAATCCACTACCCATCTGGCAGAGATTGAAGAGTTATCGGAAGAAGGGGCCTGTATCCAACGAAATAGTCTCGTTATGATTTAAACTATATATGTATATTTTTTGTTTTTCTTTTCTATTGCTTATCAACCCTTTCCCCCAACCCCCCTGTACTATATCTTTTTTCTTTTTTAGCGCACCCTCACAGACATATCTTTTACGCATTAACTCAAACGCGGGCCAAGGAAAGGAAAAAAAATAGCCAAAAAAGTATTCTTTTTTTTTCCCTTATTCCCTTGATATCATATTCGTTTATATTTTTCTTTCTTTTTTTTCTTCTTGTAATGTTCAATATAGGAACAAAAGACAGAGAACCGGAAGGAAAAAAAAACGAGTTTTTTTTTTGTAAATTTGCCACAGGATGATCTCCATTGTTTTCTTTTGGAATTTGAACGAGTATTTGATATTCCCCTTGCTTAATCAACAAGATGATCTACGACATGTAGTGGCTAGTTGTTCATCTGCACGAGACTGTATAATAAATGCTTTATGTATCTTAAAAAAGATACGCCGAACTCTCCTAATGTTTGTTATTCGATGCCGATCTTTCACTTTTCTCACTAACATACAGTACTGCTTTTTTTTTTCTTTCGGTTCATCTACTCCGCCTTAGCCGATCCAGTCGACTGGCTTTGTACAACCGATCCAGGACCATGAGAACGATGTCCCTATCCAATGTTTCTCTTTTCTTTTTGGTCATTTAGTAAAATAGGGTTATAATTTACCTACTGTTGTTAATGTTGTCAAATTCGTTGTCATGATAGGGGTGCTATGGTAATAAGGGCGTTTCTAAGAAGGATTCCTTGTTTCATGCTTATGTTTTTTTTGCAATCAATCATTCTATTGTTTTGGTTTCACGAACTTTTTTTTTTTGGCTTTGCTAGGCAGCAATTTATTTCTTTACTATTTCCGAAAGTTTGGATGCACGATGATGATGATGGAAGTTGATGGGAACACAATCTATTTCTTTTTTTCTCGGACGTATTTTCATTTCCGCTTTTCAAAAAAACAAGTTGTGAGGGGAGCAAAATGTTTAAGTGCTCGTCAAATGGAGTTGCTGCTCAAAAGTTTATTAAGCCCTCGATGTTTATGATTTGCAAGTAAGAGAGGCACAAGGCTTCTGTTTCACAGCAGGTTTAGATAGAGAAGCAGTGTTGTTAGATTGCTTAAGATTGGAACTGCTTTTTATTGGTTCCCCAATGCCAAATAGGATTGACCCTATTTTGACGCATCCCATCTTTATTTGTTCAATAAGTGCATCAAGCAGCGCATATGAAAACGAGACGTCAGGAGATACTAAAAAGAATCAGAACCGTTGAACGCATGAATTACCATAGCAGAGAAAAACAAAGTTCCGCTGTCTTTGTACTTGTCTGACTTTGACTTTTCCATGACAACATGGACTCAGACACTTAGATAAGGCCTGTGTCAGCGACCCGTGAGAGCGGCTGTGCAGGCTTTGTGAATAGGTTCAATCATGCACGAACAAACGAAAGACATTAGAATAAGGAATAGTTCTAAAGGTGCACGATGTGGTGTCAGTATTTCCTTTTTCTCATAACATGTACTAACAATACAAAATCCATGGCGGGCCTGCAGTGTATGTCCATCTGGTTTTCTTGCCCTCTTTTTTCCTATCGTTGTTCCATCATATTCGTACCGTATCGGTGATTTAACTAACTATTTCCTTTCATATCAATTTGCACCAGGGGACGAAATTGACTTATTCCGCAAAAGGACGTACAGTGCTGTGCTTGGCATGGTTGCACCGTTGAAATAGACCAGAGTCACCCCTTCTTTTTTTAATATTTTATTTCTTTTTGCCAAGATATTCCAGGTTACATCCGAAATGGAGAGAGTTATTTCAGGAACGAAGATCATATTCTGCCTCGATCTGCTTTACAAACAGTCGCATAAATTGGTCTCTTTCCTCAGCCATGGCCTTTCCCGTAGGTGTCCTCATCATTGACTTTAAACGAAATAATTTCTCTAAAACAGAGGTTTCTCAACATAAGTCTTTCTCTCTATCTCACTTGATTTCAAAATTTCCTTTTTTTTTTTTTTTTTTTTTTTTTACACATAGATTACCTACCGTGGAAATGATTAATAGCCGTTCCATTGTTTTTATGTGTTTGCTGTTCATATTGTTCCTTGCTAATGTTTTTCAGAGGTTCTTGGTCTGCACTGAATAGAGGTGTGCCTTTAATGCCACTGTATGCCGCGCATCGAAGCACACCTTCATATAACGGAAAGGAATACAGAATAGTTCAGTTTTCATGTGCCATGTAATTACTACTGTAATTCAATTTCTTACCAAAGGCGCCGATGGCATCCAATTTATCAGCATCCTGGACACTAATAACAATCATCGAGGATAAATTTTTAGTTAGATGTATATACTATAGAAATAAGGGAAAAGGTACGCTTTGGGCTCTTACGCATGGAGTTCGATACAATGGTTACGCCATTCAACTTCGGTAGGATCATCCTTGGCATCATTCCAGCCTAATTCTTTTCGAAACCCGACATGATCCACAATTCGGGCTACTAGCGCGGCGCGTTGCGCGTCGTAACCCAGACGCGTCAGGAATTGCTGAATAATCTCACCGCCCGTCTCTGGACCACGATGATACTTCCTGTCTCCAATATCATGACATAAAGCAGCCAATTCAACAAGTTCAAGATCAACTTCTTTATTTCCTTGACTACGACTTTCTTTTGCAATATGAATGGCTAAAAATGTGTTGGATTGATAAGTATCTACAGCAATCCCACCGGGTTTGGTCATTGCTCTCTTTTGTTGGTTACCAAGACGTGTTACTCGGTCTACATGCAGCATATCATGAGAAGGATCAAGGCCTTGCATGTACTCTTGTACCATGTCTCTGGTCTGCTGAAGAATGGATGTAGTAGACATGGGTTATAAAGATAAACAGAGTGGGGAGAGTAGAGAGGGAAAAAAAAAAAAGAAAAAAGAAAGAGTAGAATAAAAGAATAGCCGAGATAGGAAAAGAGAACGAGGGTATGTTTGGAAGGCGAGGCTTTATGACGATGGGCGGAGTTTTGGAATGGTTCATTCAGTCAACGTGGAAACAGTGAGGGGTTGAGCCATTTTTATTTTTTCGTCTTTTTCTTCCCTTTCTCTCTTTTCATTTTCCCCTTTCGGTCTTCTTTGTTTCTCTCATTTTTCTGTTTTGCTTTTGTGTGAATCGACATTATGGATTACGTCTATACAAACCCGCCATCATCCAATCAGGACCAAATGTATTACTCTTATTCACCCACAGGATCCGATGCTATGAATTCACAGTACTCCTACCAACAGCAACAGCAACAACAACAACAACAACAACAGCAACAACCACCCGACGTTCCCTTCCAACGATCCACCGAAGGATTTCCCCGAAGTGCTTTGGACCGAGCAGCAGCTGCTAAACTTAGACTAGAATATTACTATAAAACAGCATTAGACCAAGCGATTGAACGCAATCAAAGGTGAACAAACCTAACCAAACCGATGATGCAAAAGAAATGAAAAAGAACGACAATAATAATGCTATATTTTCTTATTATTGTTGATTGCTTAGACGTACGGAATTAGAGAAACGTCTTTTGCACGAACCCGGCAGTACGGAAAAAAAGAACAGACAATTGCAATCACTTGGTCGAAAGGAATCGCAATACCTGAGATTACGCCGGACTCGTATGGGCCTGGATGACTTTAACACAGTTAAAGTCATTGGCAAAGGTGCATTCGGAGAGGTAAAAGAAGAAAAGCTTGCCCTGAAAGATGGTCGCCTATTAACTATTAAATAACCGAAAAAAAAAACAAAGGTTCGTCTCGTCCAAGCTGGTGATACTGGGAAGATCTATGCCATGAAGACGTTGCGGAAATCGGACATGTTGAAGAAGGATCAGGTAAACTGTTGTCAACGTGCACAAGGGCCAGTGGCAGTTCCCCTTGAATTCTGTTATTTTTTTTTATACTTTAAGAGCTAACTTTTCTATGACCCCAGTTAGCACACGTAAAAGCGGAGAGAGATGTCTTGGCCGAATCGGATTCACCTTGGGTTGTCCAGCTCTATTTCTCGTTCCAAGACGCACAGTATCTTTACTTGATCATGGAATTTTTACCCGGAGGCGATTTGATGACGATGTTGATTAAATATGACACCTTCAGTGAACCTGTTACACGCTTTTATATCGCTGAGATTGTTCTGGCTTTGGAAGCGATCCACAAACTTGGCTTTATTCATCGGTAATTAATATATCGCCCATTCAGCAGGAGAAAAAAAGGGGATTCGCGACTTGGCGCATTGAGAAGAAGAAGCTAAACGATCGCATTTTGTTTTCTTTTTAGTGACATTAAGCCAGACAATATCCTTATAGATAAGGACGGACATATCAAGTTATCGGATTTCGGTCTATCGACAGGTTTCCATAAAACGCACGATTCTCAGTATTACCAGCGATTATTGGATGGGGCTCAATCGACCAATGGCACTGAGAGTATCAATTTGAATATTCTAAGTACAAAGGAAAAGATTGCTACATGGAAAAAGAACCGGAGAGCTTTAGCCTATTCCACGGTGGGTACACCTGATTACATTGCACCCGAGATCTTTCTACAGCGAGGGTATGGTCAAGGCTGTGATTGGTGGTCACTGGGTGCCATTATGTTTGAATGTGTGTGCGGATTTCCACCCTTCTGCTCGGAAAACCCACATGAGACGTACCGAAAGATTATGAACTGGCGTGAAACGTTGGTTTTCCCTGATGACCAACCGATCAGTCGTGAGGCGGAGGATCTTATCCGAAGGTAATACAAAGAAAGAAGCAATATCATGTAAGATTAAGAAATTGAATTATCTGAACTGGTTTGGTTTGCCTTTCTTAGGCTGATTTGCGATCCCGAACATCGGCTGGGTCGCAACGGCGCGGACGAGATTAAAGCCCATCCTTTCTTCTATGGTGTGAATTGGGATACCATTCGATCCGAACCCTCTCCGCATGTACCACAATTGACAAGCATTACCGATACGAGTTACTTCCCCACAGATGAGTTGGAAGCAGTGCCGGAAGCTGTGGATACTGCACCACATGGTAAATAGAAACATACCTATTTTTAAGCTCTACCGGAAACTCATTTCTCCTTCGTTATAGGTTATCAAACAGACACGGTCAATGCAACCAAAGATCTGGCGTTCGTAGGATATACATTTAAGAGATTCGATTATTTGACAAGAAAGAATGTCTTTTAGAAAGATACCAAAAAAAGTTTTTTGTTTAGTTTTCTTTTTTTTTTTCTGTTCACTATGCTCACGTAAAAACGCAAACACAATACACACTATCCATCCAGATTCATAAGCTAGAAACAGATGACAAATGTAGCAAACCCATTGATATTCTTCGTTTTGAAGGGATACTGCTTAAAGACTAGACAGCCAAGCGAAAGATAGGATAGCCAAGATCAAACCATTTTATCTTCTTTAATAAGCAACAAGAATACAAGAATTGCACTCTAACCATCCATTCGAGAGAACTGCTTCCCTCAAATACCTCCGTAAGCTGCAAATTATACAAGCCAAAAAAAAAAAAGAAAAAGAAAAAGTAACTCTAAATGAGAAAGTTTGCATGGATTGGGAAGACCGAATAGTAAAAAGGGAATATATATCTTCTCAATCCTTGTAGAAAGCAAGAATAAGCTAAAAAGGGGAGGAGGGGTGGGGGAAAGAAAGGATAGACAGAGAACGCGATCATACTGGCGAATTAGTTTGAGGATAATGGTGGATGTCATAAAGTGTATACCAGTCCACACGCGATGTGCACCAAAAATCAATGCAATTCGTCCAACAGCCTTGATCCATGGCGTCGTGCTCCCTATGGGGATCGTCCCGTAGAGAATGCGCTCGGTGAATAGCGCGTGCTCCTGCTACGATTGGTAGACATCCCATCCCTCCTTGATTTGTGCTGCTGGAGGCATCACCCGTACCAGTAACAAACCCACCAACATCAGCACCAATAAGAGCAGCAACAGCAGGTGATCTCGGTCCTCTTCGGCTACGTCGCCGTGATTTAATACTCTCGTTGGTCGTCGTACCGATAGCGATCTGGTATAGTTGGATCACCAGCAGACAAACACACCAAACTAGATGAAAACAAACCCAGGTTGCCAAGGCGGTCGTCCACGCATCATAAGCAAAATACTCACAGAGAGACCCGAGCGAACATTGTTTTAATTCAGGCGCCTTGTCCATGAGATCTAATAAATTACAAAATGGTATGCATAAGTCCGTGTTTGGTCCAGATGAGTCACTTGCATGTTGCTTTTTTGCCTTACATTCGACAGAAATAGCAACAAAGGTAATGATACTCAATCCTAAAAACACGAGAAATATCATAAATGATTTGTGGTTACGAATGCCGATACAATTGGCCATCCAAGGGCAATGACTAAAAGGAATATGACGATAATGGTGGGGTTTAGCAGAGTGAAACATCAATCCAAGAAATGTCCTTTTTGTTTTCGCTTCCTAAGAACTTAACTGGTCGAATCGAGCCACACATCGGTTGCATGTCTTGCAGTGTTTGGACATAAACGGCTTCCTAATCTAGATGCGTCTTATATGGTTAGCCGGGATTATCGGGGACCATTTAGGAACCTGTCATTCTCACCATGCATGTGGTACAAAAGTGTTGGTGATCTAATATTTTTCTTTCTGCCAATTCAAAAACAGTCTGACGCTGGATTTCTCGGCTGGTATAGGCAATAAAACCGGGATCGGCCAAGACAGCCGAATAGAAACAATACATGGCCACCATAAATGAAAACAAGAAGATAGCATGGACAACCGGCACATGTCTATGGTCTATAGATATAACAAAAAAGAAAAAAAAGACAATATCGCCGTGAAGCAAAGCGTTAAACGGACGGTGGTCTCTTCCATTTTTTCACACTTTTTTTTTTCTTTTTTTTTTTGCTTTTACTGAGTACCTACAAAAGATAATCCAGATCCAAGTGATCCATACCCAAAAAGCGGAAGCTTGAAAAATGCTGGCAAGGTAAGGTGTGTTCAGCAAGCCACCTGCTAATTTCATCACAGTGAAATTGGCAAGGGCAAACTCGACAAAGGCTGCTGGAGCACCCAGATACCATGGCAGCCAGGCCAAGGTTTTCAGTAAAAAAGGAAGCAGCACAAAAGGTAGGATATAAGCGATCACGTTGACCATACGCTAACCATTGATCAATGAACTTGTCGCATTCTCACTTAATTTTCTTTTCCCATAGGAAAAAAATGCCCCCTCCCCGTATATCATGTGTAAATGTTATATGTATATCTACCTCGGATACGCGTCTTGTTTTTGTTGCTCGCTGCCATACAGAACCTAGACGCAGTTCATGCACAAGATCCAAAGATGATTTTCCAAGACGATCACGAGCGCTGGGATCCGCATCATGTCGAACAAGATGTTGGATACAAAGTCGGTTCCCTTTCGCCGTAGCCCAATGCAATGCTGTGGAAAGATGATGATCTCGGCGATGGACATCGGCACCAAACCGTAGAAGCAGATCCACCATCAAGGCTTTCCCTTGATTGGCGGCCCACATCAACGGCGTATAGCCACCCACATCATCAGATGTATCTAAATCCAATCCATACAAGATCAAATAGAGAATCACAAAGACATCGTTGCATTGCGCAGCCATATGAAGCACGTTGGATCCCTGACCATCCTTCAATGTCGGATCCGCACCGGCTTGTGAAAGTCGATGCATCGCTGCAATACTCCCACTCCTTTTTCGAATGCATAGGAAATAAAAATAATGGAAAAGGACATGTGTAAAAATAAATAAAAAAAAAAGAAATAACTATGCTTTGGTTCGCTTCGTTTTTTTTTTCTCGTTTCGCTCTGCTCTACCTTACTGCCCAATGCAATGGGGTTGATTTCCATTCGTCTCCGATAGGATCAATGGGTGCACCAAGGTCCAATAAATAGGAAATGCAATCGACATGATTCCCCGCAGCTGCATAGTGTAACGCGGTAGTCCCTTTCTCATTCACATCGTTTGGCGTGGCATAATGATTTTCAACAAGGTAAATAAGCGATTGAAGTGAACCTCGTTTAGCCGCTTCGAAAATGGTCACTTTTGTTTGGTATTGAAAGCATGAATGAATGTGTGCCATGCAAGTCGTTAGCAACGATCGAACAACAAAAGAAGAAAAAAAAATTAGGAAAGGCTTCAACCTTCAGGCTCATGGGTATGTAATATGGTAGGTGTAGGTTCAGGTTGTTGTTCGTCGTCGTCAATGCTCGATAACAAGGGCTGTTTGTCTTCTCGCGCATCACGGATTGTGGCCATAACCGGGTTAAGAAGAAAGAGAAAAGGGGGAGAGGAAAGAGGATTGTCGGAACGGGTATCACCAAAAAACAAAAATTCGGGCTGACTTTACCCGCTTTGTGGGGCGCACTCGGGACCACCTCTTCTTTATACGTCCAAAAGAAAACGGGAAAAAAAGAAGAGGCCACGCAACGTACAAAGGTGGTTTTTAATGGAAACGAACAAATGAAGTGCATGCCAGCGTTTTTTTTTCATTACGCCCAGCTGTAGGATATATGAGCAGATATAGCCTGTATATACTAAGCACCCTACTACATACATCCAAGATAATCAGATGAAGTATTTCCGTGAACAAAAAGAACAAATCACATGTGTTTGTTTCTCGCATGTTTATTTATTCTATCCAAGCCATTGCTTCGACCACTGAGCAAACGGGACGCTCGTTGTATCAATGCCCAGATCTTTCAAGCGTTTGTTCGAAAGATGAGAATCCTTCGGCCTCGAAGCTGGGTATGGAGATAACGACATGAGCAGGGAGGGTTTGTTATAGATGTCATAAACCTGACTTACCAGCAGCACCAACCGGTATATCATTTTGCGGCTTCAAATGCTGAGTGGATACATTCAAGATTTCGCCGAATAATTCTATAAAGAAGCTCGATTGTTTCAAACATGATCCGCTAGCTTTATCTTTTCTTTTTGTTAGAATGAAACTTACGACAAATGGTGTACTTTGTAAACATTTCCTCGTTTGTAAAGTGGAATATGCCAGCGATGTCTTGCTTATCTTCAATTTTCTTGACTGGATCCCATTTGCATGAGTTAGAAAGTAACACAAATAACCAGAATGAAAAGCTTACCAGCAAGATCTTTGATTACTCGTGCAACGTCCTTCACTGCCAAATGATTCCATCATTCATCATCCCATGTTTTATACAGATATAGCCATCTAATTTACCATTTGTAGGATAACGCGAAGCGAAATTGTCCATATCCACCGGTTTTGCTTGGTTCTAGTTCCATGTTACACTTTTTTGATTCTCTGTTTCTCCTTTCGACTTACCTTGACGGCATCTACCAGTGTGTTGATCGCTGATTCACCGTTATACTCGGTTTCTCCGTATCTTTTGAAGACACATTTGAGTTTAACATCCAATTGCCAAATTCAGAGCACTTACAAGATAGGAACCCGGAGGATAACAGCGTCATGATAGACCTCTTGGATGGCTTTTTCGCCTCCCAATTTCGTCTCACCGTAAAAGTTGAGTGGGTTCGGTGTAGCATCAACATCGTAGGGTGGTGCAGTTCCATCGAACACATAGTCCGTGCTAATATACACTAAGAGGATACCATTGGCTTTACAAAGACTACCGAGCAATCGCGGTACAGCCACATTCAACTAAGGTCGATCAATGTCCACTAAATTGGATTTGCCTTTTTTTTTTTTTGTTTTCATGACGTACTTTAATGGTACCCTCATGGTCTTTCTCAGCAACATCGGGACGACGTTCAGCAGCACAATGGACGAGTACTAAGTCATTCCGTGTTAAAAAAAAAACTGTCGACGCGTCACTGCCAATATAGATACCATCAGGTTTATGCTCAACAACAAATGCTTGTACTGCGTTTTCATCGGCCAAATCAAGCTAATGATGCATATAAGGTAGAGTTCAGCAAATCTGCAGGTGGTTTTTTTATATTGATAAAACGTCTACCCTGACAAGATCGCCCTTGGCTCGGCTAAACGCAGTACCAATGACTTGGATGCATGTGAGAAAACAAGAAGGAAAATGACTCGAGTTATTCATTACCTTGGTGACCAGAAGCTTTGAACTGAGCAACAACGGCTCTACCTAAAAGACCAGAGGCACCTGTCACTACGACTTTCATAATTCCGGAAAGATGCACACACAACGGGAAAGAACTCGGAAAGCTCCATTTAAGCGCACCTGCCCGAGAAATGAGAATGCCGTAAAGTCCGACGACGGTAAAGCATGAAATCAGACCAAGCCATTACTCAAGACAGGGCTATTTTGTACAACTGGTAGAGTACGAATTCTTTTCTTGTTTAGCACAACGTTTACTCTTTGCCAATGCTCAATGATGGTTTAAATCAATTAGAAGCTAGCCATCGAATAGCCATTAAATTAAGGTAGTATGCAGCATGTTCGTACTACTGGAATTTTTTTTATTATTATTTACAATGCCACCTTCTTAGTGGGTGACTCAGGTGTTGTGTCGTCTTCATGAGGTCGTTTCCGGCTATCCGAATTCTCTTCACTTGCTTCTGTCTGATCCGTGTTCTCTAATTGTTCTACCTCATCCTGTTTCTTAGTCTGTTCTTCTGCTGTAAATTCAGTGCTGACAGGTTGTTGCTGCTCGGTTGTAGTAGGTAGCTCTTTAGGCTCCTCTGATGTTTCTGACTTCTCAACCGACTCAGGCTGCTCAGAAGGCTCTAATTCTGTCGGCTGCTCCGTTGACTCAACCTCTGCCATTTGGATAGCTGGTTCAGGCTTTTTCGCTTCTTCGGTTTCCTTGGGTACTTCTGCTGGCTTCGTTTCCTCCATCTTTTTGGCTTCTTCGGCTTGCTTAGGCTGCTCTTGCTGTTCTTTGGGTAATGCAGCTTCAGCCGTAGTTTCTTCTTGAGCCGGCCGTTCTTCTGATGGCTGCTTCACTTGTTCGACTTCTCTCAGCTCACCTGGCTCGACTTCCTCCGGCTTCTCTATTTCAGCCTCCCCGGCTTTCTGCTTAAGCGCATCGTGCTGTTTCTGCAATCGACCGAGCTTATTGCTCACCATCGAGTGCATTGCTTTATATCGTCCGCATTCAACGGTGAGTTCCTCCACCTTCGTGTTCAAAGTAGTAATCTTCAGCTTCAACTCCTCAGCATCGGTGGTATTCTTTTCCATGTCAGCCTTTACTTGCTTCAGTTCCTCCACGGCTTTAGCCTAAAAAACGATCCTATTAGTAAACAGAAGGTAGAATACAGACACGGTGTTGGTATGTACATACCTTCTCACTAGCAAACATACGCGCTTTTTGGAACAGAGAAGCGTGTTTTTTCTGTTTGCATTTGTTATATCGAGTTTTTCATAGATAGACTAGCAATTACCTCAAGCTTCGTAAATTCCTCCATACGTTTTTCTAACGCAGCTTCAGCTTTCATGCGTTCCTCCTCAGCTTTGTTCTTCGCTTCTTCAGCTTCTTTCTTAGCCTCTTCAGCCTTATTCTTAGCCTCGTCCGCTTCTTTCTTCGCCTGCTCAGCAGCATTCTTTTCGTTAATCAAGGCTTGTTTTTCCTCCTTCACAATGTTTAATTGGTACGTCACAGAATAGCAGATAAACTTACGGAATTTTCCAGGTTCTGTGCCTTGGTCTCTGCCTCTTTCTGTCGCTTTTTCAGTTCAATGATATAACGGCCTCGGTCTTTGGCCTGAAAGCAATGAGTAAGAGTACACTCCACGAAAAGAAGAAGATACATACTATTGTGCACATCTTCTGATACTCGGCCTCCATCGAAGTCAATTTCGCTTCACTTTCGGTCTTAGCAGTCTCTAATTCGGTCAATCGTGATTTTGTCTGCTCAAGCTCAGTAGTTGTCTTCTCAAGTTCGGAAGTGGATTTCTCAAGATCAGCCTTGACTCTTTCCACTTCAGCTGGATCAATTTTCTACCAATAAAAGGGTTCGATATTAGCAAATATATCCACGCAATAAACAACACATACATTATACTTGGACATGATATGGGTTGTTCTAGCCATCCATTTCTTCTGGCTTATCTCTAGTTTTTCCGCCGTCTCTTGAGACAGCTTCAACTCGGATTCTAAACTCTTCACACGTACTATATACAACAGAAAACTGGGTCAACAGTGACAGTAGAAATGATAAATTGGCTTACATGACATTGGCTCTATTTCGGCTTCTTTAGCTGCAATGTCGTTCTCCAACTTTTGAGCCCGCTCCTCCAACTCCGTAATCTTTTGTCGAAGTCGTGTGTTATTATCCTTGTAAACAGCTGCCTCATTCTTAAATTGCACCAGAGCTTTTTCTTTCTCTGTGATTGACTGCAATGTTTCATCCTGCAGAGCTTCCAAAGTAGTGCGAGTCGCGGTAAGTCTTCGACGCACGAATTCCAGGTCAGTCTCTGCTTGCTCGCAACGTGCATTGGTCTCGGTATATCGAGCTTGCCACAAATCTCGGTCACGACGCAACGATGTGATGACATCGCGAAGCTGCTGGATCGTCTTTTGCGATGCGTCGCTAATCGCTGCACCGTCAGTATCTGCAGCCTCGGAAGATGTGCGGTACTGTTCAAGTTTAGCCACCAGACTCTGCAACTGCTCAGCGAGCTTCTCATGGTGATCTTGCGATTCTTGCAAGCTATATGTATAAATGAGTACAGTGCATCTATTAAGCTAATTGTATTCAGTATTTACCTGACTTTCATGTCGGTTTCAACACTTTCAAATTGCTCTTTTTGCTTCAACCAAGAAAGCTCAGCTGCCTTAAGGCGTTCTTGTGCTCCGGCAGCTTCCACTTGCGATTCCTTCAACTCTTTCTCCAGTTTGCTAATCTCATCCTTAAGTTTACTGATCGTTGCTGTGTTTTCAGCTTGTGTTGCAACTTCAACCGCCAACTTGTTATCAAGTTCTTCGATTCTGGAAACATGCTGCTCAATTTCTTGTTGCAAACGACTTAACTCGGCTTGAGCTGCTGCATCTTTTTCTTCTAAGCGCTCCTTTTCCTCGGTTAAACTTGCTTTTTCGCTCAACCATTCGCGTTTCTCCGTGTCTTTCTCCTCTTTCAATTGTTTGATGTCGAGCAATGCTTGATCTCTTTCCGCTAGAATCTCTCTAATACGCGTCTCATGTGTTTGTCGTTCAGCAGAAACCTTGTCCATTGCTTCTCGCATCTGCTTAACAAACTCAGCGTGTTTCTCGTGCTGTGAAGTATAATCCGCCCGTTCCTTTTCGAGCTTCTCATGGTACTCGGATATCTTTGTTTCCAATACTCGTACTTCTTCTTCAGCATTAGAAAGTAGACGTTTATACTTTTCACATTCTTGTTCAAGAAGCGTATCCGCGGTCGCAATATCGGCGGCGTTTCCTGGTGACGTTTGAAGTCGTTGAAGAGCGTCTGCAAGCTTTGTCTCCAAAACACCTTGTTGTTGGTTAGCAGAAGCAAGCTGTTTCTCAATTTCAAGATGCGTAGCTTTCAATTGTTGTAATTCGCCTCTGGTTTCCAAATACTTGTGCTGCCAAGCTTTCTGATCAACTGATTCAATTTCTCGAACTCTTCGCTCCGCAGTTTCAACCATAGCGCGAGTATGTTCAAGTTCACGAGCCTGCTGCTCGATCTGAGCGTTTAATCGTTCTATGAGCTCCGCAGAGCCATCGGATGACTTGCTTATATGCAGATTAATGTTTTCAAGTAATTCCGTAAGTCTATTACGGTCCGACGACATCTCTTTGTTTACGCTGATAAGTCGCTTGTACGCTTCTTCATTAGCCTTCAATTCAGCCGAGATATAGATGTTTTCGTTGCGCAGCGCTTCTTCTTTGCTCTTATGCATCAATATCTCGTCATTGGTCTCTTGTATCAAATGTTCTTGTGCAGCAATCTGAGTCTCCAATTCGCTGATTCTTCGCTTAAGCTCGCTAATTTCAGCACGGTGCAAATCGGCGTTAAGCGAATAATTAGAGCATTTCTGACGCAACTGTTCGACTTCTGCATTGGAATGAACAAGTTGACGGCGTGCTTCATTAGCCATTTTCTGTGCTTCTTCCAATTGCTCACGAATCTGCTGAAGGTCTTCTTCTGTCTCCTTACGGTACGCTTCACTCTCTGACTTCAGCTCTGCAAGTAGCTGATCTGATTCTTTTAGACGCGCTTCTAGCTCATCGCTGATCGCGGTGTCAGTGGACTTCTCTAGTCCTTCGGAATGCTGTTTATACCACTCACACTCTTTGTTGAGCGTAGATAAACTAAAGTCACAAGAAAGAAAAAGATGAGTATAACCTTAGCGTTAACCAGAAGAGCAACATACCGAGATTCCAGTAACTTGATCTTGTCATCGAAATCGGTAATAGTGTCCTGCGCTATTTTCATTGTAAGCTCATGCTGCTTATCTTTTTCGACCTCTTGGTTATGAATTGAATCTAGCTCTTGCGTCTTCTTTTCTAGTTCAGCCGAAAGCTGTCGCACCTCGGTCAGCAATTCCGAATTGCGCTGCTGTAATTCGCTCAAGTTCTTGAAGACAACCTTGTCATGATCAATCGTTGGCGATGCTTCCGCATATGCCATGAGGTCAGCTAAACTCTGAACCTCTGAAGGAATAGTTTCTTCACGGCTTTCAACTTCACGTAACAGGTATCGCAACTGATAAGTGGTATCATTTAGGGATGCAGTAAGTTCCTCGTTTTCGCGCTCAAGTTCTTGTACAGTTGCACTAAGTTCCTTAATCTATATAATATATCCTATTAAGTAAAGAACAGTAACTGAATCATCCAAGTGTACCTTTTGATCATTTTTCTGGACCGAAAGCTCCAGTTCTTTGTTGCGTCCTTGTGCTTGGGAAGCGTCGCTACAGGACTGCCTGTATTCCGTTTCAAGACGATCATAATATTGCTTTTGGTCCCGGGATTCTCGTAATAATTTTTGATTTATCCTTCTTAAACTTTCATTCTGGGCGATAGCCTTAACATGGTCTGCACGTAAGCTGAAAAATTCCTCATAAATAGTTTCCCATTGTTTTCCTGAGCTTTCATACTGCTGAATCAGCTTTAGAAGGTTGCTGCCAGCTGCTGTCAACTCCTTTGATCCGTTGTCTTGCGAAGAATCCGTAGACTGTTCGTTACCGGTAAGCTTCTTCATTTGCATACGAGCAATTTCTAGATGTTCTTTGCACTGAGTAAGTTCTGATTTTAGGGATTCGTTGGCTTGTTCAAGTTGAGTCTTTTCCTTCTCAGCATTCGTTTGCACCTCGGCAAGTTGCTTGCCATACTCTTCTAGTTGAGTCTCAAACTCTTTCTCCCTTTGTTCATAAACCTTAATATGTCCATCATGTGCTTGCTTCATACGCATCTGATGCAATTCTAACTTTTCGTATCGCTCTTGGTACGTCTTGGCTTTCTCGTTCGCGTCGTCGAGATCACGTTGACATTTACTGAGGTTATATTGAAGGTTTTGATTCTTCTGTGCTAATGAATCAACTTCCGTTCGCAATGCTGTCTTTTGGTCAGCCATTTGTCGGCTATCCAGTTTCTACGGAGACAATACCGTTGATATCTTTACATTTCTGTAGGTATATGCATCTTTCTTACGTATTTTTCTCTTTGGGCATTGCTTTCGCTTTGAAGATTAAGCAACTCTTGCCGGGTTGTCGCTTCCCGCTTTGACACTGTATTTAAACGCGCTTCAAGATGTTTCACTTGCAGCTTTGACAGGGTTTAGATATCCGAACTCCAATGTCAGATCATAGATCGAACTTTACCTGTAGCTCAATGATCTCGGTATTACTTTGCTGCTTCGAAGAAATCAGTTGCAAGTTTTTTTTTCGAAGCATATTTAATTCTTCGGATTTTTGCGAACTTTTGCCTATATGACGTGTGAGCCGGGAAATTCATGACTGGAATATGTACATACTTCTTTCTTCAAGGAGTTCTACACGCAAAGAGTCCATCGTCTGAAATGTTCGACGTTCCTTGTCACCGGAACTCGCCATTGCCTCTTCTTTATCTTTTTGCAATCGTTCCAGTTTCGAGATGGCGGCATTCTTTTCATCCAATTCTTGTCGTACTTGATTCAATTCATCTCCTTTTTATTTGCGAGTAAAGTAAGTAATACAATGTCAAATCAGTCATGGTGTACGCGTAACATGGTTAAAGTGTCAAAATAATATTTACGCATAGAATCCGCATTCTGGCGTACTTCTTGGAAAGACCGTTGTAACACGGCGTATTTGCTCTGCAAGGCATTGTGATCAAGCTCTAAGGAAAAACAAATATATATGAGATATGTTTGCCTTGAAGAAAAGAAAAAGGCGGCTCAGAAGGGTTACCTTGCAGCAATTGTAACGCTTCGTCTGTAGAAGCCATTGGACGACAAACGAGCGCTGACACTTCGCAAGCGCGCGTTGGCGCTGTGCTGTGATAAAGCGGAGTTGGGCCTACTCTCAATGCACAGGATGACGTCAGTAGTAATCCGGCCGGCGTAGCGACAGCTCGACAGACAAAGAACACCGAAACAATGAATAGATGGTATCTGTTGAGCAGGCAAGCACGGATACTAGGAACACTATTGACGCATAGAATTAGGCATCAATAGCAGGGATGTGACTCTTTTGCGGCCCTCTGCAGTATATTACTGAAATATAAATTGTAGCCTCGAAAATATCCCATCGTCAAAGTAGGGATCACCATTAAGAACGCTATGTTTTAATTGGCTTCCTTCTAATAAATTTGCAGTAAGCTAGGTTATACAATTAAGTTTATAGACTTGTATAAGGACGTGAATTAGTCAATTTACTGCTTTAAGGGCGAAAGGGGTAATTGCTAAATTCTGTTAAAAAGAAAGAAGAAAGAAGCCCCGTGCATTAAGTTATAGAATTGTGTTCTCTTTTGTTTCCTAAATCTGAGCAAGCATTATACCAACACAAGTTAATAGTATCACTAAATAGCATCTTAACAGCACAAAAAGAAAAGCGATCAGACAACTCTGACAAAACCGGAACTTTTCAAAATCATCCACGGGCCGGACCGGTCCGTGCCGCACTCATAAAGCAGCTCGCTCCCTGAGAATAGGCAAGGCGGCGAGCCCCCACTCCGAAATTTAAACTCGTCCTCAGGCATATTGTGAAGGCCCTCTTTTCCCATTGCATAGGTAATGATTGTAGATAGAATGGATGGGGTATGGGAGGTTATGGATGGTTGATGAGAAGGGCGAGATATCATCGGATGGAAAAGTGCCGACCAGATACGATGAAAAACAAAAGCGAAGATACGACACACATCCGTTCGCGCCGTTATACAGAAAAGAAAAAACGCCACGAAGAAGAACGATTAAACAGACGAAGAGAGAAAGAAAATAAGTTACTGACAAAAAAAAACCAACTTACTCTGGAAACCTAAAGACAACACAACCACAACAGCAGACCATTGTTAAAAAAGTCTGGAATGCTTCAATGGGATGATCTGACAATCGACTAAGAATACGGCATTGGAAGTGAATGAGGATGTAGAGGGAGAAAAGGAGAGGGAACTAAACGATTAGCATGGCTTTTTTTTTTCTCTGGCAATCGCAGGAATGAAGGGTACTAATAACCAACATTGATCTGTTTTTTTTTTTCTATAGCTAGAATGCCCCACGCACCCAGAAACAGCTTCCTTGTTCCCGGTGTCTCTCGCTACAGCCGCTCCACCGTGTACGCCAAGAAGGCTTTGCACAAGCGTCAGAAGAAGGCCGTCGCTGCTCCCGCTAAGCAGGTCGCTGCTGACAAGACGAAGGAGGTCAAGGGTGCCAAGAACGGTGGCAAGCGTGTCATTCCCGCTCAGAAGGCTTCCCGCTTCTACCCTGCTGAGGATGTCCCCAAGCCTAAGGTCTCCCGAAAGGTCGCTAAGCCTGCTTCCCTCCGTGCTTCCATCACCCCTGGTACCGTTGTCATTCTCTTGGCCGGTCGCTATAGAGGAAAGCGCGTTGTTGTCTTGAAGCAGTTGGACAGCGGTCTCTTGCTTGTCACTGGTCCCTTCAAGGTCAATGGTGTTCCTTTGAGACGCGTCAACCAGGCTTATGTCATTGCTACCTCTGTCAAGCTTGACTTGGCTGGTGTCAAGGTAAACGCAATGTCGCCGCTAATTCAAGGTCATGTTATGTCTAACTGTTTCATCATCTAGCTTGACGATGCCAAGTTCAACGATGCCTACTTCAAGAAGTCTGCTGTCGCCAAGAAGGAAGAATTCCTCGGTGAAGAAAAGGTAAAAAGAGACTGGCTTTTATTTCTTTGACCTTGACCTGAATTCGCTAATGCTTGTTTTTTCTTCGCTGGTAATAGAAGAAGGCTGCTTTCCCTGAATCCAAGGCTGCCGACCAGAAGGCTGTTGACAAGGCCCTCCTTGAGGTTGTTGTCAAGACTCCCTTCCTTCGTCAATACTTGGCCTCCACCTTCAGCTTGAGCAAGGGTCAATTCCCCCATGCTATGAAGTTCTAAGAAAAGTATTCTTTTTTTTTCTGGTGAGGTGCGAATAAACTTTGTCTTATAACGTTATTTGTGGTCTTCTGGATAGCACTTAAAGAAAAATATATTGGTTGATGTGCGCGTTCGCAACAACAATGACTTTGGGGGCGTATATTTTATTGACGTGTTGGGTTTGATATAATGACAGAAAAACGCAGGAAAGAATGGTATAACCGATGCAAGGAGCAATTCTTTTTAACGCTCAAATCTTGGTCTTTTTTTTTTGCATTATGTCAGAACCGTATTAAAAGCGTCATCTTTGCTAAAGCAACAATTATGGCATAGTTTCAAATTTTGAAAATAGGTCAATTAACTCTCTGCATAAGTCTAAAATTCCACAAAGCATTTCCTTTGCTCCTTGCAAGAATACGAATGATGCGTAAAATGGAATCTCAGTTGGACAGATCAGAAATAGAAAGTTGCTCTTTTATATATGTATATACATATATCAAGTGCTTGTTTGATGATACTATGGGATGTAATTACATTATATAGGGAGGGAATGGAAAGGGGTTGATGTTTACATTGTATAAAAGACAAAAGTAATTTTTTTTTCTGATGTGGATGGATTAAGCAGTATCTTTGATTTCAGTTTGAGGTCGTTGGGTATTTTGAGGAGGATGGCTTTGGCGTTTCTTACGTGGTTCTTCCAAGTCCTTTGCATGTAAAAACATACACCGCTTGCCAAAGGTACAGTCATCACCAGCTCTACACATAATGTATTATGAGTTATTCTGCAGATGAATTTGCGTATAGCGACTATTAACTTACCGACACTCTTTGAATGGATGCCAGAATTTGCAGTGTTTGTTCGTACAATGCGGCCAGTATTCGCAACGTGATTTCATCGGTGGCAAATATGACTGACGTTGTTGGTCAATTTTTTCTGCTCGTGAAAGACGATACCGTCCACGACGGTTTTCTTCCGGAGCTACAGTGAATATTGTAGAGTCAGGCATATAGTGACTCACAGTCTGAGGAGGATAGATAGGCGTTGGCCATGGCATGCCATACTGGAACATAGGTAAGCCGCCTTGCTGTTGTTTGCTCCAGCTATATCCGCTGGTTGCCGAGCTTCGTTGTGGTGGGGTCACTACGCCAGATGCATCGCTCTTCTGCGAGGAGTAGGAAGATGTTTTAGACGGAACTACATTGATCGTATCCAAAGTAATGCCCTTCAATGAGGCATCCGCGTCTGCTTCTTCCACCTCGTTTTTCTCAGTCACTGATATAGCCGTTTGCTTTTCCTCCACGATATTAGCACATACTTTCGAGACCTCTGGCTCCTGTGATGTATTATGGACAGGATCAATAGCACCAGCCAGACTTTCCTCAATCACTGTCTCCTCTGTAGTCTTCACAGTCATGACGTCCACAACACGGTCATTCTCAAGCTGAACATTGTCCTCGCTGTAAGACACGATGGTCTCCTGAACAGGATTTTCCGGAAACACGTTAACCTCAGCGACTACGGTCGTCTCCTCGCGAGTAACAGTTTCACTAGTAATATCTGACATCTGGTCCTCGGCAAGTGTGTCAGCAGCTTTGGTGGCATTTCCGGTTTCCTCGCTAGCGATCAAGATCTCTTCGTGTTGTTGCTTCTTTTGAACATCGTCCGCAGATACAACGGCTTCCGACTGTGAAACGACCTGACTGTTGCTCGAATTATTTTCCGACACAGGCAAGTTAACCATTTCAGTGGAATTTACTGTCTCCGACAATGGTTTGTCTTCTCTCGAAGTCTCCTTGATCGATTCTATAACAGATACTGTTACAGCACTGGCGGCAGTGGCAATGGCAGCACCAATGACAGTCGCAGCAATAGGAACCACGGAAGAATCTTGGGATTGCTCTTCTTCTACTGGTTCCTTCACATCCGGCGTGGATTCTAAAGACTCATCCACAACTGTTTCAGCAGCAATTTCCTTGCCCAATGCGGAAGATTCGGCTTCGGTAACCGAGGGAGTGCTGAACGCAGTATCTTCTTTCTTGATACTTCTAACACACTCAACCTGCTTTTCACTTTCTTGCGCAATTTGGCCTAGTTCTGCTGATTGAGCTAGCTCCGCAGTCTTGGTGGGTGGTTCTGACTCCGTGTCCTCAATGGATTTGGGATCTTCTGCCTGTACCTCTGACTCTGTCGCCTGGATGGGATCAGCAGATTTCGCAGTCTGTGACGAGGCCACGTTCACAAGCTCCGCAGCCACCTCCGGATTTATGGTCTGTGCAGGTTCCACAGACGTTGTATGCTCGAGGGCCCCAACAGGATCAATAACTTCGTTAGCTGTAACAGAGCTGATAGTTTCCAGAGACTCAATACACTCCACAACCTCTATAGATTCGACTACTTCCGTTTCCTTCAGTTGAAGAGCCTTGATAACTTCGGTATTCACAGTAGGTTCAACAGCCTGGCCCGTAGTCCTGGTCGCCTCCTTAACTTGAACACATTCGACTGATTCCACATCTTTTGTTGATTCAACTATCTCTAGAGTCTCGACTGATTCAACAGATTCAGTCACGTTGGCGACTCTAGTGGACTCAAAAGGTGTGACAGGTGTCGCAGGTTCCACAGGCACATCTTCGGCAGAACGAACTGGGGTGACGTCGCGTGTCACGGAAGCTTGTTCCGATTGTTTTAATTCCGTTTGAAGAGCAAAGTTCTCTGTGACCGGAACAGATTCAGCGGGAGAGGGATTCTTTACGTCCGTTTCCTTATCCGCTTTTGCAGGTTTCTCATCTTTCTTACTCGTCGAGGGCGCAACATTCCGAGGTTTAACAGATCGGATAGAGGGATTCTGCTTGGCCGATGTGTCTGTTTTAATCGATCTCGCGTTTGTCGTGTCTTGGGCTTTGCTAGTACCTAGATATTGGGGTTGGAGTCAACAAATTTTTAGACAATGAAAAGTAGTTATACGGTGAGCTTTACCTGACTTTGTAGTAAAATACCCAATAGCTATGGTAATGAGAACAACGAGTCCAGCAATAAGAAGCTGTATCTGACTGTCGCTCAACGTAGCGTCGAGGAATTCCACGGTCGTTTGGTAGATCGAGTGAGGCATGCGTGGTGAATGAGAAGAGAAAAACTTTTTCTTTTGTTTTTCGTACCACTTTTTATACTGCCGCGAGATTTTGAAAACCCGCCTGTCACTTCTTTCGGATGACCATGATAGAAGCAGAAATGGTAAGGGTAAACAATACAATTAATAAGACCTTTTGTCATTGGTTGGACCCTTCAATTTTGCCTTTGAAATAGCTGGTCAGTCAGGGTAACCTTGGGACCCTCCACTGTGACAAGTGAGGGGAGAGGGAACTGAACCCATCACCCCTTTGCGGAGATTGAAAACTTAAAGGGGAACTCAAACCAAAAAGACAAGGAGAAAAACTGCAACCGAAATTTGATACGCTCGACGATCACTCACTTGAATAAAAAGCAAGGAGGATTGCATCGGAACACTTACAAACAACAGATATTCATTTAAAAACAAATATAGCTGAATAAATCAGCTTTTTATAGGTATAAAAGCGATTGGAACCAATAACAAGTATTCGGTCTCGGTACGCTTCGGCCGCTAAAAGAAAAATGAATGAGCTGTAATTAGGCTTCTGTCATTCAACTGTATCTTACCTCGACCGACTAGCGTGTGCTACTTGGGTTTTATCCTCGCAACTTGTTTTTGTTTCTGGTGGATTTTGGTGGCCTGGCGTCCTCATGATGTGCTTGGTATATCGCGAGTGGGCGCCGGTTGAGTTGGGAAGCGTTCGGTGCGTTATGTAGCGAGCAATACAAAAACTGGTCATTTCTTTAAAGTATTGTGCCACGATTAGTTGCTTCTTATTTCTTAAACCAAGTATCGCTTGCATTTCTTCTACTTACTGTTTTACTGCATTTAGGAAACGGCATGATTACTTTTAGGATTTCTGGAAAACGACGCGTGGACATTTTGTTATAATTGAGATCGTGGAGAACATCTTTCCGCTGATCTTCGACGAAACTGTCGCGCTTCATTTCCAGTGGCAATGATTCGGAGGAATTATGGCGAATACAGTGCTTATTATACGTTGCGACAATCTGTCTGCACATCCAGAGATGCATTGAAAAGGGTGACAACATTTCAATGTAATGTAGGGTTTCGCATGGTTTGGCTCTTCTCGGATTCTTTGCGTTAACTGAACCAAACCCAATCAAAAGTAAAGAGGAAAATAAAAGACTATATAAAGAACCGTTTTATTGAGCATAAAAGAGTATAAACCCTGTCTACTGTAGGCGGTAAAAAGAGAATGTTCTCTGTAGCAAATATGGTTACCATAGTTTGAAAAAGTGTTTACATCGAGATTAAGTTGACATTGTCACTCATCTGTAATTAACAGAGTTCAACTTTGTTTCGCGTTTTACTGATCTATTCTGATAAGTTTGCATGAAAAAGTCATTGTAGGGTACGTATAATAGCGGATACATAACGCAAAATGCGCTCATGACATTCTGAACATGACAGTATCAACATTTACCCTGGTAGTAATATAGCACCACTAAGAGTTATCTTCATTATTCCACAATAAGTATTCGAAATCACAATTGAAGACAGAAATTGTGAACATCCCCGCTGTCATGAGCATACCTTCACACATTTTCGGCACCTTCTACAAACTGTGAGTGTGAGACCTGATTAAAACTGTGCAACTTGGAGTTTTTTCGTGCATTCTGAAGCATTCCATTACCTTATACCGTCATTGGTACGTTGAAGGGAGAAGTCAAGCACGACATACTCATGTTCCGCAAGCAAGCAATTGATCTCGATGAAGTGCAAGTGCACCATGGGGCCACAAGCGATTGGTGAGTGGTGATTGAGAAAGAGGGAATAGCTCACCACCAGTAAGTAATACCCTGCAGGTTTTACAATCGACTTCTACCTTTGTGCACTGTACCATTAGACGATATATATATTCATACGCCTCGACAGAAACGATGCTAGTTTCTCTGTTTGCTATTATCCGTAGTATAATAAAAGAACAACAACAATGATTAACTAAATGCACCCTGGAATACATATGGATTAGTTAGACTAAAAGGGATTCAATCTTAAGACTATGTACAGGGCAATGTGCCTAAATAGAGTTTATTAGGTAAAAGGAGTGCGTTTTCTTCTTGCTTTTCATAGGATGATGACTTGGGTATCATTAACTGATGAGATTAATTATATTCTACTTTGGTGTCGAAGGGTACGGACGAACTGGGGCGTTTACTAAATCCGAAGCGATGCGAAAGACGATGCCGAAGGGAAGGGCCGCCTGGCTGCTTCTGTTGTGGATCAGGACTTAGCCGGGAGAGCAAGGTATCGACCCAAGCATGATGAGATTCGAAATCCATGCACTGGACACGAATGGGACGGTTCGACATTTTAATCATGATAATAGGAGGCTGTGACCATGATGTCTGCTCTTCAATATAAAACGATTCAATGACACCTATTATTATGCATGTAAGTCATCGAGACAGAAGAACAACAGCGAAAATAAAACTAATACACATATCTGATCCATATGTGTATGAAAAGACGATAAGTAGATGTATACAGCTGGCGTACCATTTTTTGTTTCGCCGCCCCGCTCGTGCGTCCAGTAAAGCATCTTCGTATGCGGTGCAATCCAAAAAAATCGACGGTGTCGCTTTCCACCTACCAACTTCCTTGTATGCTTCCACATCCAATCGCCTTCTTCACACACGTTGGGTTTCTTAAGAAGCTCAGGTACGCCTCCTTCCTTTGTATGGTTGGTTATGGAGGGTAGCCTGGTAAAAGTCCATGTCTTTCGCCGTGAGCTCTTCACAGGCGGCCTTAGAACTTCTTCGCCAACCGAACGACAGCGAAATAGGTTTGTTGTATTTAGTGCTTCCAGGCGTGGATACTCCACCATGTCTTTATTATGATGTTGATGATGACGGAGTTCTGACAGGCGTCTATTGAGGGTATCTCGCTCCTGTGTCACTCGGCTGAGGACTTGGCGCAAGGTTCGAATTTCTTGTTCATGGTCTTGCCTCTGATTTTGTTGTGTTTCTTTCAGTAGGTCCAGTTCATGAGCTAATAAGCTTTGTTCGCGCAAGACACGCGCCTGTCGTGCCACCTGTTGTGTCAACTGATGCACTTGGCCGCGTAAACTCAGGTTTTCCAACTCCAGTTGCCAAACTTGATTCTGAAGCCGATCTATCCTGTCAGTATCCACACAGCCCGTAAAATGGTCCATAATAGAAGAAGAGCAAGGACCTTCAATGGTAGTTTCTGTTAGTCCTTGCGGATTTTCTAGTTCAAACTGCTTCAAGGAGTCCCGTTGTTGTTGTTGCTGGCTTTGTAGGAGGCGTTGCATCTTGCGGACCTCGCTCAATAACCCCTGGCCGGAATCCATAATCTCATTACAAACGATATCAGATGCTGAGACGATTGAAGGTTCTGGTAAGGAGGGAAAGGTGCTGAGATCCATAGAAGGCGCACTTTGAAGTTCATCATCCCGGCAAGCTCGAATCATCGCATGGAACCAAAAGAATCCAAAGGAGATAGGTAGAAACGAAAAGGAAAAAGTAGAAAAGACAGAAGAAGAGCTTGGGGATTGTTTAGGACATTTACGTGTATTTTTTTGTTACTCTCTTTTCAAGCCGCTTGACGATCCTTGATCAACCGCATTGACCAGGTCATAGAAGCCATTATTTGCACACGCATGCATGAACTAAGAAATCTTTGTGTAATTGGCTAAATTCAACTTATGCGAGTTCACTGCACCCCTTGATTCATGAACAACATTAGTTTGACATGATCTGCTATGTCCTCTTTCGATCGAACAACATCACCTAAATCTTGCCACGTCAGGAGAAAAAGGAACTTGCTAAACGGACATATCCACGCATGATTTTATTGCCGAGCACTGCATTAAACTATCCTTTGATAAAAAGTCCTCT
Source organism: Apophysomyces trapeziformis B9324 (assembly GCA_000696975.1). Classification (NCBI taxonomy): domain Eukaryota; kingdom Fungi; phylum Mucoromycota; class Mucoromycetes; order Mucorales; family Mucoraceae; genus Apophysomyces; species Apophysomyces trapeziformis. The sequence continues at coordinate 177,401 of JNDP01001378.1, read as the reverse complement.
TTCATTCGTGCCTTTGTATCGACCACTCTTGTCAATATGATCCAGACCTAGCGAATCACCGTGGCTAAACTCATGATTGAAGAGTTGAAATCCGTCTAAAGAATACCGTTAATTCAACTTTAACATTTTCATGTGATTTTACCATCTTTTATATGCGTTGTCGATAAGAGTGATACAATGGTGAATCTGACCTTAGCCCATTCCTTGTCATCCATACCCGTTCGCTTTTGCAGACGCTTTTTAGTATCTACAAAAGCCTCATCCTATATCATTGTAGATTGTCAAACTTACAGACAGAAGATGGCGCTTTGTACTTACCTTTTTCACAAGGAATTTAAACGGCACAGAGTGGGTACGGGAGCAATCTCTCTGGTAATGAAAGACGTTGATAAAACTGTCTTCATTTGTGATCTCCAGCTCCTCTTCAGGGATATCCTGTCATGTCCCTGTCAATCGCGCCTGTTATGTACAGATAAATTTACCTCCATGTAAAGTTGTGTATCACTGCTATCCGATAATTCCGAGATTGGATCTGACTCGATAAATTCGCGATAAAACCTGTTATTAATTGCCTCAAAAATCCGAACTCTATGATGATCAGTTAAATGCAATTTATGGTTGACAGCATCGATGAGGTCGGATATTTGGTTTTCCTTTGGCAGAACAATCTCAAGCGTCTCCGTATCGCTCATCGTAGGTCGACAGACAATGACCTTGATCAATCGTTTGTATTTCAGCTCAGACAACCCGACGTTGAGGACTTCATAAAACAGCTTGAAACCGTAAGCTCTGCTGTATGCAGTTTGTAACATTTCCCCAAGAGCGATCTGCGAAGTTGGACGAAGTATAGCTTTGGGCTCGTCGTTGATTTGGGGAAGGAAGAACCTGATTTTATCAGGCTCGGTTCCCAGTTTAGCCGCCACAACGGCAGCAACCTCGTTGTACTTCATTGTATCCGATAAAACTAGTTGGAGCTCCACATCAAGTACCCGGTTTTTGGGCAGAAAGACAACTTGCACTTTGTGCAGCAAATGGTGCATGTACGATTGCACTGAGTCGCATAGGCCAGCCTCTCGAAGTATTGTTTTCCTATTGTATCAACAACTTAATCATGTTGTTCTTCAGTACAACCGATACTTACTGGTCTTCTGTCAGCTTTTTCTGGGCACAAATAATATCTCCATCTTGAATTTCAGCATTAATAAAAGTGGCATTCTTGTCAAGAGGTTCAATCATTTGTGGTTTAATTTCCTGTTACAGACAGTTAAGAGAAGTTACGCCATCCACGCATGTTGCTTACTTCGTATAATACAAGTTCTGTTCCAGGTTCATAGCCAAACATTTCGTTTAGTGTTTTCTCAATTGAACCAACGACATCAACGCGTAGAACGTAGATTTTTCCGACCCCTCTATCATATATGTTAACAATCATGAGTGTATCCATGTAGCTATTACCGAATCTTTTGGATATCTGGCTCGAATAATTTCACAAACACTAAGGTATGCGTTACCAGATAAGATGGTGGCGGTGTAGGGAATGAGGGTGTCCCGTCGGGATGAAAAAATATAGGCGTCTCGACGTATAGACGAAGGTTGGCTTGAGAAGGCTGGTACTTGTCTCGCAATTCTTCTAGTGCTGCAGATCATGGTATGTCTCTCACGTTCAACAGTTTATTTAGCATACTTACTGCAATTCTCTTCTTCATCGAGAATAGGAGCATCAGGACGGATAGTATGGTTTTGTCTGTTCACCATCACCCACAACCTAAAATGAGAGGGAGCTGTTTCGGTTTCTTCGCACAATTTTTCTTTGAATTTGCCATAAGTTTCGCTCTTCGGCACGCGGATCACATTAATAAAGTGATTTGCCAGACTCTTCTCGTCAAACTGAACAATGTCGAAACCCTCATTTGCTTGAAAACTCTTGTCTGTAATTAACTAGAGAAAAATTGATAAGCATATGAAGACATTGACATCCGGGATACAATACAGTAATATTCATATATAGGTGTTGCTCGACTCTTTCTTTGAGCCGTTTTTCTCGCGCCTGGCGCTCTTCTTCGATACGTTCAACTACGCTAACGTCAATATCAGATCCGCATTGTCACGACATACTTAAGTGACGCGGAATATCGTCTTTGGTGACATCGGCTAATATTTCATCTATCTTTGATTCACGAATATATACCAGCATATAGGCATTTGTAAATCGCTTATACTTCATCGCTGGTCGCACTGAAGTATGTTCATCTCCGTAGTTCTCGTCAAGAACCTCTTTGATCGTGGCTGGAACCACTCTGTCATCATCAAACTTTAGCCTATAATAATTGTCATTGTACATAAATTCTCTTGTTCAGTTTACCATCGACCATCTTTAGTCGGCTTCACAAATGCAAAATAGTGTCCGCCACTAAGATCCCCGCTATGAACTAGTACGCTACATGTACGTAGGTTAATCATCTATTGTAGATGCATGGGTTTTGTTAACCTTACCCATGAAGAAGGTATTTGTGCGGCTGTGATCTATCGGCTGTCTCTGACAGAAAAGGCTCCAAGTCGATTTCCAAAGGAAACTCATGCCGATCGTTAATCTTTATACACAGTATAAGACAAAAAGTATAGTATTGTTTTGTTCGCACCTTAACCATGGTATCACGCATAAAATCGTATTCGAAGCGTTTCAATTGCAGGTGTAACACTGGAGGGAAGCTTTCAAATATCACTCCTTTCTTCGCATCTTGCAGCCCGTATCCCTCCGCCATATACTTGTTATCACCTTCCAACGTTTCTTCCGCAACATAGTCTTTGAATGACTCCTCCAGATTCTTGCACCCCTTAACGTTAAGCTGAATGTCTGTATATTTATTAGTCAGCCCATTTCATTCTGATTTTGGATTATTTTTTTACCGTAGTAGTCCTCTAATCTGCTCGACTCGTAATTCACATTGATGCATTTGATATAACTCTTCATTCTACCGAGGAACAGATTTTTAATAGCTCCATCAGCTGGAGTACCCTGTACAAAACCCGGTAAGGTCCTTACTAACGCTATTTTTCTAACATTACCTTCATCTTAATCTCAAGATTATCTTGTAATACGCGATTAAATTCTTGGACATCATGCTGCATAAAAGCATCTAAGGAAGTCCAACCAAAGGATCTAGTTAATTCAGTAGTACCTGTTCCTTAGTGTGAGATTTCCAGATTATAAACACTCTTGCGATGTACTCACTAACTGGTACGTCGGTAAATTGCAAATTGTAGAACATTCGCTGTAGTGCATATGCTACGCTGTTATTTGGTTCATCGTTTTCTGTAGGGATCTGGTACACTGCTTTACGAAAATAATTGGTGCAATACAGGGACTGAAACAGAGAATTCATGTAGCATGTGGCGCCTTGATTCGTCATGCCGACGTGACCTGTAGTCTTCTTGGAGTCGTAGCTACAGCCATGAATGAGTTTTCTTCTTCTAAAATATGTAGGATGTTTAACTTGACAAAGTTATGCCATAGAACGCCAGTGCTATCCTTGATCATGCGAACAACAACTGAGACGCGTAACTCATCCTCTTCTAGAAATGGTGTTTGCGTATCACACAACGCCCCGAACTCCATGTATCTTGTAAATCCCCAGTCAGATTCATCCGCAGTGAACCGATGATGGGCAACTTAGAACAGTATGATTAATATGCTTTTGTTTCCACTTAGCAAATGCCCGGTTACCATTTAGTGAATATGTGGTTGGGTCAGAGGGAGGTGAAATACTGATAAGAAACTGTGCGCAAGCATAATTTTCAGGTGATGGATTTTCTTGTAGATCGGCATATTCAAGATACACAGATAGACATTCTGATTGAATATTTCCTCTGGGGAAAAGTAGTATATTCCTGTAACACGAGGTGATCTATACACTGCAATCTGTAGCAAAAGAAATACCGTACCATTTACGTCCTCCTACTTCAAATAGAGGACCACGGGCGCGGTCTGGAAGCTTCGAAAACTCTCTGATTTCCCAATGGAAGCACTGTTGGTCAATGACTTCTTCCTCCCTTGGCAGAAAGGCTTTCTCGGCAATGGCTTCAACTATTGTATGCTTTGTCGTTAGCTTTGTCTTTATGCTGTTGGTCACTTAACAGTCGGTCAGAATGGACAACTTTTCAGGCGGAGTCAGTTCTTCTTCACTCATGGTAATGTCCATGGTTGGCGAGTTGGCGCCTTGGGTGTCAGGAACCTTGTCTTCCTACGACAACAGAAACATGCGTGAGCCCATAGATCCGATGGAGATAACCAACACCTGCTGATAAATTCGGAAGTTGCATTGTTGAATGCGCGATGGGTGCAAGTAAACGGTTTATGTGTGTGAGTCCAAGCAACACGGCACACCCTCACTTCAAATGACGTCAAGTTTCCATTTTTGTCACTCTAAGTATGTTTTTTTTTACCTTGGGTAAGGGCATGAAACAATCCACGTACGGGAAATATTATCGCTATCATTATACGGATTTGGACCAGATTGGTGCGGCCCTCTCATTCTTCAATGGTTTGATTGGCATTGGTATTTGTACTAAGTAGTGAGTCTATTAAATACCAGCTGATCTATTGGATGGACATGGGATACTTTGGATGATATGAAACCTACTAAGTTGATGCAGCATATTAAAATTGGAGATCTGGTCTAATGATCTTTTATTGCCCCGCCTCCTGTTTCCCTTTTCTTTTACACCTCTTAATGCACTGATTAAGTGGGACTGGCGGAACGCCACTTCTGAAGTAAAACTCAGTCCTGTCTTCTACAACGGCTTTCATTTCTTTTCTTTCTTCCTTCTGTCTTATATAAAGCAAATGACAGTAAAGGATGTTCCACTCTTTCTGGGCCTAAAACTGCTCAATGTATTCAGTATTGGATGCATAGGGTCCGCACAGTTGTTTCTTCCAACTTTCTACAGCACTACACTAGGTCTCGGTCAAAATAAGATTGGTTTTATCTATGCAATCAGTAGGTCTCGCTGCAATAGAATGAACTACACCTACAATAAGAACAAAGGAAAAAAAAGATGATAGAAAAAAGAAAAAGCTCAAGCCTTCCCTCTTTTATCTAGCACCGGTGGTATCTTGTTTTGCGTTTCCGTACTGGACCTCTCTCGCGGATAGAACGCAAGCACATAAGAAGATCATGGTCATGAACTTGACCTTAGCCCTGTTGGTAAGCATTAGCCTCTTCGGCGTCATCTCGGCATGGTCGAAACTCATTCACGCCAGTCGATCTTGTTTATTGGACTGGTGCCATCGTTAGTTGAACAAGAGTGGGCTGTGCTCGCCCTTGTATGCTTGGGCTGTTTCGGATACGCCTTCTTTGGCTATCCTTGTATCACCGCCTTAGTTGACGCAGTGACACTGATGGTATTAGGCGATCAAAAGGAGTTGTATGGACGTCAAAAAATGGGATGTCCTATTGGCTTCAGCATTGCTGTGTTTCTGACTGGCTTTTTCATGGAAGAGTTTGATACCACCTACGCATTATTTGGTGTTTTTGCAGCATGTGCCATTGGGTGTGTCCTAACGGTTGCTTTGATGGATTTCACACCTTATCGTGTGAAGTGCAGCGGTTCCGAAGAGGCTGGACGAAGTTCCGATGTAGATATCCTAGCCCCTCCAGGATCGATGTGGGATATTTTACGTTCCGGTGATGCGTTGCAATTCCTGACTGTCATGATTGCACTGGGCTTTTGCATCAACGTGATCCTTGCTTTTCTTTTTCTCTTTATTCGTGATAATCTGGGTGCCACGCCAGCATTGGTTGGTTTACTGGGACCACTTGGTAGCAGCACCGAAGTGATTTGCTTCTTCTTTTCGAAAGAGGCAAGTCATGATGAACGATTGATAAGCGAAAGCGTTTAACACTTCCATTGGTCAGATATTCCGGTCATTGGGTACCCACCGGATGCTTACAATCGCGCAATGTATTACATTGTACCGCTGTCTTGCATATATTGCTTCAATGGGATTTGAGAATGGCGCCTGGGTCGTTGTTGTGACGCAACTCCTGCATGGTAATAAACATTATCTAATTGAAATTGACAATTACTCAATAATTTGGACAGGTGTCGCGTTCTCTTTGGTTTGGAGCGCGGCTGTAGTGCACATTGACACGATCGCTGCGGCCGGATGGAAGAGTAGTGCTCAGGGATTGCTTAACATGACGTTCAATGGTATTGGCGCAGGACTAGGATCCACGCTAGGGGGATATATCTACGAAGCTTATGGTGCAAGAACAATGTGGTCCTTAACCGCTGTTGTCATGATTATTTCTTTATTTATCCATATCTCTGATATATCGAAGAGAGGTTTTCAAGCATTGGCATCATTTTTCCAATACCGGTATAATACATTGTGAAGATAAAAATAAAGCCCATGGGTTTTGATTTTAGCTGGGCCCATAGTTGTATGTAGCAACAGAACAGGTTGAAAGGAAGAAAGGGAAAAAAAATGACGCTAATCAAAGCAAGGTTTTCGATAACCAATCATGCGTAATGCGGTAGTTAGCCGCAACTGTACCATGTCAATGAAGCAGAGAGAAGTGTAACCAATCATCTGGCGAGTTGAGTGCCCAAATGTGGGGGGAGAGACAAAGTGCAAGAAGGGAAAAAAAAGGAGATACGCACACAACTCCCTGATACAAGCTGAAAAGCTTAGTAGGTTTGCCTATTGCCCAAAGAGGATAGAGTAACCCCCGATTGTTATGGACCCGAAAAAAAAACCTCCACATACCAAAACCTGAGGACACATATTTCTAAGGGCATGGCTTTAAAGCGGTGTGACAGAAAAGGACTTTACTATCTCGACGTTTTTTGTTTATGATATAGCATTCCTCAGGGAATGAAATCCATCGTTTCCCTTATCCACCTGACTCATCTGACGAACAGTGATATGAAAGAGAGCCAACGACAGTTTTCTGACTTAGCGTCGAAGTTAAGATTCCGCTTAAAACCCTTGCCTAAAATAAGATGGATGAAGTACGTATGTGTTTCAAAAGGTACGCACACACAGACCAAAGCACTAGATCACTTATGTCCGGCTATTTAGTGATATAATTCTCAATATAATAGGGAGTCGTGCGTAAAAAAGAGTGAAAGGCCTTGTTTTGCTTCAAAGAGAATCTCGGCAAGGAGAAAGTTCTCCAAGCCAAAAAAGAAAAAAAAATGCATGGCAAAAATTGAACGAGTGACGACATGCAGAGCATGATCATTTTTTTTAGACCGCTCAAGACTTTCTACTCGCTTCTTTCGTCTTCTCTTTTTTTCTCTTTTTCCTCATCTCGCTCGACTACTTTAAACCCAACATGTCTGCTGTGAGTTTAGGGCGTGTGTTCATAACAAAACATGTTGTATTCACCTTTGGTTCTCTTCTATCGAACTATTTATTATCTCTTTAGGAACGTGAAGATAAGGTATGAATCTCATCATCTGTTTCCTTGCTCTTTTGTCATGGCCCCCATCTACACTCATCTTTGAGCTTAAATGAATCTTCATCGCTCACATCATCTATACAGGTCTACATGGCCAAGATTTCCGAACAGGCCGAACGTTACGATGGTACGTAAGCGGAGGATAAATGTGCTGCTTTTCCCTCTGCCTCGGATTCGCTCCCGAGATGTTGTGTGCCGTGAATTTTTTCCTTGATTAACAAAACCCTTTTACTTTATTCACAGAAATGGTTGAATCTATGAAGGCTGTCGCTAAGGTAAGAAAAAATGAAAAAAATTGCATGATGTTTTGTAACCCTTCATTTCTAACGTGAATTTTATGTAGTTGGGTGTTGATCTGACAGTAGAAGAGCGTAATCTTCTGTCCGTTGCGTACAAGAATGTGATTGGTGCACGACGTGCTTCATGGAGAATCGTGTCCTCCATCGAACAAAAGGAGGAGAACAAGGGCCATGAAGAACAAGTAAAGAAAATCAAGGAGTACAGATCAAAGATCGAACGAGAACTGTACGATGTTTGTAACGACATCTTGGGTCTTCTTGAGGAACACTTGATCCCATCCTCCCAGGAAGGCGAGGCCAAAGTCTTCTACTATAAAATGTGAGTAACCCCTACATCTCCTAGGGTCACACAACTAAAAACTTTATTAGGAAGGGCGACTATCACCGTTACGTCGCAGAATACGCCACTGGTGAAGACCGCAAAGACGCAGCAAATAAAGCCCATGAAGCCTACAAGTCTGCCACCGATATTGCTCAGGTTGAACTGGCCACTACACACCCCATTCGTCTCGGTTTGGCCTTGAACTTCTCCGTGTTTTACTATGAGATCTTGAACTCACCTGATCGTGCTTGCCATCTGGCTAAGCAAGCATTCGATGACGCCATTGCTGAACTGGATCAGCTTAGCGAAGAGTCCTACAAAGATTCGACACTCATCATGCAACTGTTGAGAGATAACTTGACTCTCTGGACATCGGATCTTCAGGATGGTAAGCGTGTTCAAACTAGAGACACTGAAACTGTTACTTACGCACACTTTTCTTCTTCATCTACTAGAAAACCAAGAAAAGAAGGCAGCTGAGGGCGAGGCTCAAGAGTAAAAGATGACTTTATCACTCTTTTTTTTCGTTTAATCTCAATGTTATTTTCTTTCTATCGCGTCCTAAAAGAAACATCAAAAACAGTAAAATCAGGCTGGGGAGATTTTGTTTAAATTGTGCAACATGGTGAGACTTACGTACAGCCATGGATGCTGTCACAAGACAATGCCACATGGCATCGTTCATGTTGTATGGCAGCCGAGACAGTTTCTGTTTGTTTTTGCTTTCTTTTTTCGCTCATCAGAGGGTCCCGAACGGGAGCAACGGGGGGTCAGAAATGCTATGTAACCTGCATGATTGACACAACTTTAAAAAGTAACCTTTTATTCAGGGACATGACTATTAATCTTTCACAAATCCCTCACTGCTCGCGTATCATCCTCTTCCTCTTGTTCCTCCTGTTTCTGTGTGTATTCCCGGTAGATCCAATCAAGGTCTTCACGACGGAACATTTCAAGCCCTGGTTGGTTTTGTTCCATCCAAATAATAAACTGTCCCGGGTCACCATGGATCGACCGACATGCAGCCTCTAACTTCTCCTTCTCCTTCACGAATCGCACACGTGCAAATTCAGCCGATTGGTTCCATCGAGAGCATGTCATTATCCGTAGTGCGCTATTCATGCAGAGTTGCGCCAGATGTCGCCTGATATCTTCTTCACTTGCCTCCATGACCAACTTGCCCATACGAGTCCATACAGCATAATCCAATTTGCGGTGCTTGTTATATTCCACAAAGGCTGCCATTGCGTCTGCCCATCGTTTGCATAAAGGATAAAACCGCCCTTTCAGTAATAAAGTGCCCAATTCCAGCGTAGGCTAAAGAAAAAAAAGACAAAGGGAGAAGGGTAAGCGGACGCTTCTTTTTTTTTTTTTACTATGCTAGCTTGCCTGTTTTCGATCGAGCATTTTTTCTAAAACGTCCAGATTTCCTGTACGAGCAGCACAATGCGCTGCAATCTCGCTCATTTCGCGTGTGTTACTGATTTTACAAGCTTCGTTTGTTTCAGCTACCCGGATATACGCCAATGCGTTTTCCAGCGCACGGTCGTAACGCTTATACAGATAATCGTGTTCAATCGCATTTTTAATCTGATTCGGACCATGACGTTCCAACATAAGCATTTCAAAATCTTTGGCTGAATGGAACCACTAGTTGCAAGAGGTATGAGTTGAGCTGAAGTGCAAGATAACCGTACTTGCTCCTTCCGTCTCTTGTTTGGCAGCGTAATCTATTGTTTGCTGTGGTTCTGGTTTCTTCTTCTCTGTGTCAAGGAAAACATCGTCGTCGAAATCAAACGCCAATGTCAGATCGTCGTCTGCCATGATCTATCTCTCTTTTTTCCCTAAAAAGAAGCAGACTAGTTGTGACCCCGATATGCCTCTAGAAAACAAAAAATAAAAAGTCCTTTGCCATAGATTACCCGTTATTTTGATTGGCCGATTCCCATTTTCTGCTTTTAGCCAAAACCAAACAATGAAAATGGCCAAACGATAAACATGGAAAAGCTTAAAATATAAAGATATATATGCCGATACAACCTACATGCCACACGGGAGATAACAGGAAAAATAACGAAGATTTACTTAGAGGACCAAAGAGTCAACTGAACTTCAAAGGATCCGATGGCCCGATGTTCATGAAATATCAAACAAATACAGCAGGTAAGCAGCTTTACAAAGTAATAACCGGCAATCCATAATGAGCGGCGTTGATTGCTAGTTAACTTGTGCTGAAAAACAGAAAATGCGAAGTCCTTCTTAATTGTGCCACGACGTAAAGCCATATATATTTTAGGATCTGAGACGTAGCTAAGTAAGAAATAAGACATGCTCGTTGGGACAAATTGTCTGCTAGATAAAGAGCATGTTGCATAATGCATCAGAGTGTGCTCCTTAGTTACCGCCATTTGAAACATTTCTTATTACAAGGAATGGACAGGAATCGAGACCGGGCAAACTGACCCGGAAGCAGATCGGCAACTCCGGATTGCCTGACCGACTTTGCGAAGTCATCCTTCAAGTCTCTGAGATCGCGGCGTTGGCCATTCTTGTCTTCCCTCAACAGTTTCCAAATCAAGTACTCCTCGTGGGAATTGGCCAGCTCACGGATGGTTGCTGCATAAGTTTCCTGTATGATCTAATGAAGTAACGTCAGCCGTAGCACGTAATAACAAGATATCATACTTTCAAGACCCACAGGCCGTCAACCAAATGTAGCAGCTCAGATGATTCTGTGGGTGAGGTTGACACTTCGATCATTAGCACTCTTTCCATTGTCAGTACCTGCTCCGTAGGCATTTCCATGGTCCATACATGGATGTACCGTCCTAATTTATAAAGCGCAAAGCTATTAACAAAGAAGAAATGCAAAGCAACAAGTAAATAAAACTCAAAAGAAGTCTACCCCGAGCATAGACTAAAATTGTCCGTAACTTTTGCAGGATTTCGAAATTGGCGTAAAAATATTTCCCAATGATTGCTTTAAACATGGATCTTACGCCAAATGTGCCTTTTATGTGATCGAACGCTTCCCGTGGCCTATCCTTCGAATTGAAAGCTCCTGATGTTTCTAAAAGGAGAATTTCTGAATTACTTTCAAGTCGAATCACGCCATCCGCCTTGTAAACGTGGGCTTCGTCATCATTGCTTGGAATAAAGGAATTGATTTTAACCTCACCCGGCCAAAATCTCAGATGATTGCAGCCGTTTAGCATAGCGTCCAAACAGGGCCAAATAAGCCGGTAATTATACGTCGCTTCTGTCAAGTTTATCTCGGTGTTGTGCTGGATGACATCGCGAGCACTTTCCGAATGGTTAATTCTTGTTTCCTCTTGATTAGAAACATCTCTTACAATTGAAGGAAAATAGACATGAAAAATCCTTTAATTTTTGGATCGTGGAGCAAATCCAGTCTTAGGTTCGCCTCAATTATTCGATCGGAATCCTATAGCACCACGAACTTAATACTCCAGATAAATGTTAGGTGGCCTGCGTACATCGTCTCGGCATGCTTCTAAAAGGTTTCGTACGTACTTCGGGGACAGTTGGCAAACCTTACTAATCCTTTCTTGAAGACAAAGATGTTTGTAGAGCTCTTGGGGAACTTTAGGGTCGCAATGGATCGAAAATTTACATTGAATGATATGCAGTTTTTCAAGACTACGAAATGGATATCTTTAGCAGCGAACTTACTAATACGCAAGAAGGTTACCTCAACTCATGTGAAACGTCGGCCTCTAAATGTTCGAGCCATGCAATCCACATATCATTATCGTTATCGATCGACCAATACGGATGATGGCGAGGATGGAACAATAACGGCATCTTGCTGTTTCTTCGAGTCCTGACCATGCTATTAGGGTAAGTCTAACTGATTGGGAACAGATAATCTCAACGCATACATCGCTTATGGTATTTTCATGCTAATTCCGTAATTTAGATGCACAGATATAATACTGGAAATCACCCAAATACCTTGCATGTTTCGTCGGAGTCGGTGACCGGCAGCTTGTTAGAACATTAAAGTTACATTCATGCAATATAATACCACCTACATCGCTAGACGCAACTGATATCTCTTCCTAATATGATTATAGATTCAGAGGTCAAACATCTTATCTACCGAAGATAAACGCCTTCTTTTACGGCTTCCACCTTGTGCATCAGCATCATTGGCTATTTGAACCGTACCAGTTTGCCCAACATTTCCAATGACTCCAAGATTGAAAACATTATAGCCAGTCCGCCTCCTGCATAGGCGTCTTGTCAGAAAAATTATGCCGTTAACACATTGGGAGAAGTACTTTTCAAGCTCACATTGTCCCGCTCCAGCCGTTGCCTCAACTGTTGGATATAGTTTTTAACTGAATTTGGGATGCTTTTATGTCTCAATATGTTGGAGATACATTGTAGATAGGCGGATTTAAGCGCCGTTCGGGAAAGTGTTCGGCTTTTACCCTCAGTGAACGCGGCCATGAAGGTATTGAAATCCCAATTTTCAAGAGCGTGTTCTTTAAACAAGCGTAAAAATAAGTCCCGTGAGCCATTTATAAAATGAAATCCGCTGCGTTTCTCCATTATACGAGCGATCAAGTGCCACAGCCCAGTGTAAAATATCCAGGCAGGATCTTGTCATAACCGTTTGACGCGCTTGCTGTCATATGACTGACGCGTCATCAAAATTTTCAATTTCCAGCATACAAAAAATGGGCAAGTTCCAACTACAAGTTTTTCTTATGCCTCACTCCATGGACCGACTTGAGCCTGTCTTATGACTGCTTGACCAACCCCTTTCTGTACGCTGTGGGACTAAGGAAAGTGTAGAGACGGAGTCGGACCAGCTTTAGCAACTTGCGGGCTATCCCAATGCCCCGACATTAGCCTCTATCACGAGACGGGTTCTAAAGCTGAAATTGTCTTGCTAACGGGCGTTTAATTTGCGAAGAATACTGCTGTGCACTGTTTCCGTAGATTGCCCATCTGTGTAGGGCATGGTAGACCAACTGTTAACACAATCTTCTATAGGAATGCTCCACTTTGCCATTGTTTACGGCGAACGAGCTCACGTCGCATACACCATCAAGCGTTCTCAACCTTATAAGGCTATCCCTCACTCTCTGGTCTGCCGCCTGCGGTTCACTACACGTTTGTGAGCATAATTCATCTCGTCTTTGACTTTTACTTAGCTTTTACTGGTCGTTTTGAAGTTTAATATCGGTGTTAGACTGAGAAGCTTCTGAACCTATAAATTGCTGGGAAGTTTAATAATCTGCAGTGTTACATGTAAATGCCGCCATGCGATGTTCGAGTTAGTCTTTTCTACCGTATAAGTATATCTCTGCTGGCAGACTGTGGCTTCTTGGAAGCGTGATGTGGATCTGTTAATGTTTACAGTGCTTCACCCAATTGTATCGGACAAGACTCGGCTTGCTTCCATTTTCCGGATTCCTTACTCTGTTTGCAGCTATGAGGGAGCTGCTTCCCCAACGTACTGGTGGCGTTTTATTATCCCGACCCTATCATACAGCAAGCTTAGGTGGACTCATTGAAAGGTTCCAGTTTGGCGCAATGAACTGCTATAGACGTGGACAAGAAATTTAGGCTCAAAGCAAGCCAACTTGAGCAGGGACCAATGGGCAGGCAAAGCCAGATCCGATGATAGAGATTGAATCGAAGAGAGTCCTAGCAACAATGTATGCCGTAAAAGGATTATCGTATTTGTGGCGGTGAATTTATCCAATAGAAGGTGCAATTGAATTTTGGTTCCGTATTAGCCTACCATAATTGGCTTTGTTCTTACCTTACTTGCGAAATGACGTTACCTATTATTTCGACTGTTTGCTCTGTAATTTCACCAAGTTGTTCCGCGTTTACATTTTGTCCTGGCTAGCAAAATAGGTGTGAGAAAGAGTATGGAGAACGAACTAACTAGGAATGCGTGCTTTCTTTTGCTCGCTCTTCACCAGGTGGGAACCCACTGCTGAAATAAGCATTGGAGCGTTTCCCGTCATAAGACGTTTTCGTTTTCGTGAACTTAGGCGCCGAAGCATCGAATTTCTATTTCTACGTAATCAACCGGACTCATCCTTTGGTGATTAGCTTTTGTGAAGTATATCTTCATTCAAGTTGTACTGATATCAATGAGCGTGAACCATTAGTCTACGTTGTCACTTTATCTATAGGTGACAATTTTACATACATATTTACATACCGATATCACAACGATAGGTAATTTTAGTAGTAAACCTTCATCGTTATATGAGAAGTATGCCACCGATGCATATCATATCTGGAGCAGAGGTTTACTGTGCATCATGGGATACGTAGACTTTGCGGTTAAGCATGGTTGGTTTCGATACGATTACGATTTGATTATCTTCACGTAGAAGGAGTCTTGGTAGGCTCATATATACCTAGTGAAGAATTGCATCTTACGTCCAAGACATGTTTCCAGGAATTGGGTTTCTACACTATTTGTTTGGATGCTCTTATGAGTAAATCCGCCAAAAATGATCTATGATTATCTGAATACAGGGGCTAACTGAAATATCAGCCCTGATAAACAATATAGCCGATCAGTTAAAAACACAATGAATCAATGATGAGATGATGAAGGCCTCATCCTGGTAGTGCGGACTTTGAATTGCCTAAACAGATGTGCTGATTGGAACGTTGACCCATTCGCCATGAAATTGCGCCATTTCCATAGGATTTGAATGGACCATGATTAGTCGATGGCGTGCTGGCAGAAAAAAAAATGATCCAAGAGATTATAAACTAACTAGGTCCCCATCTTCTCCATCTTTTCTAATCATCTTTCTCTACCTTTATCCCTTCATCACAGCCATGTTCGCCTCCACAGCACTGATTGCTGCTCTTTTGAAAGGCAAAGGTGTTGATACCACCGCAGAAAATCAGATTGAATCTGCTATTGCCGAACGGTCTGTCACAGAGACCAAGGTGATGGTGGAATCCGATTCTACATCAACTACTGGCAGTCAGAGAACCTTTGTTGACGAAGAAACTGCCTTGGAGCTAAAGGCCAGATTGATCGATCTTTTCTCATCCGAAGGACTGTTGCTGAGTGCAAACCAAGCGATCGGTTACGTCGGTTATGCCTTGAGTGATTTGGTCTTTATCTACCCCGGTTCTTCTTCTTCACTGGGTCAAGGCCTTTCAGGATGGGCTCAGGAAACAGTACGAAACAGCCGAGAAGAACTCGTCAAGGTCATTGAGATGGAAACCCGTGCAGGTGCTTTGCAAGCCGTTCAGGGCGCATTGGCCCAACAAAAAGACAAGGTCGCTACCGTACTCACTTCCTCTGAGGCCTTGTTTCCTATGATTCCAAACATTCATGCTCTCGCGCTTGCCCGCCAACCTGTGGTGTTCCATGTCGCTGCTCAATCGGTTGACCAAGATCTGGTGGTCCACTCACACGTCGACACCGTTTTGGCTGCTCGAAACACCGGTGCTTTGTTGCTTTCTTCGAGCACAGTACAAGAATCGCACGACATTGCAGTGGTGGCACATCTCTTGGCACGAGCCGTTGGCTTACCCGTCATTCATTTCTTCGATGGTGCAGCTGCTTCCAAGGAAATCCAACGAGCTCACTTGTTGCCTTATCATCATCTTGCGCAGCTTTTCCGTGCCACAACACCAGGTCAGGTCGATTTCGCCGATGCCTATACCGTTGCCAGCAAGATACTTGCCAAGTTCAACTACAAGCCTTTCGAATATAATGGCGATGAAAACGCTGAGACGGTGCTGGTCACTTTAGAAGCAAGCACTGCTTCTCTTCGATCTTCGGTGGAACGTTCATCTGCCAGCACAAGCGTTGGTTTGCTTAGCATTCGCCTTTACCGGCCATGGTCCGAAGTGGATTTCGTCAGCGCTCTTCCACGAACAGCACGACGTGTTGTTGTTTTGGAGGAAGGAGATGGTCTTTTTGCTTTCAATGGTCCGCTCTATCTTGACATTGCAGCTGCCATTCGTTTCTCTCTCGAGCGTCAGGCACGCCCTCGATTGGTCACAGCTCAAGCTAGCGATTTCAGTCACTTACAAAAGGCCCATATCACTGCGCTTGTCAAGGAAGCCGAAAAGGAAACATTCATCGATCTTCTGGCTGGCGTTTTCTCCGAGCGTCTTGAAGAAGACAAAGACGACGATGCCTGGAGCGCTATCTTCTGGGACATTGAGAAGGACGGCTCAGCCAAGGCAGCTTCGCACATTTCACAGCTCATTCATCAACAATCTCCTTCCCTACCTATCGTTGCACGCTCTGCTCGGGATGCCTACCGGTTGGGCGGTGCAGTCGTGAGCACCCGCATAGGGAACAACAAACATAGCAAGGCCCAATACATTGGCATTCACAACATTGAACTCATCAAGGAATATGATATCCTAGCTCTGGCGGAGAAGAAGGCAACTGTCCTGGTGCACGGTCCGTGGACCCATGGTGATGAAATTGAAGGTCATCTCACCAATGAATTCAAGCTAGCATTGACTCAACTGGGCATCAAACTCTACGCTATCGACGGAGCACGTATTGCTGAAGAACTGGGTTTACATCGCAAGTCTAGCCACATTGTCTGGGAAGCTGCGTATCTGCACCTGACACAATCTGGCAAGGGCAATGCCGCCTCTCGACTGGCTACGCTGTATGAAGAGCTCGAAGTGGGTGAAGACAAGCGCGACTTGCGGGTTTTGACAAACGACCTTGTTGCGGCAGTTGCCAAAGGTCTGGTAGAAATCGAGCTGTTGCCGCCTTGGACGATTCTCGAGGTGAACGATGTCCAGTTGCCGGTTCAGCCTATTGATCGTGCAGTGGCTCAAGGTAGCTATGGCGAGGAAGACGACGATGCTGACACTGTGGGCCCTGATGGCGACGACGAGCAAGGTGTTGCTGAAACCGGCAAATGGCACAAGGCCGCTTGGCACGTTATCTTCAAGGAAGCTTATGCTAGTGAGGCTGCTGTCCGTCCTGATTTGCATGAAGCGACTCATGTGGTCCGTCTCACTGAGAACAAGCGGTTGACACCGGTGACTTATGATCGCAATGTCTTCCATCTCGAATTCGATACCACCAAGGCCAACTTGAAATACGAGATTGGTGACGCTCTGGGTGTCCATGGTCACAATGATTATCAAGAAGTCCAATCTTTCATCGACTGGTACGGTCTCAATGCAAATGATGTTGTGGTTGTCAAGAACAATGCTCGCAAGGAGACACGCACGGTGTTCCAACTTTTCTCGCAGACATTGGATATCTTTGGTCGGCCTTCCAAGAACTTCTACGAGAAACTGGCTACCTATGCTACCGATCCCAAGGAACGTGAACAACTGCTCTACCTGGTTTCTGCTGAAGGCAAAGAAGAATATAAGAAGCGTGTGGATGATACCGTGACCTATGAGGATTTGCTTCGCGAGTTCACTTCGGCGAAACCGCCATTGGAAGCCTTGGTTCAACTGGTGACACCGATCAAGCCCAGACATTACTCTATTGCCTCCTCGCAGAAGATGCATGCCAACTCGGTCCATCTCTTGGTTGTGGCTGTCGAATGGAAGAATGCCGCCGGTAAGCAGCGCTATGGTCAGTGCACGCGTTATTTGGCAAATCTTGCCCCCGGTGCCGATGTCACTGTGTCCATCAAGCCTTCTGTGATGAAGCTGCCCCCTCTTGATACACAACCGGTGATTATGGCTGGCCTTGGTACGGGGATGGCTCCTTTCCGTGCTTTTATTCAAGAACGTGCAGTGATTAAGGCTTCTGGTAAAGAAGTCGGTCCTGTGGTCTTGTACTTTGGTTCCCGCAACCGTCGCAACGAGTATCTCTATGGTGAAGAACTGGAAGCCTATCACGCCGAAGGTCTGCTTTCGCATATGGGTTTGGCCTTCTCTCGTGACCAGAAACAGAAGGTGTATATCCAACACAAGATGATGGAAGATGCCGAGCTGCTTCACGATTATCTCATTAACAAGAACGGTCATTTCTACCTCTGCGGTCCCACCTGGCCTGTACCTGACGTTAAGGATGCTGTAGTCTACGGTCTCAAAAACTTTGGTGGCATCGACGAAACTAAGGCGTCCGCATTGATTGAGGAATGGAAAGAGAAAGAGAGATATGTTCTTGAAGTCTATTAGATTTATTTTGCTCATTTTTAGCATTACAATAAAACAATTCATACTATCTACGATATTTTCTGGTAAAAAGTCTCTTTGAAAAAGTTCTTGTGGTATTTGAAATGAAAAGAAAGAGAAAGGCGAGGAAGAGACCTAGAACAATAATACTTGAAGTATAAAAACCTTTTTCAAGGCGCTTTGCAATGGATGCAATTTCTAACATCAATCAATGTTTATTTGCCATTGAAGTTTGTTTAAGCTCTGCTCTGCATATTGATACCTGGTAAACTCTTTCTGTATCCTATCCGTTACCGCGGAACTCGCAAATTTCTAACTAGATAAAAGCAACGTCTAACCGAATCTATCACCACGTCTAGCCCTGCTGATCTAGGACAACATGCGTTAGTTGTATTATGACAAAGCAACTTTTTTGTTTCCATGTCCTCAGAACCCCTGCACATGAATCCTAGCAATGACCCTGCGACCATTTCGAGAAGAGTATGGCCAAGTGCAGCTCTTTGCTCATCGTTTGCAATATTTAACGTGATTTGACACGATTCATCACCGGACATCGATTTAGTAAACTATGAACTTCATTTTACCTTTGCTGTTCAACAGGTGAATCCTAGAAGGACAGAATCCTAACGCGTTTTATCGAGCTGGAAAAGCTGTCACCAGGAATCTCCGATTTGGCTTCGTCGTAGGCATCTTTTTGTTACACACAGTGGGTATTCGAACAGGACAATGCATTTGAAACGCCTAGCTATTTGGATGATGCCAATGACCCCTGAGCAGAAGGCTAGGAATAATTTTGCAAGCTATTAAAATTGACAAGAGTAGAATTTATTGAAATTTAAGTTATATGCAAAACTACAGACTATACATTGGTAGAGGGGGGAAAGGAATAGGGTAAATTCACCAAGAACAAGAATATTACCATGCCATTCTTCCGAAGAGACTATTAGGGTATGTTCTTGCCAAATACTTTCGGGTTTCGTCAGCAACCATGATCATCGCTGCCCAACCAAAAGGAATAAACCAGAATTTGACGGGAATAGGGGAGGTTCCAAGATAGACGTTGAAGACGGGAACATAGAGGATAATGAGGGCAATAGACAGCGAAGCAAGCATAGCACCGAATAAATAAAGGTTGCGGTTAGGACCCCACAGAGGATTGGCTTGGACAAGGGAAAGACGTCGGGTTCTGGTGGAGAGAACGTTACCCCACTGGCAAATGACCAAGTTGACAAAGTACACGGATTGGGCGGTATTAACAAGAGCGGTAATTTCATCTGCTGTCTTGCCCATGTATCCACCGGCATCTGTCAATGCAGAGAAGGATAAGAAAACTGCGCTTGGGGGCAGTCCATTCATTGAGAGGAAGAGGTAGCAGTTAAACATAGAGGTCAACATTTCCATCAGGCCAATGAAACCATAAGCCTGGAGAAGAAGCTTGAAATTGACCAGTCGATCCTTCTTAGGGCGGCGAGGAGGACGTTGAAGAAGACCAGCTTCAGGTTTTTCCATCATAAGCGCCATGGATGGCATCAAGTCAGTAAAGACGCAAATGACAATCATCTGGAAGGAGGACATAGTCTGGGGAGAGCCAAGGAAGATATTAACAACCACAGGCCACAGTTCTGACCAGGAACCAGCTGGAAGCAGATACAGAATAACTTTCTTAAGGTTATCAAACACCATTCGACCGCTTTCAATAGCTGTAACGATACTGGAGAACTTTCCAAGCAAGATCACATCACCAGCCTCGATTGCAACATCGCTACCTCCACCCATGGCCACACCAATATCAGCAGCCTTCAGGGAAGGAGCATCGTTGACACCGTCACCGGTCATGGCCACGACATTTTCTCGTTTCTGGAATTCCTTGATGATACGGAGCTTCTGATCGGGGGATGTTCGTGCAAATACGATTTCTTGGAACTGGCACACTTGCTCCCACATTGAGTCATTCAAAGTAATTAAATCCGATCCAGACAGCAAAAGAGAACTAGAGCCACGTTCTTCGAGGACGGTTTTCGAAGCATTACTTGCAGCAATATCCGAATCACTTGGTCCATATTCCGTTGTATCAACGTATTTCACAACATCTTCGATTGGCATATCTGGTTTCAAATCAGCAATGGTTTTTGGGTGTTCCGTCGTGAAAATGCCGATCTCTCTTGCGATAGCAGCAGCTGTGGCAGGGAAATCTGGGACAAAAAATGGGTTAGTCTCACCGTTGTGTTACCAAGGGCTTTTGTTACACGAACCTCCTGTAACCATGTAGAAACGAATACCGGCCGCACGGCAAATGCGAACCGTCTCAGCACTCTCCGGACGTGGAGGGTCAACAATTGCCAATAGACCAATGACAGCCAAGTCCTGGTTCATGTTGGCTGCCCAAGAACCAAAGGTGGATGTCCCAACTTGAGTACCTGCTGGTGTTTCCTCGGACCGAATTACACGGCGAGCGAGAAGCAAGACACGTTTACCGTTATGTGCCCAGCGTGTCTGAAGATCGGTGATAACCTCACGGCGTTTGTCAGTCAATGCTTGTTCAGTACCATCCGGCAAGACAACAGAAGAACAACGGTTCAACAAATAATCAGGTGCACCCTTACAGAACAGGACCCAATCATCTAAACCCACTGGCGTATCCACGGTCGATAATGCATTGGCTAAATTTTGTTCCAGTGGCTGATGGACCGTGAGCATCCACTTATTCTTAGAATTGAAAGGGATCTCGAATATTTTCTGAGCCTTTGCCCGCACGTCCTTTACCGTCCAAGTAGGATTCACGCTCTCGGCGAAACGCAAAATAGCAGAGTCAGTGGCGTCACCGAATGTGTTGCGAAGCTGAACTTCCTTATCCATGGTTTCCGGATCAAAGGTGGCAGCGTTGCAGAGCGCAGCTGCGACTTGGAGATGGATGAGTTGATGTGCTACAGCATTGGCCGAGTCTCCCTCTTCTTTCACAATCACATCGCGGCACGAGGTGGAAGTGAACTCTTGTCCATGGAGGCCTGCATCGGACACAAACATTTTGTTTTCCGTAAGCGTACCCGTCTTATCTGAGCAAAGCACATTGACACTTCCCAAAGTTTCTACCGTGGTCAAGACCTTGCAAAGCACGTTACTCTTTGCCATGCGGTTCGCCGTGATGGTGAGACTCTGGATAAACAGAAGAACATGGGACCCTGTGTTAGGGCAAACTGTGCGCAGACAAGACAATAAAAGCTTTGGAACTTACCAGGGTGACAGCCACAGGCATACCCTCAGGCACAAATGCAACAATCACACTGATCACGTCGATCAAGGCATTGGAAACACTGAGGTAATTCGGATAATCAACGCGTAGCCATGCAGCCCATGTGATCAGACAGATAGCACCGACTGTAATAGATAAACAAGCAATAATAATGACGAAGCGCAAAATTTCCACTTGCAGGGTCGTACGAGCACCCGTATCAGACAAGGACAATTTGGCAATACGTCCCATCAGCGTGTTATCACCAATCGACACCACCACACCAACACCAGAACCATTGAGACAGTGGGTTCCCATCATAGCTACGTTATGACTCTCGAGGACATTGGGGTCGGTTGCTTCGACGGTACCAGGAATGGCTTCGGACTCACCAGTTAAAATGGAACGATCAAACTTAAGGTCGTCACTGACGCTCACAAGACGAAGATCTGCGGGAATCTTGTCACCCATCTTGATATGCACGATGTCGCCGGGCACCAAATGCGCAGCATCCAGTATCATGGTCTTGCCGTCTCTCTGTACTAAACTTTGCGTGGGAAGCATGTTGTGAATGGAATCCATGATACGACTGGTGGACCAATCCTGCCATGCATTGAAAAAGGCTTGCAGAAAAACAACAAACATCAAGATAACAGCCAAAGCCAGATTCAAAGCAGAAGGGTCAGGTTCACCGAGAGGGCGCCATGAAATCCTAATAGGAAAAAGAAAGCGCAAACACATTGCCTGTAAGATAAAGAAGATCTTTTTTTTTTTTTTGGGCTTTAGGCGCCAAAGGAAAGGGAGCTTACCAGCAAATGATACTTGCAAACCATAGAAGACCACAGAATCCACCAAAGAAATAACCAAAGATTTTTCGCATCCAATTGCTAGGAGGGCGCGAGATGGCGTTTTTGCCATGTCGTGATGCGCGCTTGATAGCCTGCTCCGTATCAAGACCCTGCTCTACACTGGTATTGTATTGCTGTGCCACTTCATCCACGGTCAGCGTGTGGTATTTTGCCGCGGCAAGATCTAAAAATCGCCACAAGATAGAGATGTATAAGTAGGTTCATGCTTATTGAATAAGTTAGATTGTTTACCTTCTGCTAGATCGCCTTTGCCTTTCTTCTTAGATTTCTGTTTGATCGTTCCAGCCGCTTGACTTTCTGAGACCGTGATAGACAAGGTTCGATATGCAATGATCGTATGGCCTCTGGTAGAGGGTCGTCTCTGAATGGATCGACGGGAACTCGAGGGTTGGTCGGCATGACTATGGTTTTGGATAGCATCGAAGTGGATCACCTTTTGCTCCAGACCAAGCTCACAATCTTTTTCAGACACATCCATTTCTTTCGCTTAGAGACAATAAAAGAAATATAAGAAAAAAGAGAAGAGTGGCTCAAGAGCCGGAGGTTTGGAAGGTAAAGGGGATTTAGGGATTATTAAATTGAGGGCTTTTATACCAGAGAGGTAATAAGCAACTTTTTATTTCCTAATCTGTTCCAATTTCAGTAATCAACCGGTGAGCAAGTTTCTGCAATTTTGTCCCATATCGTCATCCTCAGGTTTGCCTTCCATAACTGAGTTTGGCAATTAAATCGCGCATCTGAGGAACAAAACCAGCCATGTACTTAATCGCTCATACAAAAGGGAGCGGAACCGGTCTCAGTAAACTAACTCGGCGCAGTGTGAGGGGTTTTCTTGCCAATGGCGAAAATATTCAACGCATTCGGTAACACGATGGGTCGAGATTGTACGACCACCACGCCAAAGTTTACTGTGGCTCAACCACCCACTATTTTCTCCAGAAAAAGTTTTTTTTATTGGCTGGTGTAGAAAGGACCGTTCGGTGTCGCCGCGTGCATCCCCATGGCAAACCAATAGAGAAATCTGCGCGCTAGTCACAGACATGGGTCATTCACTGTGGTATCTTTACATTCGACAAGATTCATGATTACACACCACCCTAGTGCGTGTTACTCTTCTCCAAATCTAAAGCATACAAACTACTGTCATGGGTAACTCTGTATTTTAGTTCGGGTATGAGATCTCTTCGATATAAGTTAAACATAACCCACATGATCTTTTTGAACTTCTTTGATGATTGGGCAGTGGAAAGTCACTCCTCATAAACTTGCGCGGACATTAATCGCGCAAGTTGAAAAAATCTAAAGTTTCCAAGCTAAAATCGCTCACCGAGCGATGGGTTGATCTCCGAAACAGAAAGTTCTTCAATTCTGTAGGCTTTCTATTGTTCAAACTATAACGTAATGGTTAATAGGAAACGCTATATTTGAGAGAGGCGATAAGGCCAAATGATGTCATGGTCTATATGACTTATTGTATTTCCCAGTGAGACAGCTTTGTTTAGGAAAACGATAATAAAATCCTAGAATCGGTCCATTGGGGTGGTAATGGGGAATCTCAGAATGCCTTGTAGTTCATACCTGATATAGGCTGACTTCTGACTTGAACGAATAGGACAATTTAGCTCAAGCTACACACAGCCTTGATTCCTATTCATGCGCGCCTTTAAGGTGATACTGTGCGACGTACAACCAATAGTAAGTCACTCACACTCTCTCTCCTTTTCCCGGCAAGCCATCAAAGGCCCCAAAGCACGAAATATGTTCTTTGAATATGGTACCAAATACTAACTGTTTTTCTCTTGAGAAGGCTTGTGTCTCTTTGTCATCATAAACCTTATTGATTATCCCTACAATGTGTGGTTCACTGTCATGGAATGGCGTTGTTCTTTTGGATGAATATCTATTGCTACACACCCGGTTACTATCCCATTTCCATAAGCAGATAGCCAAAATATAACGGAGATTGACATCGCATATCTTAGGATTGGCCAAAAATGATTACAGTTTGAATATTTGAAGGTCCCAAATTTCTTCCGACGAATACAGTAGACACCCGTTTCCTTTCGACTATCCATGTCGATATTTTCTTTTCACTGAGATTCCGAATTTCGACAATTTGAACACAGAGATATTGTACAGTTTTCGTCTTATTACCAGCACGGATCAATCCAATAATCTTACGCACATAAAAGCAAAGAAAAGTGTTAAGTATAGTATGGAGCGCATTGCTCTCTTGTTGAGAGTAAGCTCTTCTAATGCCGGAAACGGCGGGAAGATGCTATGCCTCAATATTAACCAACACCTCGTTTAGTTCCAGGACAGGGCTAGGTCCAGCCTACCAGAGTAATTATATTTAACAGCGTGTATCATCAAAGACAGGCTAAAAATGAAACCACATAGTGTACTTACGCCGATCAGGTGGAAGCGAGCGGTGCTCACTGAAGCTCTGCCTACTTCGAGATAATCTGGTACGGTTACTGTAAAGTTTTGGTAAGGCTTTCCAGGAATCTCGTGAAGCTGAGGATTAAAACGACCAGTAAAAAGGACACTTCCTAGTCCCTGATTTGGCGGCGGACAGACATCATTACCAGGGCAAGCCTTAAGCCCAATGGCAATGCCAACCTCAGTGGAACCCATAATGCTATTCTTTATTTCGCGTGTATAAGCCATACCTGACTCTGAGTCGCAGAAAAATGAACATACCGGACGTACGACTTGGATAGTAAAACTTTTGCCTTGCCTAATGTCCGACCCAGCCGTCGGATTTTGTATGTACGTAGCTTGTGCGTTTGTAAGGACAACACAAAAAAACAGAGAAAAAAAGATCAGGAGAAGTTCCATTATTATCTGCGGGTAATGGCAAAATCCTCGGCCAAAGATGGCACTGCTGCCCTTTATATATTTCGCTTGTCTGCAGGGGGCAGCTGTAAGGGGGATATACAAAGGCCGGCCAATCATTTTCATGTACGGGAGCGCCTCTGCTTGGATTGACGCAGTATCCAAGGGCGATTCTGGTAGGTTGCATTGTCCGCTTTGCCAAGCTGTGCATATATCGCTTTTCACTTATCGACAAACAGGGATGCAGCAGCTCCTGGAAGAAAAAGCTGTGCGATGAGAAATAACGCAGATTTTCATCCACAGGCGAAGACAAGAACGAATCGTAACTTCCTGGCCTGCTTCGATAAACGAGGTTTCCTCGGCAAAGAGATGTACGCTATATTGCTAGTGATAAAATAACTTCCGATTGATATCATTGCGAGTATCGCGCATTATAAAGACGATCGGATCATCTTACTACATGCAGAATGCAAATGAGCTAACTACAGTTCCACCTATGCAAGATGGCCTGCTTTTTTTTATTCTTATATCTGTACTGCGTTGATAACGTTACCAAAGATGATTTCAACAAAGTCTTCCATCAATGTATCTTTCCTTTTCAAGTAATTAACAGATTGTTTAGAATAAGAACCGTATGAGTATATGAGACATGTAGTTATAGTGCGAGACATGTTAGGATTCAGGGGCCACATGGCAAATCTCGCGTCATCATGAAAAACGCATTCACGCTCACAAAAAAGAAAATTTGACAGCAGTTCTCATCTTCCTTTTCTTCAATAAAACCAATGGACGTACCAGAATCATCCGCAAGATCCTAAAAGGAAAAATCGCACATCTTAATAAATAATAAACCCTTCAAAAAGTGGAAGGGAAGGAAAAGGTAGCTAACCAGGAAGGCAAAACTGTGCAATGCACTAAGGTGCGATTACAGTTACCTAAGAGTCAGTCTTCAGAATTAATAACCAATTTCTAAATCGCAGTTATTGTTTTAGCAAACAAGCAGACAGGTATACTGTAGATGTGCTGATCTTCTACTTCATTCACGCAAAGCCCAAAGGCAATCTCATTAATCCTACGGAAGCACTAGAGGAGGAGTCAAGTACTGCCAGATAATCTCATTCATCAGTATCACTCCCACATGCTTGAATACAAAATGTGAATTAATATGTTCCTGCTTATAGAAATCTCATTAGGATTCATCGAATTTATCAACCACGTCTTTCTACCTAACAAACCCCATAACGTATCTGTCAAAAACATACAGAACTGACTGCATAGCAGATTTTCGAAATCGGCACAGCATATACTACTCTGCCTAACGGAACATAACGGGATAGAAAAGCTGCACATGTCGCAGGAAATTCGCTTGCCATATAAAATGCGACTTCTATGAGATTTCTGCGGTTGTAAATTTACATGAGCCATGCGATGTCTGTACAAGATGTATACGATTTAATCAACATATGAGACCTTTTTTTTTATCCCACAGCGGAAAAACGACCTCGAGTTTCACACATTTCGCAACCAGTAAGAAAGGCTGAGTATCTGAAAGCTAACAATACAAGAAAGCCCCTAAATGATGGACCGCGCATGCAGCGTAAAGCTTTTTATGTAATGAGGCCAGCTTATTTATAGGTATTATGTACTTGACGTGATGGTCCAAAAAAGTTCTACCCTCATTTCTTTCCATCAACGAATGGAGATTACGCCTTATCATGATTGACTATAATGCCTTATGTAGCAGCCTGGGCAACACCAAGCAGTTACTTAGATGAACTTTACAGCAAAGAAATCGCCCATGATTTGCACCTATTAATTCTTGCATAGCAATCAATGCCTGCATTCCACATATAATTTACCTGCAGGACGATCAGCACTGGAAATATGAAATTGACCACTGCTTCCCGGAATTAGAATCAGATGGATACTTGAAGGGACTTTACTGTCAACAAAGCTACCCAAAGCGGATCAGTGCAACTGGATAGCATTGTAAAGACTGAATATTTCTTACCGAGTTTAAGTATATTAGGTTATCACTCAATAACATCTCTTTTCTGAAGAATAAAAGCAATTGTAGATTTAATCGTTCTTAATCATTTCTCTGCCCTACTCACTAGTGGACACAAGCTGTCATCGTAGTTAGATGCTTGAAAAAGAGAAAGAAAAGAAGAAGAGAAATGCTCGTTTTTGGACTTGTCTTTATTGCTTAGGGATATTCATAATGTACATCGTAAATGAGGGAATATGCAAATTATTGCCCTTTACGATAATGGACAGGCTTCATGCGAATACAAGTGTCGATTGTCGTTTGTTCGACATTGTTCGTAGATGCAACGACTTTTTACGCAGACACACCTTCTATGTGACTTTTACAAGGTAATTTGCGCCAGCCAAAAGGTGCCTTTGCGCCAGTTTTGGCTTTTGGAACTCTCTTTTTCACAGGTGCAGACTTTGCTGGAGCTCTCTCCTTTGGTTCTTGTAGTACAACTTAACGTAATTGTAAGCTGTTCTTTCTTTGATACCCACTTGTCTACCCGCAGCTGCTGCAGACTTTCCTTCATACGTTACTAGATTGAGCAACATAGCTAACTGTTCGTCAGTGTAATTCCGATACGCACTGCGCTTATTCTTGCGAAGTCGAACTTTAGTTGCCCTTGGAATATTTTGTTGCGAGTCGCTTGGAAGCACGCTTATAGAAGCATTGCCATTGCACATTCAACAAATTGTAACGGACTATAACAAAGGTGATGGATGAAACAATATATGAAGATGATCCATAACTTTCAATGCAAGGCGCGGTATTATACAGACAGCTATCATGAACGTGTGGATGGACAAATCGTTCCTTATCTGACTTCACCCTTGGGTAAGGTCAATGATAATCAGCTAATTTTATGTGAAACCTGTCTTTGGGCGACTGTTAGTTTACACTTTCCTGTAGAATAAATGTTGTCAATACAAGAAAAAAAAGAAATGGTTTACTGTGAGTACACCTGATTGTTATCATCCTTTCTTCCTTGTTATTTCTTCTTTTACTGTTGAACTCATCATGGATGATTTTGCGTTTTATATGCGTTCGCTTATCTGGTCTTTTTTCATGTTGTCTCTGACCGCCTTGACAGGCAAAGACTACATCCAGAAGAAAAAGGGAAAAAAAGCCGCTGACGTGGAATTACAGAAGCAGTTACAGGAGGAGGAAAGGTTGAAAAAAGGTATGTACACATCCTCATAAAAGAAAGTTAACTGACAGCAACCAACCTCAGCAAATCAGTCGCAATGTAATTCTTGTGGACTCTGGGGGCATCAAAACATGAAGTCGAAACTGTGTCCAATGAGAGAAGTCAAAGGTTTGCAATGCACACTGCTATATAGTGTATCACGCTTAAAGTATGTTCAATAGCTGGTACTAAGCGGACGCGCCAGCAAGAAGTTCAGAGTGTGGCACTCAAAATAGCAAAGAAAACGGGTCGAGCGAGTAAGCAAGCAAGTTCCAGTAATACGACCTTTATAGCAAATCCATATCCTGCATGTGGTTCTACTGAGCATCGAAGTACCCGAGCGAAGAGTTGCCCGCGACACACCAAGTTGGCCGAGGAGATCTTAGAAGATCCACTCCGGAAAGGTTTGGAAATATTTACTCGAAAAGCTCCTCTAGATTCCGTTGTCGTTGAGACACATCGAGATCAATTCCGAAGAAAAGTTCCAAGAGCTTTCACAATATGCGAGAGAGGTGATTGCAAGAACTCAACTGTTTGTCAACCAGTATATACTTGATCATCAAGTAATTCCACCCATCTGTTTCACTCAAAATCTCTTCTATTCGGTCACACAGCTTGTGCTCAGCAAGTCAATGACAACTAAAAATGATAAAATGCCAACAGATCTTAGCAGCTCGTGGAGAGAATTTCGTGACAAGCACCCTCAGATGCCACAAACACCCAGCAAACAATTGAGATCATCTGATGTATTGTCAGAAGCTTGTGTGTTGCTGGCCACATGCTATTCAAACAATATAGTCGAAAATTTCGAAACTCGGGTGCATTCATTTGTTGAACATAAGCTGTCAGTAGCGTTTCCGGTATGTATCGCGTTTTGGTATATCTGAACTAAGTTTCATCGTATATAGAGTATGAAGAAAATTGAGATACAAAGTATTGCATCGGAATATGCCTTTGAACGCATCGCTGGTGGATCCCCTCAGTGGCCTAATTCAATTGAGCCGGATTTGCCGTTAGTGGCTATTGTCGATAAGATTTGTGATGATTTAGAGGCACTGACAGCCAAGCCTGCAACGCAGCAAGCCATATCGGCATCGCCTGGCGCGTATATTCCAACGTTAAAATACATCCTGTCTTCCTATGAAGAAGAGCATGAGATCGTTGCTGCTTCCGAAAAAAAATTCTAGTGATACAACTCTGCCTCGTCTTTTCTCGATTTCACCAAAGCCAACTTGCAAGTAGCGTTTCGTTTCAATAAACGCCAAACTTTTGGCAAGTCTGTTATCCGTTCGAGAGCCAACACAGCCGAGCGGATATCCACGAGTATTTTTTGAAGCGCTTGATCTTACTCGTTTTGGATTTAATAGGTATGGCAAATAGCGGCAGTTACCATTAATTTCAAAACACTCACTCTGTGTTAATATATACGTACAGCTTGGGAGATTTTACCGGGAATGCAAATCATCGTTTCGTATGCAAAATTCTTTCTGATGGATTTACAGTCAATCTAGTATTCGCAAGAAAATAAAAGGAGAAGGTGCCGACAACGGAGATTGACCTCGAGGACTTTACCATTGATGAAGTCGAGCAGTGGTTCGAACCGTGGGCCGTGGATCCGGGGTTGAATCAAATATACACAGCAGCAGACGGCAGTGGCACACAGAGCCAACAAATACGCCGTGTATCGACAAAAGAGTATTATGCCATTTCTGGCTCTACGTGAAGAGCGAAGCAACTCGAAAAACAGAAGGATGCGGCGGGTATCACTCGTATTAAGACCGGTTTAGAGACTTGTAAAACAGCATCATCAGAGCAACATCAGTTCGTGGAGTGCTTTGCTCAGAATTTTCCAGTTCTTGCAGCTGTTTACGGGCCTGACATGGCTGAGAAGCGTTTCCACAATTACAAAGGAGTACAACGCGCTCGTGAAGAGCTCGTTAATGTGTTAGTCAACGGTGGAAAAAAGTACTGTAAGCAACGGCGAAGAAAGACTCGAAAGAATAGACGAAAGAGGAGGAAGAAAACGCTGAAACGGCGAGAACAAAAGAAGCTTAAATGGCGATCAGGGTCAGAGACTAAGTGCAAAGTGCTGAAATAATGGTATTAACGAAATTTTCTAACCTATGCCACAAGAGTCTGGAATCAGATCAACGCAAAATAAACCGCACCCAAGCACAAAGAAATGGCATCCAACGGCATTTCAAGCAAGCGAAAAAATACCATTAATTGTATTCGGATCAGCAATGTTTGATGCGAGTGGACATGCGTCAAAAAAGGGCAAGCGTGCTGCGTTAGTCAACACCTGTTGGAAAATGC
This sequence comes from Apophysomyces trapeziformis B9324, assembly GCA_000696975.1. NCBI lineage: Eukaryota > Fungi > Mucoromycota > Mucoromycetes > Mucorales > Mucoraceae > Apophysomyces > Apophysomyces trapeziformis. The sequence continues at coordinate 146,707 of JNDP01001378.1, read as the reverse complement.
TAAAGAGAAGAGAAAGGAGAGGGGAATTGATAGCAACAACAATCGATGAATTTTACACGTCTCAGGTTTGTTGTCTTTTGCTTCGTATGTGCCCTCATGGTTTATCCACACGTGTGCAACAGCTGCCTTCAGAGGGGGCCAGAGAAAGTCACCACATCCGATTCTGTGTCCCACCATGGTGTAGTAGTTTGCAAACACTGCCGTACACCATGGCAACGGGACATTAATTCGGCAAAAACCATGTTCTACATTGCAAACGCGGTTTGGCACGGACAAGGTCGCCCCACAGAATTCTGCCGTCCGGCTAAAAACGATATCGCCACTACGAATGTGGTTTTCTCATAACGAGGATTCAGATTTATACGTCTTGAACAGTGAGTTCAATATTTTTAAATCATGTTTCTCTAACGACTGGTCTTTGCACCTTGTCCAACTTTTCCTTGTGCATATCATCTGGGTAAGTAAGAAGCCATTATCCTAGGGAAGCAATGTTCTTACAAGCCTTTTATCTATATCATTTCCAGTTGACGCAAACTTGATTCTCTGTTAACAAAAAATATTTCCGTAAACTACGTAAATTGTTATGCAATAAACAGTATGTGACTTTACTGAAGCGGCGATGCGACTTTCATATAATCGGGGTTTAATCACCGGAGATTGAAAAGAGAGAGAAAGGCGGCACTTGTTGCACAAAATAGCCATGAAACACATCAAATGAGAAAATAATGACCCTTTTGTTTTGCCGACCTGCCGATGTCAGAGTGCTCTTTTACCTGTCAAAAGGGTTGAGTAATCATCTTTTGGATGAATCAATGGATTTTTGCCTTGGTTCGCTTTTACAAACTTGTTTCGACTCTTCCCAAATACAACCTACGGCTGTGGCACTATAATTGGTAAACCATATTCAAACACGGATGAACATTTCAGCGTGCCGACGCCTCAATTTATTCCGACCCAAACGGAAGGAAAACTTTTCTTTTTTATCTGACAGGCAAGGGGGGAGAGGTAAAGCATAAAGAAACTATAGGTAAATCAACGGTAATAGAAAGCTTTCTCTCATCAACCCAATCTGACTATTTGGCTAGTCTAGACCTATTAAGAGAGCATTGACAGTGAAAACGTCTTTTAGAGGAAAGAGAAGGGGGCGTCAGAGGGGCGAATTCGTGAGATGTGCACGGTGATGTGTGATGTGCATTGTGCCACAGACACTTATCTTTAAAGTCCCCGCGCAAACGAAAATACGGGAAAAATATATAACACATCATTTAGGCGCTAAAAAAAAAGTTTTTCTTGCTTCTTTTCCACTCTCTTTCTCTTTTCTTTTTTTCCTCTTTTTATATTCTTCTGTGGGGAAGAGATCATAACCATGGCCAACGGTGCTGACGAGCAGGACAAGCCAAAAGTGAACAAAAATGGTGTTCCGCTTTTCAAAGCCAACGTGACCAAATTGGATCAAAAACTGGATAATGAAGTGGTCTATGAATTTGGTGGACCCTTGGGTGTCTGCGCCCTGATGGTCTTTTTCCCCTCCTTGATGTATTACTTCTGGGTCTGCCTGGAATATCATCAAGGAAAGTTGATTTATCCTCATGCCTTCACGACCGATGCCATTACCGCGTTTCTTTCCAATGAAATCTGGGATAAAATCATAGCCGGCGCCTATCCAACTTTAACCGCTGTGAAAATCTACATGGGCTATGTCCTCTTCTCCTTTGTCCTGGCCTATATTATGCCTGGTCCTGTTGTAGAAGGTAAATAGACATCATCCTACGAACTAAGCTTAGGAGAAGGAGTGAGAGAGATAATGCGTGAAACCCATGAAGACTCATATGCTAATTGCCTTTTTGTTTAGGTTTGCCTGTTCCTTCTTTGGGTGGAAAGAGAGTAAGTTTTAACCAAAAGCGAAAACAAGGGGTGGGAAAGAAGAGATAAAGAGACGAAACGGAGGAAAGGGGGTTAAGGATCCATGTCATGGCGGCGATCCAACAGTGTGGAATGGATATAAACAACGAACAAACTGTCTCACACACGAGCTTCCTTATGCTGATTTGTTTGTTTGTTTGTCAACCCATTAGCTGAAATACTTGTGCAATGGTTTATCCGCTTGGTACCTGACGCTCGTGGTCTCGGCTGTTCTTCATGTCACCGGTATCTTTCGTCTGACGCAAATCGTCGATAACCTGGGCGGTATCATGACAGTGGCCATTATCTGGGGTTTTACAATGACCACCTTGGTCTACGTGATCAGTACCTTGATGGGAAAGCAGCACCGTATGTCGGGCAACTTCTTCTATGACTATTTCATGGGCGCCTGTCTGAACCCACGCATCGCTCATGTCGATCTGAAGATGTGGGCTGAAATCCGTGTGCCTTGGCCAGTCTTGTTTTACATCTCGTTATCCTGTTTGTTGAAACAGTACGAAACGACCGGCGTTGTCACGGGTCCTGCTTGCTTTATGGTCCTTGCTCATTTCCTATATGTGAACGCTTGTCAAAAGGGAGAAGAATGTATCCCCACCTCTTGGGATATCTTTTACGAAAAAGATGGTAATGTCACCCATTGTTCTGGCGTATACATACATATACATCTGTATATGTGTGTTTGACATCATTCATTTTATTTTTATGTTTCAAAGGCTAACCGAGCCCTTTTTCTTGCTTTAGGTTTTATGTTGATCTTTTGGAACATGGCAGGTGTCCCCTTCAGTTACTGTTACCCCTCTGTCTATTTGATCAAGTACCAGTTGACCATGGGAGAAGCCATTACCCACTCGCTTCCTTACACCGTCTTCCTGTTCGTCACATTGCTTGCTGCTTACTATGTGTTCGATACCGGTAACTCGCAAAAGAACCGTTTCCGTATGGAGCAAAATGGATCGTTCATGACGCGCAATGCCTTCCCTCAATTGCCATGGGGCCATATCAAGAACCCCGAGTATATCAAGACCGAACACGGAAATCTTTTGCTTGTGTCTGGATGGTGGGGTATTGCCCGTAAGCCGCATTACACCGCAGATCTCGTTATGGCCCTTTCCTGGGGTCTGATCACTGGCTATGGCTCGTTTTTGCCTTACTTTTATTTCACCTTTTTCATTTGCGTCCTTACCCACCGTGTCTCGAGAGATATGGAACGCTGCGCCAAGAAATACGGCAAGGATTGGGATAAATACTGTGAAAGAGTACCCTATATCTTTATCCCTTATGTCTATTAAGAAAAAAAAAGACCTCCAAAAACCTCTGTTTAACAGAAAGCATCGTACACCATACTTAATAAAACCATTAATCATAAAAATTAAAAACAAAATCCAAAGATTGGCGTTTTCGATGGGTCCATGCCCGTGCGCAATATTTTTCTTTTAACGTAATTTTATGTGCGACATATGAAGCCAAAATCTGAAAATGGGTAACAAGTTCAGTCATGCTGAGGACAAAAAAAAACAAGAAGGGAAATAATATTGGGTATACGACGTTGGGTTTACAAAGATGGAGAAATCGAGCTGTTTGAAAATGTTCGAAAAAATGAACAGAGAGTTCATTTATGCAATGGATGTCTAAAATAGAGTTTGTACTCTCTTCTTTCTCTCTGTCTCTTCTGCACATTGAATGTTGAGATGCAGAGAAATGGAGAAATGTTAAACGTATGATAAAAAAAAAGTCATGCAAAACTCAAAAAAAAAAAAAGGATTTTCCTCTTCAGCCGATGGAGCACAAAGTTTCGTAGGACGGTAAGGATTCGCCCCGGTCCCTGATTGGTGCAGTATGGGATTGAAGTGCAGTGTGGTACGACGGCAAACGGCACAGATCCAGCTGATAAGGGAGGACACTGCGATTGTTAATATCAATGGGTATAGCTAGCCATTCATCTGCACCTTCAGAGGAAGGTGTATGGATGCCTGACGATGGACTGCTACTGGGGGTATCAGTGTGTAAAGCGAAGGATGGATCATAAGGCATGGATTGTGCGGCGACATCGTAAGTAGGGAGAACATTGTCTTGTTCACTGGTATCCAAGTCTGGTGTTGATAATGCTGATGCTGTTGTTGCTCCTGCTAATAAACGATCATAGGCGCCATGAGTGATAGTAATGGGTACCGCTGCACGCATTTCGGCTTGGCGGCCATAGTTATCGACCAATGCCATGGTGAAGAGAAGTTTGTGTTCGATGCGGTAGAAGGCGTTATCAGTATCACAATGAACGGCTTGGATCGCCCGCGGAACGGCCAAGCGTTCAGTTTTACGCCATTCTGGGCCTTCATCGGGAAAATGTTCATTGCGGCAGAATTGGACAATCCGAGTTTCTGTTCTGGGTTCAGAAAAAACCGCGTGCTGCTGATCGTAACGGGTGATAAATGTTGTGTACTCCTTCAGAATGCAAGACAGATAACGGACGTGGATCTCACCGGGAACGTGGGGTCGTACAGAAAACTCTATCGGTATTGTCTCCGCTCGACAAAAACTCCTTTTTGGAACAATGATTTCGTAAGCCATTGTGTTCGACCAATGGTTATTTGCTAGCCGCAATGGTAAATCATAGAAATGGGGCGCTATGTGCCGGACAAGCGTGAGCTGTTGGCGATCCACAAAATTGGCGTGCAATGGGGGACGTTCGGCAACAGCCTTTAGTTTATAAAGCACGCTACCATACGGGCTGTCTGTGACGGACTCGGCGAGATCACCCGGTAGGATCAGCTCAAATGGATATACATATTGGCCGGGCAGTATAACATGCCATTTATCAGACGGTGGTAAAAATAGCCATTCATGTTCCATGATACTAAGATCGACTTTGCGATGTGTATGCGATGAGCCTGCAGGAGTGGATATTGGCAATGAACGAGAAGACCATCGATTGATTTGGCCGTCTATACGAAGGTTAGTATTGTTTTGCATGAGAGGAATGATCTGGGAGCTAAAAGAGGCAAGACTTACTTTCATTCCATTGCACCTTCATCCTTCCAGAGAATTTGAGGGTTAGTGACTTGAGTCTTGTTTTTTCTCGTAATTGTAGCATGATGCATCCACGTAAGACACAACCTGCCGATTCATCCGCTCTGCCTCTTAAAATGAGAGTATGATTCTCTACATGGATCTTGAGACAGTTATAGGTCATTGTGTGTTTGGTGTGAGTGCGTATATGTTTTTAAGTGAAGGGAAGAGAGGAGGAGGAGGAGGAGGAGAGGAAGAGGAAGAAGAAGAGGATGAACCCTTGTCATTTTTATTTCTTTCGATTTTCATCTAAAAAAGGAACGTGCGCCAAATATTTTTAGTCCTTTTTTTTATGTTCTTTGTGTGTAAATATGATCGAGACCGATCCGATAAGTCTGTGACACACCGAGACATTGAATGGTTAATCTAAAATAATCACATATTTGATATGTGCTGTTATACAAATCCTAAACAGGTCGAAAACTGTCTTTCTTCCCTTTTTCTGCATGGGACTCTCTTCTTTAATACAAAGTCAGCATGTTTGCATTACCTACATGTCTCTCCCTTCTCGCCCCTGGACTTGCCACTGACCCAATCTTTTGATAAGCTATTACTTTCCCTTATTCTTTGCATCATCAGCCCCAAAGGATTGAACTCCTATAACAAAAAATAAAAAGGAAGTGAAAGAAAGGAAACAGTATCATATGATACCAATCACTGAAGATTTTTTACTTCCTTTGCCCTTGCCAATGTGACTGTCCCGATGATGGAAGCCGAAAAGGTATCTCTCCAACTAAGAACAACGCTACGCTATGTCATCTTGCTTTAGCCTACAAGACTACAAAGGCGTTCTTGTGGGTTAAACAGATTACATGTTGTTAAGGGAATTAAGGTGGATCTGCATGGGTGATCCTGAAGTATGCAAGTCTTACAGAAAAAAAAAAATAAACAACGGTAAAATTCCGTATTCTACTTTGTTTGTGCATCCTTCCATGCAAAGAAAGAATTACTCATTCAGAAAAAGAATAAGTAAACTAACAGCGTATCTCTGTATGTTTAGCTTTTAAATGTTTATATACTTGGCACACCTTATGCATTACCGATGACTACTGCAAATATAGTAAGCCGGTATCCCCCTTTTTTTTTAGTACAAGGCATCATCCCTCAGCGTGTGTACTGGGTTAAAAGTCCAATGTCACCTACGTGATAGAGTATCTGCAAACAATTAAAAAATGAAGAGCACATGCTGTAGGTAAAATAACCATAAGGATTTAGCGGCTAACTCTGGACCGTGTTCCCTATTACGCCCTTTCCCCTCATCTGATAACTTGCAGAAAATCAAGGCTGACCGCATTTCTAATTTCTACCGGAATGATACCCGTACCATTCAAGGCAAGCATGGTACTAAATGCAGACTGCAACATCAGAAATCGCTTGTATGCACACATGAAATGACTGGTCCACTCTTTAACACTTGCTTTTGATGGTTTCTGTATCTAGAGAAGTTCAACACCTCTGAATTGCTTTTTTGTTTCCTCTTCCTTGTTTCAGATTGTTAAAATAAGCTCCAGTGTTGGATGGGAATCATAAGGAGGCACGTGCAACATCTTGTTGGACGCATTCCTTCGTCATTTGCTCTTATCTATCAGTTTTTTGCCGATATGAGAAGGATAAGGTAAGAGGGATTCATGCAGAATAAAGGTCACCTAAAATGTGCTACGGTTAAACAGGAGATTAAACTTTTTCATAATCAAAAGCCTTATCTAATACTATTAAACGCTAAATTGGCCTTTTGCCTTCATAGAGATATATTTTATTTAAATTACTGGCTTCCTTGATCTAAAACACTTTAAGTTTAAGCTCTTGGCAACCCTTCTCTTTTTGATGCAATTCGTTTACAAAATAACAGTTTGCATTTTGCAAAATAACTGACCAACATCATCCTTGACAAATTGGTCATAGTGATAGGTAACACAGACAGGTATGCTAGTCCCCTGTATTCATCGAAACTGTCAAAACATTCTCAGGTAGGAGAGTGGAAATCGCATGGCATCAATGGAAAACAAATGGTAAAGTCGTAGCAGAACCGATCAGATCAGATTCCTTTAATTACACAATCACAAAAACTGATTTTATTACCACCGCAAAGTTAATGTTAACGTAAAGCACGTGTCAAAAAATTATTAGGAAGCGCATTTAACCGATCATGTTATTCTACATGGCGTTTGCAAGATCCAATCCTTTCTTTCTTTTCAAATGTTGGCAAATAAATAGTCGGAAAAGAGCTGTTGTGGCACGTTCCAGTCTGCAGGAACGTTTCTGAGGTCTTCAATGATCCCCAGGGCACATTGGCTATCACCTTTCGTGATATAGGACAGATGGGCTTGATGACAAATATACATCAGCCTACGGCCATCTCTAACAGTTTTGCCTGGTTTGAAAAACAAAAGAAAAAGAAAAGGTTCGCCATCATGTCAGACACACCACACGCGTGCGCGAAAAAAACACACAAACACGTTAATGTCCTTCTGATCTTTTCCGATAACTTACTGAATGAGGACAAGCGATAGTATTGGCACATGAGGTGGATGACCCATCGTTTGAATGGATTACCGATTTCAAATATCAAATGGGTCTCTACATCGGCCTTTCCTTCTCTCCACCGTTCCATAAAAGTCAACAAGCGTTGTTCGTACAACGACACTAAGCCTTTGGGCACTCGAGATTTCTTCAGCATCTGACGAGCCTTTCGACTCAATGGGGCCATTGTTTCAAGACGCGTAGTGTCGTCTTCTCCCACTGTTTCTTGTTCTTCTTCTTGGAGAGACATGACGTCCTCCAGTAGCTCATCCACTGGTTCATTGTCATGAACCCAATGGAACGTAGGTCGGTCACCATACCCTGGCGGTCGAAGATCTTCAGCGAAAAGGACCGCGGAAGGATGATCCGAAAAATTACCTTTTTCGAGAAAGGGAGGAGGAAGATCAAAAATCACTTCTTTTTTTTTTTTTTTTTTTCCCTTATCATCCTCTCTGATAAGGAAGAGAATTGTTCGTTTTTCTTACTGTTATCCCATCGTTGTCGCCTGCGACTTCCTTCTTTTCCAACAAGAAGTTGTGTCCTCCGTGCCAAAGAATCCCGCTGACTGTGAAAGCGTTTTGTCTTTTGTTTTTTAGGTGCATTCGTTTTGTCTTCCGTCTGGAATGAAGCCACAGCCGATGCTACCAGAGCCGCTGAGACATCAGCATATGTGTTTGCTTCTGTAGGTCGTCCACATTCGACAAAGAAAACTGATGATTCCCCAATGGCCATGGCTGCAGGTGCAAGAGTACTTTTGGGCTGGAAAGGAAGAAAAAACGAATTCTCGGGATTCCGAGGTGCGGGGAGGGGAGGGGTTGGAGGAACAGTAGTCACATGCTGCGTTCGCCAAATCTCATTCGTTCACAGTGTGTACTTTTTAGCAGACGAATGCAAAAGATCGCTTGAACGTAAAAAAGGGAAATGGACCAGTGGAAGAAAACTGTTCGTTTATTGAACTAAAACTGATATCTATAATAAAATGTCATTTATTGCTATTATAATCTTATCGGTCAGCATAACACAGAAATGTAATGTATTTTGTTAGTGCTTCAGTAAGCTAAAATCTGTTCTGGATTCAGTTGGTAAAATCCAAGGGTGAGATATAGCTTTAATTGCTCAATCTCTCTGTGAAAGTGTCAATTCCTGTTCTGGTTCCGATTTCTAGAGGCTTTTACCAGAACTCTAACGTACTCTTCTAGTGAAAGCAAATTGTTTTTAAGGCTTCCTGCTTTCCTGCACAACGTAATCGAAACAAACTCTTCATAGACACTTTCACCACACCACAATAACTTGATGTTTTTGGTCATTATACAGGATGTCTGTTGTTACCATTATTTGGCTTACGTTCGCAGTTAGGAGAAATGGACGGACGCAAGACTTAGCGATATGGTATATTGAATAGACTGCATCTTTTCAATACGCCGAGTCTCACCGACGAGGAGTTGTTGACACCATCACCGGCAACTAGCTATATGAGATAGTGCCGAAGAGAAAGAAATGAGAAGGAAGAGATGTCCCGTGCAACCTGACAATGCAAACGATTCCGCTTTGGCTCTATCGGGGTTATTGGAGGCAGCCAATCTTAAACCAATAACTGCTCTTAAGCTAAATTTGGTCATTCATTGCTTTTGCATGGAATCCTGTTGTAACTCAGCCGAGGACGACTTTCTTCGACACCTGTTTTTTCCCTTCAAACCATTTCCATGGGCCAGGCGAGAAGCAAGGAAAACCGAGCTTTGGCTAAGAAGACTCACTGTAAGATTGCCTTACAAACCCATAACTTGATCTAAACTTACCTGTTCATGGTCTCTAATCCGCTATTTATACCTTGCTCATTCTTTTCGTTGAATATCTTTTTCTTTTCCTCCAATCGAACAAAGTCTCCCCAAAGGAGATTAGCCATCTCAGACAGAATCTGGAAGCAACTTCTCCTAATATAGCAGACAAAGCAAGCATAACAGAGGATGTATTTACTCAAGTAGGTTTGACACAAAAAGTCCTTTTAGTTTTACTAATTTGCTATGCTGCTCGGCTTTGTTCTAACTATAAAAAATAATAGACGGTGAAGAAATGTGTCCCTTCTGTGTCCTCAAGCGATGAAATCTTTCTCAAACGATTGTATGCTGCCTTTGATGTAAATAACAATAAGGCTATTGATTTTGGGTACGTGTGTGATGAAAAAGAACGCAGCAAGAAAAAAAAAAATAACAAAAGCGGCTAACGTCAAACTCAGCGAGTTTGTGGATGGTCTGAGTGTCTTTATGAAAGGAAACCCCGACGAGAAACTAGTTTGTAAGTAGAGCGAAGTTCTAAAACGAAACGTAGAAAGAGAGAAGCTGGATAGGTTATATTAGTATCTTTCAAGCTGTATGATGCAGATCATGACGGATATTTAACCAAGACCGAACTAGAACGCGTGATGCTACAATTGGTAAACTAAAAACTGATCATGAGTAAAAAGAAAAAAAGAACAGACGCAGCCAAATTGGAACTCACCCTTTGGTTAGTCACAGGCATTCTCGGAAGAAGACCAAACGAACGAAATCAAAACGATCGTGTCTCGTATGTTTGACGATCTGGACGTGGACAACGATGGAAAGCTGGTACTAAAAATAAAACATAAGGATATTGGAAGAAAGAAGCTGATGATCGTAAACTCGATTTATTTTCAGTCATTTGATGAATACCGTTTATCAGCAATGAAGGAGCCATTGATCGTCGATTTCCTTGAGCAATTTCTTGCGGAACATAATCTATCAAATCAGCCACGGCCTCCTTCCCGTCCTCCATCGATCCAATCTTACCGTTCTGGACGGTCCTTCACACCTATCAATGGTTATCACCGATCGCCGGGATCCCCCACAGGACATCAATCCCGTCTCTCTGTGCGACTTTCACAGGCCGAATTACTCGAATATAGCCATCAACAGCAACAACGGTTGAACAGTGGTCCGACCAGTCCCACGTCAAGTCATAGCCCAAGATCATCAGCGACGAGTGGCGCACCACCAAGTCCTATTCGTAGCAATAGCCCAGTAGTCAGTGCACCTAATTCACGATCGAACCATGGTCGGCTTAGTCGTGGAACAAGTATGACAAGTCTGGATGCAGCCCTGACTTCCATGGACATGGAATTGATTCAAGATGCCGAGAAAAAAGTCACTGACACTAATAATGCGAATCACACTGCATAGCCATAAGTATAGTCATCTCTTTCTTTCTCTACTTCCTATCTCTTTTATATATATTATATATATATTTTATACCTGAAAGCTTGTTGGCAATATTTATATACTTTCGTTTTTCTGATGGATTTTTATGCAATCCAATCAAACAATAAAATAACCCCAGAACACATTGAAGCGTTTGGCTTTATTAAACAGATAGTTGTCATCCAGAGATCAGCAATTTTACAGTAAACATGAGATACATAACTCGCCGTTGCCTCTTATAAGTTTATTAATCTCTTTCGAGATTGAAGAAGAAGAATGAGTGCTGGAGGAAGAAGGAATGATTGCCAAATGTCTCTTCTTTTTCTTTTTTTTTTTTTTTTTTTGCTTTTTCACCAAAAGAAGATGTAGTTATAAATTAGAGAGAGAGTGTGTGTCTTTCAATACGGAAGACCTATCATCCGCTAGTTTTCCGATATATTCTACTTGTTCTAAGATGTGTTTTCGCCATTTCCAGTTGAATAAAAATTCAGCGTGCTCCATCCCTGGCATGATCTTGGCATTGACGCCGCGTTCTTTCAGGTACGTAGCCACTACAAGGCTGTCGACAATGCCATCTCGCTCGGATAGAAAGATCGCGGCATTACTCAGCGGACTATTGGGTTCAACGGCGGTCGGGAGACATGGTGGTTGGGATGTGGTGGTGGGATGAACAAAGAATATCGTCTGAAACCATTGAAAATGACGGGAAATATAATGGCTAATGTGCAATTCTCGGGATGCACAATAATACACGATATGCTAGGATACATTTGAATTTAAGTATGACGCACATTTAACCAAAAAAAAAGGAGTATTTTTTTTTTTTTTTTACCTCGAGCGGACGTTTGGGAATACGATGGACAAAGTTAAATCCGACATGATGGTAGTGTAATAAAAAGCAAATGGGGTCAATCATCACCGTGCCTGCTATGCATTCAGGGGCCATGGACATGAGCCAACTTGTCACGGCTGTACCAAGCGAATGTGCCACCAAGACCGCTTGTTTATAGCCGTGTGTTCGAAGCATGGTTTTGATGGATTGCACCGTTTCCTCAGCAGTAGGAACCATTTCGACCATGTGCATCGACACATACGGTAGCTCGACGCAGAACATGGGTCGATCCAAATGTGCAAGACGATGAATAAATTCACCATAACATAATGGCCCTGCACCAATCCCATGGATGAAAACAAGTGGTGTCTTTGTGGAATCCGGCACCGGCCGGTACCAGTAGACGACAGAATGATGCCCCTCCCCTTTATCTCGATGGTCGTCGTCGTTTTTAGTACCCACAGAGTGTTGGACTCGACTGTTTTTGTCGTGATGATGATGATGATAATGATGTCCACGCCATTGATCGATCCACGAAAGAAATCCACCCCAAAGGACACCTGGCAAGGATTGGCACTGTTTGAATCCCCAGACGGCCTCCAGAAACAAGGTATTAAACATCACGGTACAAAGATAAATCACCACATAGAAGATCAAAGGTCGATGGACAGCCTGCACGGGATCCAGATTGAGTCGAATACACTGCAGTCGTCGATTATAGCCCTTCGGAAAGGTCACTTTAAAATGTTTCTCTGCTGTCGTGATCATCCAGTCAAGCTCAGCCTTATACTTTGGTATCCGTTCCACACGGTCCAAGTGATCATGCCAAAAGGCCCACGCAAACCTAGAAGAAAACAAAGATGAATAAACCGTACATCTTGGTTTTTTTTTTTTTGTAAATTTTTTCTTTTTTTTTTTTTTGCAAATCTAGGGTTTACCATAAGGCCACGTTTTCACGCTGGATCTCATCAAAGGTGGGATGTTCCTTTGTTTCTGCATCGTAGTACCAGCCGACGGCCCATGTTTTGATATCAGTGATGGTGTGTAGACAATTCCAAAAGATGTCGATTCTTTCTTTGGATGACAAGGTTTTGGTTGGATACCGTTCTTTTTGCAGTCGTTGTCGTGCGATGAGGAAATAGATCCAGAAGGCTACCTCAAGGGCCAACCAACCATGGATCAGGATGGAAACCAAAGGTATCAATGCATGAGCCAAAGCGGATAGGAGGGCAGGGAGAGGCGCTTCCTGCTTTGTCAGTAACAGGGTAACATAGGCACATGCGCCAGGTGCCACGGCAGATAATAAGACAATGACAGAAAGAACAAGAACTCGTGCAGCACTTGTGTCAGGTATCCACATAATTATGAAGATAATTTAACAGAAAAACAAACAAATAAACAGAAACAAAAAAAAATAGAAGAAGGCTAAATTAAATAGGAGATGTCTGGTTCTATCGTTTTCTTTTCTCTTTTTACTACTATAACCAAAGCGGAGGCATTGGCAGCAAAACAAAAACAAAAAGCAAAGTATGAAAAGGAGGAAGAATAAAGAATAAAACACCTGTTGTTTTTGGATTGATCGTGCAACAAAAGAAAAAATGGTTTCGCAATAAAAAAGGAGCCTAAATCTTTTTTTTTTTTTTCTGTGTCTGCGCTCTCAAACCAGCAGCAGGTTTCATGACGTTTTTCAATTTTCACGTGCCAAAAAAAAAATTGCCTTGGAACCTCATCTCCTAGCACATGCTGCAGGGTTCAATAGCCGCCTTTTCCATGATGATACCAAAAAGTCTCTTTTCCCTCTTTTTTTTTTTTTTTTTTTTTTTTTTTCCCCTTTTTTTTTTTTTTTTTTTTTTTTTTCTCTCCCTCTATTCTCCCTTCCTTTTTCTTTTTTGATCTCAACCCCATTCAAAAAAAATTTGGAAAACAACGAAATTCCTTTTACTTTTTGTTTTAGAACAATGAAATAAAGATAAGAGTCTATACACACAAACACAGATAGGCAAACACACCATCTTTTTGCAGCCAGTTGTGTCCGAACTTCGTCCCCATCCAACCCAAACTACACATGATAAGCGTTACTCGGATTGGTAATATGTCCTCTTAATCTTGCGCGAAGCGAATCAAGTTCAGGAATCGGCCGATCAAAATGGTACTACAAATAGATATTAACATATTCGTTCTTCTCTTTCCACACAATATCTCTTCTTACGTTCAATTCCGAAGAAACCTTTGGAATGATGTTATCGAGCACAAAGGAAACATTCGTTAATGCTATCGATCGCTATTGATTTTGCAATTGCATCAATAGATTAGCCCCTCCTTTCAATGTGTCTCTCTCTATATCTAAGTGTATGTTTTTTTTTTTACCTGCTCCTTGCCAGAACCTCTGTTCTGAGATTCGCTAAGCATAGTTTGCAGGTAGAATTCCGTCAGTCTGGATATACTTCCCACCACCGTGTCATATAACTAGAACAGTATAAGAGACTCGTCGACATGGTTCATAAACCTAAACCTAACCTGAAGCTTGGCAATAAGACAGATGTCTTTTACAAATTTCATGAGAAGGTTGTAGAAGCTCACGATGCTTGAGGTCACCCTGACGTCAGCACCTGTTTTTTTTTTTTTCACCGATGACACATTAGATACAATGTAAAAAAATCCACGGTTTCTTGTTGGCGGATTCTAATTACCTAGATTCTGATTGGATACGATCATGAAATTATCTGATTTGGCAAACTTCTCCACTTTGTCTGTATTCTTATTCTCGTAGGCGAGAATCGTCGATTTAACATCTTCTAGAAACAAGTCTTCCAGAAGAAATTTAAGATCAAGCCCAACTTTGCGAAGCTATACATCGTTCACCCGTTAGTTTCTCAGACTTTTCCCTTCCCCCTTCATTTCTTTTCTTAAATCCTTACAATGCCACACTGGTCAAGGGTTGATTTGAAACAATGCGCAATAAGCTGACAGTTCAATTGGCTGTTGCTGAATACTTGTCTCTTATAGATCTCCGCATAGATCTCGGTCTGTTCTCGGATCCATGTCACAAATCCAGAGGCCATTTCATTCTGTTTGAAGGAATCGCGATACCATTCACATGTGTTTCGTATCAAGGTAAACACAACCAAAGCGAGTTCGCCGATATAGGTGGTGATATCTCCCTCAAAGACAAGTTGCCTATCACCGTCTATCGTTAGACAACCAACAGAAACGAAAAATAACACTCTCCGTTACTTTTATAGTACCTTATTCTTTTCTTAATGATCAAGGACCGTGTCGCAAGAAAGACTTCTCGAGCCTATCCAATGAATAAGAGCATGTCTTTCATATATACAGATAATGACATAACCAGTTTTTTTTTTTTTTTTTTTTTTTTTTTTTTTTTTTTTTTACCTGTTTGCCTTTATCCAGACGTAATAACCATCCAACGTATCTTTGGAATTGAAGCTTCGTAAGCAATGTGTTGCTAAGATCGTGGCAAATTAGGGTACAGAGTGAATCTGTGTATTTCTTCACACCCGCCTGCGTGTCTCGTAAGAAGGGTGCATCCTTGTGACACTCGCTTAATACGGCTCGTGCTTTGGTAAATCGTTTTGTTACACAACCGGTAAACTAAAAATGATTCCGATATCTATACCTCTCTCTATACAACCCACAGCCTCTTCAAACTCGCGGAGAGCAATCATCACCTCTAGCTCATCCGGAAGACTTGTGAGCCACCTTTGATCGGCTGCACTTATGTTGAAATCAGTTGCTTTCCTCGCATCTTGCTTTGGAGACGTGTCCTTATAGACAGATCCATCCGTTATCTTTAGCCTCATCATTTTAAGCAGGAGATGTTACCTGTGGACCTAAATCCCAGGAATAGAATGTATTAGTATCAGCGATTCAATAGAAGGGCACAAGTAGAGCTTTGAATTTTTTACCTGAGGAGAGAAATTCTTGCTGTTGATCCTCGTTGCTATCCATCACTAGATGGTACGCATGCAGCAAACCATGTTTGTCTTCAGGACGCTCGGACCGGTATAGGATTGTCTTTGGGTATATCACCACCTTAAACGCGTTGTTCAATTCTATACTTATACATCAATCGAGGCCCGCTCCATACGTTAACATTGTGTGCTGACCAGGTGAATCCTTGATATCAATGATCGCCATGTCTTGCAAGCTATAGCAATTTTCGGCGACTAATTTGTACTTGTTGGACATGGACCGTTTCTTCTGTGAGGCGACGAGCAGACAATCATTAAGAAGAATAAGATGAACTGCCTGCAGAGGTCGTAATGTCTGAGGATCCAGTTCGACAAAATTGATACATTCGCGAATGATGTGTCGATCTGGTGTGTACGATACGAATCTCTAAAGGAGCAAGTATTCCGGCTGTCAATTCCAACAGGACTCTTTGCATGATTTTTTTGCTCCCTTCTTTTTTATAATAGGCAATGTCCACTACCCGCTTTACCTGGGATCCTGCTACGTTTTCCCAAAGATCCATAATCTGTGCTCGGTAAATGCTCTGCATATCCGTAGGCATAAAATCGCTGCGTTTTCGGTGTGGTAAAATGGATTTGTTCAGATCCATCGTATCTTTTCAAAATCGAGATAATGCTCGTCAATAATGCAAGAATCGTTTATCTCTTTATCCTCCCGATTGTCTTTTCGTGTGTTTTTTCGTCTGCGGGGTTTTTTTTCCTTTTTACTTACTAGCCGGAACCATTTCATCGGATGCATTGGCTGTTGCCGCAAATCCTTCCCAAATACTTCGTAATTCATTAAGATAGTTTTTAAGATGTAATACATCGCTGTCCAAGTTTGACACTTCTTTGGAGATGGTGACAAATTCCGTGTAATTTCGGTAGACATTGCGTTGTAAATCGCCACCTACAACATGCTTTGCCTCGACAAGCGATTTGTGGAAGCCGCGGATGACTTCTTCATTAGCGCTGGCAAGTGTACGGCTGACATCTGGATGAAAATATAGATGTTGGTCAATCGATCCGGCTTATTCCTTTTTTTCTCTGTTTTCTTTTTCTTTTGCTCAAGCTTTACAAAAAGCATACAGTCTTCTGCTTGCCAATTCTCGTCTGCGAATCGATGGATATCTAATGTCACAGGACCGGCTGGCATGGGGAAGTTACCAGGGGCTCTTGATCTCGTTGTAGCCGTGGGCTGATGTATTGAACCTGGTGACGTGCGTAGCCCCTGACCCCTTTCTTTGTCTTTATCTTTTCTTCTAAAACCATCGCCACCAACGGCTTTCTTTCGTAAAGCACTAGCGGGATTCATTGTCGTCCGGTAAAGTTATGCACGCTCGTGCTATTTTTCCTCCACCGCGAATTTAAACGAAACGGAGACCAGTTCCAATCATAGACAGCTAATTGAAGGTCAGACTGAAGAGCCAAGCAAATAGCCATGATCTTTTTTTTTTTTTTTTTTTTTGAACAGCAAAAATAAGCGAACAAGGCTGCTCTCACACCTTGCCAATTCGTCGTTATGATACGGATCTAACAGTATAGATCGGTAGATGAACTAAAGGAAGCAATTGTGTGCACAATTAAAGAAAGGGAAACCGCCAAAAATAGGTATAGTTGAAATTTACCGTTGTGCGATGAGCTAACTACAGGAAAAAGAATAAAATACATGCATACGGACTAATATGAACCAGGTCGTAAATGACCGAAAAAAAAAATCAAATAAAACATTCATTGCAAAACATAGATAGATTACGGTTCATAGACGTTGTAATTTGTCAATTCGAGATATTCGACAGGAATGAATGGTGTATTAAAGGAAGAGAACATTTTCCAATCCAAGCTAAAAAGGGACAGTCGTTCAAACCATAATACATCTCAAACTCAATGCAGATATATCATTTATCTAATGGACTGCAAAACTTTGGATATGCGACAGCGTAAATGTTAAATTCAAAAAATTCTGTAAATCCGGGTCGGACAAAAAACTATTTCTCTTGATGGATTGCAGGGAATCTGTTGGTTATTGCATCACGTGCTGGCAGTCATTCTATAAGAGCACCGGGAATACAAAACGCAACTTGGAAGCATGGTGTTTATGGGCAAATGAATTGTTCTTATTCAAGTAGCATAGAGCCTTGAGGTGCGGAAATTGGAGGGATTCCCTCTACGGGCAAGATGCTCAAGCCGGGCGTCCTTCAATTTAAGCTCCGCCACCGGTCGCCTGGCAATCCCATTTGAGAGTCCCCAGCACAGATGTGAGTTCCCTCCTTTCAGTCTAAAGGTATGCATCCGGCATCCATCCGATAACACCCACAAGAGAAGATGACCGTATCTGATCCTTCTTTCATTCACAGATGCCTCCCAAATTCGATCCCAATGAGGTGAAGATCATCTACCTTCGCGCCACCGGTAAATTGAAAGACAAAGAAACAAAAAACGACGAAACGAAAAAAAAAAAAAAGAGAGAAAGAGCAGAGAACAGACCCATTGAACATCGAGTCATTCTGTAGGAGGTGAAGTTGGTGCATCCAGTGCTCTTGCTCCCAAGATCGGTCCCTTGGGTCTTTCACCCAAGAAGGTCGGTGAAGACATTGCCAAGGGCACCAAGGATTGGAAGGGTCTCCGTGTCACTGTCCAATTGACCATCCAGAACCGTCAAGCTCAGGTCTCTGTTGTCCCCTCCGCCTCCTCCTTGGTCATCAAGGCCTTGAAGGAACCCCCAAGAGACCGCAAGAAGGAGAAGAACAGTAAGTTATTTTATTAAAAAAAAAAGGGGGGGGAAAATGGCATGTTGGCTCAACTTTTTTATGTTATTTCCAGTCAAGCACAGCGGTAACATCTCGCTCGATGACGTTATTGAAATCGCCCGCACCATGCGTTTCAAGTCTTATGCTCGTGAGCTCAAGGGTACTGTGAAGGAGATTCTTGGTACTGCCAACTCTGTTGGTTGCACTGTCGATGGTCAGAGCCCCAAGGACCTTTGCGATGCCATTGATGCTGGTGAGGTCGAAATTCCCGTAAGTTTGAAAAAGAGATATTAGTATGATTGGCATACAGATAAAGACCTGACGTTTCTATCTATCTATCTATAGGAGAAATAAGCTGGATAGGCCCAACCCATCGTATAAAGCAAAGAAAAATACAAAGTATCTTTGACCCATGTTTGTACAATAAAAAAACACAGGAGAGAGATACAGAAGACACAGCTCTTTTTATAGTTCTTGTTTTTAGTTTTGCTTTGGTTTTCGTTTAAACATTGGCGAAATCGAAGAGAAGGGGGGGAAGAAATGAAAAAATCTGGAATCTTTGAGTTTAGCATAAACCGAGTTATGTGCAAAGATGTTTAACAAGAATCAGCCTAACTACCGGATGATATTGGGATGAAAATGATTACTTCCCGAGGGGGATATGTTTTCTTTTTCGGTTAGAAGGGCATAGGAAGACTTCCCGGTTGATGCTATTGCTTCAGAATACATCATTGATTTGATGTCGAATCGTAATTCATTCGTTTTTCATTACATCGCCCCATGATATAGGAATAGTATAGCAAGTGCTTGCTATGGCAACACAAAAAGTAAATACAGTCGTGTCTTCAGAATTGCCTTGGTTTTTCCTTATGCTACTACATCTTCGCCAATTCGTTCCATGTTTCTTTTATCACTTCCATCTTCAAAGGCGTACCAACATTAAATGATACCCGATAAGGAAGGAAGCAGCTTGGTATCTGCACTTTAAATTTGTGTTATTCTTCGGAGCATGCTCGGAACAGGCGAGTGTCATCTTTTTTTTCTCGTTTCGGTCTAAAAAGAGAAAAGTTGTATTGCGGTTCCTGCGTTTGTTTTTCTTTCTGGCCTGTGGGACGCCACAAACTTTTGTACGTCACTTTCTTACGATAGAAGAGGGCCCCTGATTCTCAGGGTATTGAGCTTCGGCTTCTTGAATGGTATCCTTTTTTTTTTCTGTTCAGTCATACCTTATCTGCCATGAAATCCCCCCCCCTCAGATGGATCAGTCTACGAACACCGATATATTTTGCAGAAATGATAAAGGAGCAAACTTAGCTTATCTTATTTTCTTTTTTTTTTTTCTCTTTTGTTTGATCTTAGTGTTCTCTTTTTCTCTGTCTGTCGCTCTCTTTTTGCTCGGCCCGTCCGTTCCCTTTTGTCCTTTTTTCTGTAACGAGGCAAAAACTTACCGTTTTCAAGTCACGCCACTGCAGGGCGGGGTCAATGGGTCCGATACCCGCATCACACCGACACTCAAAAAGGTAGCACTTTTTTTTTCACACTTTTATTTTGGTGCTTCTTTTGGTTTTCCGCGATGACCATGACAACGACGACCTCCATCGCCACCAACACAACAACAGGTAAAAAGGTTGCTTTGTTGTTCATTCCATTGAATGGCTAATGCTTCATTAGCTCCGAAAGCGTTGCAAAAGTCGCATAGAAAACGTTCTCAGCTGTTCGAGGCACAAGCAGCATATCTTCAGATAGACCCTGGCCTGGTCGCCCATATTCACGCGGCGGCACCAGATAGTGAACCGGTGCTTATACGAGGTTCAAAATGCGCGCGGACCACTGTAGGAAGAGGTCATAACGCGACAGTTCAGATCGGGAGGAGTAACAAACGAGTATCCAGACAACATGTAGCAATCGAGCACAAACCCCAGTTGGACGGATTTGAGCTGACCATCTTATCTCCCAATGGTGCATTGATTGACCGGATTGTTTTTGTTGCAGGGGAACATGTACCATTAATCGAGGGAACAACGATAGAAATTCTTGGCACTCGATTGATTTTCCTCGGGCCGACAGAAGACGGGGCAGCAGAGGAGAAATCAGGAGAGGAAGAAGAAGAAGAAGATAAGAAACATAAGAAGAAGAACAATAGGCAACAAGAAGAACAACGACCACTCGCAGCAGCATCATCATCATCATCATCGTCATTGTCATCATCATCATTATCATCCGTATCATCCTCGTCCCTCTCATCGCCGTCTGTACCCACATGCACACCGATATCACTATCCAAAGAAACAGTAGCTGTAGCAAAAAGTTCGTCAGAATTAAGGATGGCCAAAGAAGCTGCACCTTTCGATCTGATGGATTCCATTGTCAAAATACTAGGTAATAAAAAAAACCTTGTCGTTGTTGTATTGACTGGGCTCATGTTTTTTTTTGTTTTCTTTTTTAGCTTGTTCAAGAAAGACATCGATGACCCTTCGGGAGATTGTGGATCGACTAAAGATGGTATCTTCTGATGAGGTTTTGGCATTGGTTAAGGAAGCAATATTTATTGGTCGAATTGAGCGAAGAGGCAAGACGGCGGATGGATCACCCAAGGAAGATTTATTTTACTATCAAGCGGAGAAGGATCCCATTCATGAGCGACGAAAAAAGTATTCTCAAATAGGACGTGGTGCACGTAAATGCACAATGAAGGATACGCAATACTTCTTCAGGGTAAGCTGAACCTTTTTTCTTTCTTCCCCACGACGTCTTCCCTTTGGGGTTGGTGGCGATGTGTGTTTGGGCCCATATGCAAAAGAAAAACAAGAAGCGTATCATTCTCCTCTCCATTTCATTTCAGATACCGCCAAAGCTACCAAATCATCGGGGAAGATCCTATGTGCCACCACCTGCAGCAGCCAATAAGAAAAGGCGAACCATGGCCCATCATCATGCCGAAGATCTTATGGAAATAGACGCAAAGGAGGAGGACGAAGAAGATATCAAGTCAACCAGTAGTGGAGGAGTGAGTGATCAAGAGGTGGGAGAATTATTTAAGGATGTTTAATATATATAAAAAAAGATTCCATACAAAATGAAAACTATGGCATTTGCTTTCTTTTTTGTTAACGATTTGTAGCTATGTCCGTATGATTTGATAATGCATAAATGCATATCCATATGATACTGGTTTATTCAAATTTTTTTGAAGATTTCATCCAAAATTGATTAAAGACTCCGCCCAAAATTGTTTGAAGATTTGGAGATAAAAGCTGTAAAAGAATTTGCCAGTAATTGTTGGTGAGTACCTTCCTGTTAAAATGTGATAGAAGGCTTACCGGTGGCATCATCTATAAAAGATAAACATTAGTAAAATCCTAACTGGAAACATTGCCTACTACACTTACCGTAAAAATCTAAACTTCCCCGAGGGGACGGCCCGAGTTCGATTCGGGGATGTTGTTGGGGGTGGGGAGACGAGAGAACCGTTGTGGTCGTCCTTCCCCAACCCAGATGGATAGCGCGATGGAGAAAACGTTTTTGCAAGCATTGATATCTCTCTGCCATAACACTCCACAGTGTTTACAAACTAGTATGCCATGGCGAGAGATACCGTCTGCAGTCGTAATCTTGTTCATATCTTTCTTGTTGCAATTGTTGCACACCTATAAACGCTTCATATTAATCGATGATTCGTTTGTTCCATCTATGTACCGTACCTGCGATGTAAGGTACTCATCCATCTCCACGGCCAGCAGCTCTCCTCTTCGTTCTCTTTGCTTGATGTCCTTCCATAACTTTCCAACTACCCCGTTCCGGTGACCCTTCAGTTTCACGCTATCTTTGCCAAACATCCCATTGCCGAATACGATGAAGGGCATCTTTTCCGACTTTTGATAGCTTGCTCGCTTCCATTTTCGAAAACCTTTGGTTTTGCATAAAGTCGATCTCACCGCAGACTCTGGTGGACACGCTCTTCTATTGAGTTATTCAGTAACAAGTTCATACTTGATTTACATACTCAGTTGCATCCCGGTTTGCTTGTCTTTTCTTCTTTCGTTTTTTCTATTTTCGCGACGTAGCTTGCGATTCCATTTTGTGTGTCTACGGCGATTTCTGTTGTACTGTTTTCCTCCATTGGTCAAGATGTTGACCATTTCCTTTGGAGCGCGCTGACGACCCTGATAATCCCGAAATCGTCCCTCTGCTTTCGTCGGCCCATAGAACGCAAATAACGCATTCATATGTTGAAAGGTGCAACGGACATAAGTATCATACACCTCGAGACTCTGTGTTTTGCCAGTCTCTAAGTCCGTCTCAATAGCCTCAATACCTGCTTCTTTCTTTTCCGCCTGAATTATTTTTTGGCGCAAGGGGGATCCAATATACGTATAGTACTCCTTTGTACTGCACCTGCGAATTTCATGTGGACTGTTGCCGCACCCATATGCGGCCGTAAACACTTGTGATCGGCCGGGGTCCACTGCACACGGTTGGAAATAATCAGTAATCTCCTCTTCTGTAAAATCGGTGGCAGTGAGCTGTAGCTCTTTCTTTCTTTGCCGATTTTCTGGCAAACTGAAAGTCAACTGCGAATCCGTCAGAGAAAATTTGATTAGTGAAGATAACGCCAAGATTCATCGACGAGTCTTTCAATTCCTCCACACTAGCCATTATGCAGTTAGATTTTTTTTATCAATGACTTTTCTGTATCTTACCTTCTGTATCCTAGTTTGGTAAAATCAAAGATGGTATGAAATAAGGCAATGTTTTGCTCAAACCCCCCTTCAGAAGTGGATTCTGTTAAGCATGATAAGGCTTTTGCATTGATTGTCGCAAATCGCCACTTTGTAGACGGCATGGGTGATAGGCTGAATCGCCGCGGGAGTTCCTCATCATCAGAACCTTTGCTGCTTTTATATTCTTCGTCATAGATACTCAAGATATGACGTAGCGCTGGCACAAACCTCCCTGGGGAAGCGGACATGGTCTCTGCCATTACAGGGACGGGGATGACACTGGATAGCCCCTCACAGAGAGAATTAACTGCGCTGGTTATATGCGTAGAGACCAAGGGGACTGCATCAGGCCATAGGGGATCCCAACCACAGACCCGTTCGTAGATATACTCCCTAGCGAGTTCTTTTATACGATCATTTGGAAGTTCCTAGAAAAAGCAAGAACGAAGTTGGTTATGATTTCTCTATTGATTACAAACAGTTACCGGTACTGCTGCTTTCAACTTGCGGATTGAATACTGCACCACTCGGTCCTCAAAAGTTTCGACGATGTTATTGGTATAACAGGTTGCCAATGTCTTGCAGGCCGCCGATAGGGCATCACTGTAGCCAGAAAAGCTCTGTGAAGAGAAGATTACAGAAGGATATGTCGAACGAAATTGTGACCAATAACCCAGTAGATCGGATGGTATATTGGAGTTTTTGTTGGAGATCTTCTTATCAAGGACTAATTGACATACGGAATACCAGAAAGACTGCGTGTAAACGTATGCACTTATTTCCTGATCGGCGTTGGAGATAATGTAACCATTCACTAAGATTTGAGCTCGGAAGACTACTTCACGCAAACAGCCGCACAGATTCGTAAGTTTCCTTTTGAGTTCCTCGCGGTACTCTGGACGGATGACAGAATCAAGCGGTAGCTTTCTTGTGTATCTTTCGTGATCTTTTCCAAGTTCTTCATTGACATTTTCATTTATAGTTTTTGCATGACCCGTGCAAGACCTGCTTCTTGCAGAAGCATGCTCAGTCGAACCACAGGCTGGACATGGCCTAGATGGGACATTTTTGTTCCTTGTCTCTTCGTCCTTCGAAGCCCTGCCGCGCTTCTTTTGCCTGGAATGCTCGGCTTCTTCCTCAGTTGTCAATTTTTTTTTTTCCAACTATAAAATAAGAGTGAGCAAAGTTCTAGTGATGCATTGATGTATCTTGCCTTGATTTCTGCCGTGATTCTTGTTTTGAGGACAAAATTTGTACCGCTTGTTTGGATGCCCTTCTTCAGAGTAGTCTTTGCAAATCACTGAGGAAATTGATTGTTTGTTAATACCTGTTCTGAAACGCATATTCCAAATTACAGACCAGTTTTTCTTCTCTCTGCTTCTTGTGCCTGTTCAGCTAGTTTTACGGTTTTCTTATGGAAGATCAAAATCATAACTGCATCAATGTAGACGCCGACACTTGCAAGAAGTGCTTGTGTTATTTCAATATAGTCATAGGGCATTTGAGAATAATAGAAACAAGGCGAGGTGAAGAGGGTAAGAGAAAGAAGGAGGAAGACAACACACGAAAAAGAACTAATCAATAAGCGGTGATTGAAACCGGAATGGCGCGACAACACGTATTTAATGCAAAAGGGTTGTTGTCTTTTTGCGTCTATCACAAAATTACATCATATCTTTATCCACTCATACCATGGGAAAACAAATCACGAGGAGGTCTTAGCACGGAGAATCTGAGGAAACCCTTTAATAAGCTTAAGCGCCTTTTCACCTTTCTTCTGGCTGTGTGCCAACTAGGTTTTGCATTCGACAACATTTATTCCGCACCCAGTTCCCACGTATCTAATAATCTGGACCCTACAAGTTAGCCAAACTTCATCTCTTGTACAAATAATGAAAGTGTATCCAAACAAAACAATACAGAAAACGACAAAGCTAAAGAAAGAGAGAAAGAAGGTGTGGTATGCACTGCCTGTTGCCGACAGCACTTGTTCTAGACTATAAAAGCGACAATACAGAGAGAACGACTTGATTGATTTATCGGTCACTGTCAATAAGGTTCCATTTGCTTGATTTAGGACCATGTGCCAGTGTATGTGCGATGAGAATGAATTCAGCTACACCTGAGTTAATCATGACGTAGCTTTATGAGTCTTCTTTTCGACAAAGGGTTCTTGATACTACACGTTATGGACTTTACTGCTACAGTATGATATTTAGTATTGTTTTTTATAGCATGGAAAAATTAAACTCTCCGTTAATATGCGCTCTGGATCCCGCCATACATAATAAAACAGGATCTTATGAAATGGACTGTAAATATTTCATTTCTCTAGTTGCCTTTTACTTCGTCCTTTTATGATATTACGGGCACGGTCAGTGTTCCTATATACGAAGTGATTCCTCTAATTTGTTCAATATAACAGGCAGCTATGAACGACATATCACGTAATTGAAAAAGCTGTTATGATGGCATAATATTAGCTCCGTAATTACAGTATCTTGTTTGTGAGGTGATTCACAGGACATTGAGAACGAGGATCAGTGGTCGAGAATCATGACTTGCTTTGAACAGCACGTAAGCCTCCTCGTATGTATTAATACTCAGTAATTCAAACTATCAACGTTTATAACTCTCGCTGATTTTCTTTTTTTTTGCTAGGGTAAAATGATATGCTTACTAGGCTTAACCTTTACTTACTGTCTTTCCATACATCATACAGACATCTGGCGTTTTGCATTACACAAACAAAATCGGCTACACTGTTTTTGTTGATATTCAACTGTTTTAACCATTGTGTCGTTTAGAATTATCTTCTAATTAGTAGGATGGTTATCTATGTCTTTGTGATGTAGTTGCTTTTGCCTCTGAACGAGAACACGAGATGATACTTCAAAAATTTGACTCTCCGATATTTCAAACAATTTTGGGTGGAACCTTCCAAAAACATTTGAAAAAACATGTAGTTTGCGCCGCTCGAAAATAGTTTTTCCCGTAAGGCCCAGATTGGATAAGTTTGGATACTGCGGGGTCATTTTGTATTGATCAAAAGCTCTCAGCCCTGATCCAAGAAATAGGAACCTCGACAGCTGCTATCCTATAAACCAGTGGAATAATGAATCTAAAGAGTGGCTCTTTCTTTAAGAATGAAGAATAACTTATGTAATTGCATGGAAGATGAAGATGTTATATTAGCATCAATGGTATTGCCTTATTTGCCATCCAGATATTTGATGGTGGTAAATGGAATAAGCAAGCAGATATTGCTTCGCCCAAATGCAGCTCTGCTGAGTGAAGGATGGCGGGAAAGAAGTAGTCATATACATGATCACTTTGTGCGTATGCCTACATTGACAGAGGCTGAATCGTGCATTGATTCTGCTGAAGGAAGGTTTAGTGGAACTTGTTTGCTTTACAGACAAGTCATACACACAAGGAGAGTGGGCAAGTGACACAAGCTAGAGCAAGAGGACCATACAGACGATATACTTCGCTTCGAATAAGAGGCTATATCATTTTGGGATTGAAGAGGGATGATCAACAAAGGAGGCAGGAGCGCTGATTGCGGGCATAGATGCTCGAATTGCCCAACGTTATATCAAAAACGTACAAGGGGATGAAGAAAGACGTCTATCTGGAGATGTAATGGTAAGCTGTCTCAAGCTCACTCCCAGCTTCTTCTATATTACTTTGACTGGAATCCGTTGTTATTCTGCCTGATATCAAAAAGGTCCTATCTAATGCTGGAGTAATAAATATATCGGTGAGGAAGCTTAACAAAAACGAAAAAGACAGTGAATAAAAAAAAGAGACTATCAATGTCTATACTTGCCTCTATATTCCTCGTTTCTCTTCTACTTCATCGTATTCGACATCCATGCGTTGATTAAGTGATTTTTGCAGATAAGATATAGCCTGCCTTGTATTTGACATTGTCATCTATATTCTCGGGTTGCTCGGCGATTTGTACGTTTTGGCAGCGCAAATCCACTTGCAGAAACTGTAGATTTGGTTCCTGCCATGGGTGTCCAAAAACTTTTCCCACAAAGAAGTGATATTTCAGATCTCTGCGGAGGGCATGTGCTAACGGTCATAAATGATCATATACGGAAGATCGTTAGGAACACTTTCATACCAGAAATGTTAGGTCATCGATAAAGGAGCGTTGTCACCCTTTATCTTGAAGACCTCTGGTTCATTCAATGATCTTCTAGTTATCAAGGGCTTGAAAATTAATGGTATGTCAAACAACCCAGAAAAGCGCTTTAGCACTGTGCTTTTATTCCGTAGGCTTTACTAAAAATATCAAGGACCTGATGTTAAGTAGGCTTAGTACGTTTAATAGGAATCATTGCTTGGTGGATATCGAAAAAGGAAAGCGCAGTAAGAAAGAAGGGGAAAACACGCTGACGTATGAGTGGAAATTTACAGAAAACAGTAGGAAAATGCATGAGCCTGCTACACAAAAATAGAATAGAAATGTTTAATTTTTGCATATATAATGTATTCTTCTACTTGTACCGTGTTTGGACGCTGTGAGTCTACTGATAGCATACTAGCAAAGTCTTTAAGGAGTCAATTGGAGCAAAGCATTTAAATGTTTTATACTCATCTGATTACGATGGTTTTACTGCATTAAGTTGCAAGCTAACGATAATACGGTAAAATAGAACTTTAGGTGCTTTAGGAGAGCACGTTAAGAAAACGTATGAACGATCAGTAAGTTTAAGAGGTAACACACGATTACTGTTCGTTTGAACGATATGTTATACTTACATTAAATACATCTTTGTATCCGTGAAGAGACCACATTTATGCTAAAGGATAAAATAGATATGACACTGCTAGCAAATTATTTATGGCAGAAAACAAAAAAATTGACGGTTTATTTGAAGCGACTGAAGTTTTCAAACATGAGTGCATTACTGAAGTCTAAGGAATGGGCGGGATTTCAAATGGAATCTAAGCTGCGAACCAAAAGTGGGAATAGAAAGGCAGGTCAGGTATTTCTAACTAATGTAACGGCGCCCCCTTCATGGCAAACAACGCGCAACTGGATGCGCAAGTTATTCGATGTGCAAAGCAAGTGTATAATCACTTGGGTTTACGTGATCGAATACAAGCCTTAACCAATGGCTCTACGACTCTGCCAACAGAAATAACGAAAATGCAGATTCTTTGCGTGGCAGACCAGAACGAGCTCAAACAAGTGGTTCGCCAATTTATTCAACACGCCCCTCCTTCCGGTTCCAAAAAGACGATATCAGACTTTGTAAAAAAGTTGGACAATGCCTTGGTCGCGTTTTGTTTCTGTAAGTGAGGAGTATCACACTCCCTCCATGATACACGTTTCTTTTTGACACCGAAAGCTAGCAGGAGACGAGGACATTGCGATCGCTGAGTCGCCTGTTAGCCCTCCAGCAGCCTCTGTTATATCATCGACTATGCAAAAACGCGCCGCTTCCAACGAACTAGAAAGTCTAGCGATTAAACGAGTACGTTCCGATAGCTGTTCCAGTCTTGGCACGTCTTTCACTAGCCCAAGTACTACTTCAACGTCCCTCACCCCACCATTGTCCCCCTTCGAACCAAATGAAACGACCGACTTCACCAGCTGTAACGTGATTTGTTCTCCTCCCCTAAAGGCTAAGTGCTTCAAATCCGTTACTTGGCCCATTCGATTTGAAATAGCGCGTTTTGTCACCCAGTGCCACCTCTCTTGGTCCGATTTGCCATTTGAAGCACTACAGCGATTTTTCCAGGTTGCCAAAGTAGAACCACGAAATTTATTTCATGCTATGATGGAATGGTACGATGTGAACAAAAATGATTCAGCGATACAGACAGCGTCCACTTATGCCATGATGGAACGTTGCTCTGACCATGTGTGGACACATTTGGAAAGCAAGAAAGAAACAGCAAACCGAACCTTGCACTACAGCGGCGTCATTAATCTGAATTCAACACAGCCCACCATCCATCTCCGGCCAATCAAAGTAGGTGGGTCGAACCGCTTCTTCCGCAAATTTGGCGAGCACCGTTTCTTTGAGCTCAAACTGCACCGACATTCTCAGCCAAAATACATCCAAAAACACGTAGACTACTTTCTAAAACCGATGGTGCTAATGGGTAGAATATTCAAGTTTTTATATGTAAAGGACGATACGATCATCATGTTTGCAACAGAAGGGGATGGTCTGGAACCGATCAGTATCCGTTCCGTGGTTGATTGGCATATTCCTGTTTTGGAAAACTGGAATATGACGGTGGGCAAATTTACGAGCCGTATATCGCTTGGTTACAGCAACAGTATCCCTCCCCTCGTATTCGAGCCACAAAATGTTCGTTATGTAGACGATATTTATTCTGGTGCTGATGGAAGCGAGGAAACTTGTATGACGGACGGGTGTGGCATGATTTCCTATGCTGCAATGCGGAAGATCATGGGTTCTGAACGTAAGGATATCCTACCATGTGCTGTGCAAGGTCGTATAGGTGGTGCCAAGGGTGTTTGGATTGTGGGGCCAGAAGTAGACTTCAACTCGGGAGAATGGATCGAAATTCGTAAATCTCAGAACAAGTTTAAAACAGGCGTGCCGCAAGCGGATCTGAGTATTGATCCCGTTCACTATACGTTTGACCTTGTAAAGGATGCCATATGTGTTTATCCATCTAACTTGAATACGCAATTCATCCAATGCCTTGCGGCTGGCGGGGTACCAACCTCCGTTTTTGTCGACCTGCTAAAAGAGTATCTACGGCGATTGATATCTATTGTAGCCGAAAACAAGAATATTAAGATATTACGAGATTGGGTTGCCAAAACGGGTTTTATCATGCGCGCACGTTGGGAGCTAGAAGATAATGACAAGGGTATCTGGAGAGAACAGGTCGTGGATGAAGAGTATACTGAGTGCAAGGCGGAGGAAGAGATGCCAGAGACGTCTTCGGCGACCTTGGCTAATGAAAACTATTGGAAATTCAATGCCTACTCTGGCGCTCCCGCTGGCATGCATGAGTCTGCCGTTCGTCTACTGGATTCTGGTTTTGACCTATCCAATCCATATTTAAGCAGCAAAATCACCCAAATTTTTCGCAATGCCATGCGTTCAGTGACCAGCAAATACAAAATTGAAGTAGAACAATCCTGTACTGTTACCTGCATACCCGATCCCACTGGAACATTGGAAGAAGGGCAAATCTTTTTGCAGTTATCCAAACGTCGAACGGACGAAACCACAGGTATCCCAGCCGGTCTGGTCCTGGGCAAGTGTATCGTTACCCGCAGTCCGTGCGGCCTTAAAAGCGATATCCAGAAAGTGACAGCCATCGATTGTACAGCTTTACGTTTATATACAGACGTCGTTGTTTTCCCTGTGAAAGGACGGCGATCACTGGCAAGCATGCTAGGAGGTGGTGACTATGATGGGGATATCGTAAGTTTTGAGTGGCCATTGGAATATTGGATTTCATATCCTCTCTTTAGATTTTTTGTTGCTGGGATCCGCGCATTGTAGAACCATTTGAAGGATCATCCGTACCGCCTGCGCCATCCAAGGTGCATGATGCGTTTGAGAAGAATACAACCAAGCTGAGGCAGGTTCTCACGAGGTTTAGAACGGAAACGGAACAAGAGACGGCGTTACAAAAGATTTTCCTCTTTTCGGCATTACCAGATAATGCGTTGGGCCTTTATGAGAATTGGCGAATCGTCTTAGCGGAGCTTACTTCATTAGACTGTGAAGAAGTAGTTTATCTGGCACATATGTGCGCTAAACTCGTGGATGCTCCAAAACAGGGGTTCACGCTGAAACCGTCCGTGTTGGCGCAGGATCGCGATAAGTTCTCAAAGATCTCGTACCCCGTATGGTTCTTAGACAAACGCAACAAGCAGCGAGAGAAGGATATGAAGTCATACATGGAAGTCAATAGTGTGGTACCACTTGAAACCCGATTAGACACAACGATGGATTATTTATACGATGCACTTATGAAAGAAACAGAGGCATTCACAGCCTTTTCTAGAACCAGAACCATGTTTATGGAAGAAGCGGCCGTGCTGGCCGACCCTGACCTTACCGCTCCTTGGACGAATGCAATGGAAACCGCCAGTCAGATGAATGAGCAGTCCTTGCTAGCAGATTTACAAGCACTTCAACGTGCGATAGATCAAAGCATCGATGATTTTCACCAAGATAATAAGACATTGTATCTGCGCATGCAAAGGAAGATAGCAAGTCGATTTGATCCTACTAAAACGGCGGACGTCTTCACGGATGATGTCAGTCAGTTCAGCACTGCTTTTGAATTAGAAGAATTTTACGCTTATGAGTTCCAGCAAATCTTGAAATCCACCATCACTTCGAATATCCTCAAATACGATATGCAAGCAAACCATGGGCTGATGCTTCAATCGATTAAAGCGAGTTATGCATATATTCGGTCGATGCAATGTGACAGTCGTTCGCGGTACTGTTACGTGGTGGCCTTTGACGTGCTGAGGCGTCTGAAAGCAGATGCACGGGCGCGATCTTCAAAGAACAATGGGCTCAGTGAAAGTGTTGTGCCTTCCATATATACAGCATTAAATCTTGATAGTACATGGGTGCGGCGACTCAAAGAACGTGCCTCCAAATCATAATACCTTCGTCATCGCTTTTGCTTTATTTTCGAACAGCATAAAAATTTTCCCTCTTGTAACCACAAGACATACGTGTATAAACCTTACCCTTTATTCTCTCCCCTTGTCCGTTTTTAGCTAATAAAAAAACAGTTGAAGCGAATCAACTATTACTACCCGTCTGCCCCCTCCTTTTTTTATTCTTGCTATGCATACATATTGCAACCTAGTGCACAACCATGCTACCAAGCAACAAAGGATAATTCGTGGGTATATAACAAGGCAGAGGGTAACCATGATGGTAGGATGGATAAGAACCTACCGGACAAAGATCATCAAGGATATTTTGTTCGTTTATCCATCAGCTGATTGTTCCCGATATGTTATGCATAGATAGGCAACATGCTTTCTGTTTTGCTTTTTTTTGTTTTTATTGTTAGATTAGAAGGCAGCGGTAAGTTAATTTATGAAAGTACCAATCTTTTCGCCAACCACTACTTTTGTCTCGAGGGATTTTTCAGAATTTTGCAAAAGATCAGCATCCCAGATCACTGTATCCTTGGGGAAGACGGCAATCACCGTGGATCCACCGTATTGGAAGTAGCCCATCTCCTCACCCTTCTTTAATTCTTTTCCTGGTTCATCGGCATTGGTCAGGACAATAGACCCGACTAACAAGGCGCCAATAGCCACTATTGCGAATCGAGATCCTTTATGGTTTCTCATGGTGAGGATCTGACGATGATTTTCTGTAAAAACGTTCACGTCTTCTCTGACCAAGCATGGATTTACTAGGAAAAAAAAAGAGAGGAAGCGTGAGAATCAGGATCGGGGACTTTCCATTCTTTTGCATTATTACCTGTATAGTAGGTTCCGTCAATATTTTGAATCGATTCCAGTACACCACCCGCTGGGGCGTGCCATCGATGGTAGTCTTGTGGAGCCAATCGGAAAATAGCCAAAGAGCCACCTTGCAGTTCTTCCGCCAAACCTTCGTCCTTGAGAAGATTAGCCACAGTGAATTCCTTGCCTTTGATCCTAAAATGAGTCAAGTATACGTTCACATGCTTCCTGTTAGGCTAACGAGAAACGAATGTTTATCGTTTGACAAAATCAGAAACTTGCCAGAATTTTGTGGCGTCGTCGACCGACTGGAATACGTTCAGACGACAATCGGCTGCAGATACAAGAATATCCTATGAAATTTTTTTGTCTCTTTAAGTTTCTCGATTTCACATGTATGGAACAACTTACAGGATTTTCCTGATATGCAATAGGCCGAAGTTCCGGTCGGATAGCGCGTGAAAAAAACTCGTTAAAGTTTTTGTACTCATTGACGTCAGATACAACGAATTCGTCCAGTTCAATGTTGTAATGTTCGACAAAGGAAGGAATCTGGCTTACGGACTTGGGATCCGTAAAATAAGTCCCTTGACGATTGGTTTCATATAAGAATAACTTGTGCATAGCATCCGTCTCCACAGCTTTTTTTTTGTTTATTTGTTAGATAACGAAAGAAACGGTCCATTTAGTACCGAAGTTCTCTTTCCTTCTTCCTTTTTTCGCTTTACCTTTCTGTCTGTAATGACCCGTGAACAGCAGGTGCATGCCGATACGGGTATACAAGGGCATCGCTTCATATTCGTATTCTCCAGTCTATGCCCAAAGGAAGATCCAAATTTTCAGGTCCGTTGCACAACGCGTCCCTTTGTCCTACCTCACGAATAATAACAAAGTTGCCAAAGCGTTTTTCCACTGCTAATTTCACATTCTCAGGTAGCAAATGCTCATGTAACCAATTTGTCAACTTGCGTTTGTACCAGTGTTTTGGTGTATGGATAGCAGGCGTATGGATACCACCATGAACTAAGTGATCATCATCGTTTCCGTATAAGCTAAAATGGAAATGCTTTGCAAGAGATTTTCCTGTTGAACTAACCTATTTTTCCGGAATGGGTTTCGTCGATGGATCTGGTAAATGCCTATGATTTCCATAACGACAACTATATCAGTGAACCGAGAAAAAAACGTTTTTCTTGATTTCTCTTTTACCCTCATTAATCCTTCATGATTGTTGGACTTGATATGTTCTTCCACTTCTTCATGAGATTCGAAGCTATAAAAATCTTGTTCATCCACAGTCATGGCCGAGTAAGCTTAAAAAAAAAATTAAATGGATGAAAGAGGAAAAAAAAAAGACTAGCTTAGTAGTGCGAATTGTTTATTTATATATTTATCAGGACATTCCCATTTTACCGATAGTGGTACAAGAAACAGCTGGCTTAATTTTTTTTGCCAAGACGGAAAAGAATAGTCGTAGGTCATTTTACAGCGCTCTGCAACCCGGACGTAAAGTGCCTATTTCATGTTCTTGACCGAAGGTTACACTTGCCGCCTTTTTTTTTTCTATTTCCACTAGACTACTGCAGCGGCAGGTCAGACTTTTGAGGTATGACCTTTCACCTGGTTACCGCTTTTGGTTTCCGAGGAGATTTTGGGATACTCTCACTGAAGCTGATGCATTTTCTTTGTTTTTCTTCCCATTTATTGTAAACATACACACTTAAGAAACTAAATGACGGCTCTGACGTAAAAGCCAGGCACAAATTCATGCAAGGGCATAATAAGCAAATAGAGTGGATTCAGTAAATCTCAGAGCCAATTATTTTTTACATAACTAACAAGTCAGTCATTGTGCTATGTCCATTGATAGTCAGGTCCACATATGGCACCCATACATTTTGTTGACAATTTCGGCAGAATAATCGGATGTAAGAGAGAATGACGGAGACATTGAAGCATTGTGTTGGTATGCAGACATACCATGAGATCGCGTCAAAATGGAATGGGATACGTTCCCTTTTCTTTTATGATTTGCTATGTTCCTGCAGTAGTTCTTAACTGTCAAAGAAGCTTGCAAACTGATTTTATTTGCTCGTTGGCTAACCTCCTTTTGTTTCTCAAAGCAAGATGTTAGCAAGATTTTCCTTTCTTACTCCCTAAGAAATATTCTGCTAGCTGGTATTCTGAAATCTCATCGAAACTCTAGATCACTTGTCTTTGGTTATTGGATATTATACAAATATATCATACATGCCTCTCAGCTGTTCTCTATGGCCAAATAAAGGGAACGTATTATAGCCTAAAGTAATGAAGAGTGACGAAAAGGAACTTGCTATTGATTCGATTCCTGTGAACACTGCGTGCCCCTTTGCACATCGTCATCATGCTTAAAGCTGGCGTCGCTATTGCAGCGTGGTCCTAGTGTACTGTAAATCGGGTTGTAGAGAGGAAAGGTATAACCTAGGCGAATCAGAAGCGCTAAATTTATGAGACTCGTCATGTATACAGTATGAGTTGCCAAGTTATGCCGGTTGATTTGTGATGGGTTCCGTCCCCGCCAGCATACCTTGAGCTTGTTACTGTTCAAATAATGGATAAAAAAAGATCAATGCGTGGCCCACAATGACGCTGCAAAAACCAATGATATTAAGAGAGAGAGAGATAGCCAGAAAGAAGAGGCAATTTACTGGCTAAGCAAGGTCACAAAATAGTGTTTCGGTCAGGCTTTTTTGCACTTGCGGCCCGATCAATAAGCCCCGTGTCTGACGGTTTGCTTGCGAACGACCTTGTTCTCGGTCGTCCTTGTATGTTTCGATTGAGAAAGAGCAGAAGTGAGGCTTTTTTGTTCTGACGAATGGTCATGAAAGATTGTGAGACGATTAAATATGATAATTTGGTAACCAGGTGAGGCTTTGGGACTTTCTACCATTGGCCGAAACTCATGAGCTGGTGCTGATCCGATCTGACTACAAAATGCACCACTTATGATTGGCTCGTTTATAGCAAGAAGATGGTAGTGCCTCGCACCAATGCCACGCGAATGGCGTACGGTTAAGCAAATCACCCGGCTATTGAAGCGAAAGATCGGTAAGGCAATATCCCAGGAATTCAGTATCCAGCAACCCACTATAGCTCCTATTTTCCCACGATACCTTGTAATTAGGACATTGGATAATCGATACCGTCCAAAATTTCAAACAGCAACAAGTGATATTTGCTGTAGATCAAATCGAACAGATCAAGGCGCGCTTGCTTGCATAGGTTAACGATGCGGGGAAGAACGGTATTGTCCTATTTAGGATGTAACACGATGTTGACTCACATTAAGACTCCTTGGAAAACCAATTTTTAGTGGATCTTTTTCCAACCGGTAGTAAGTTGAATTCCCATATAAAAGCGATTCGACCTACAGATAGTTTTCTTTTCTTTATTATCAGATCCTATACAAAAGCATGACGAGTGAATTACCGATCAAGCAGATGAACGAAGAAAAGTTTGCCATTAGCATAGACGTATCCGAAGAGGATCGAAACAAAGACAAACCAGTAACAACGGATACTAAAGAAATGGATGGTAAAGCTGATCATGTTTGATGAAGCACAAGATAAAAGTTACTACTACTTAGCGCATATATTAAAAACAAAAAGAGAGGACACTTCGTACGGAAGAAGAGGAAGGCCCAGATGGCGGCTACGGCTGGTTTGTCGTCCTTGGTGCGTTCCTAATCCAGTCTACCAGTTTTGGCGTAGCGACGTGCTGGTATGTTATTGCACCCTGTCGTCTTTTCCCCAGCTTACGCTCTTGTCAACCAACGGCATATAATATGCTGATTTAACGTCATGATTTCTAGGGGTAAGGTTTTATTGTTCAGACGTGTACCATCAGCAATGTTGCATTGTCTCTAACATGCAAGTACGTTAATTACCGTTAGGCGTCATGCAAGACTATTACGAACAACATACGTTCGGAAAAGAGGCTACTGTCCAATTGAGTTTTATCGGCTCGTTGATTTTGGTCTTTCTGAATATGATGGGTCCAGTAGCTCAGATACTAGGATCCATTATCGGTATACGCCTGGTGATACTCCTTGGATTGGTCCTTGTAGCTATCGGGCTTGAGATGGCAGGATTTGCAACACAGGCAAGACAAAGTTCATGTTCCCAAGTTATAACAAATGCTTCTCCCTTTCTTTGCAGTAATAATATCTTGCTTACCCAATTTTTTCTTTTTCTTTTTTTTTCTTTCTCTACCTACTTTAGATCTGGCATCTGTACCTGACGCAAGGAGTCCTTTACGGCAGCGGTTCTTCGCTTATGTTTTTCACGGTTGTAAGTGAAAGATCAAGAAAATGACACAAATTGACGGAATGCAAACTCCTCTCCGTGTTCTGCAGATGGCCGTGGCACCACAATATTTTACACGGCGTCGAGGTCTTGCTCTTGGAATTATTGCTAGTGGATCTGGCATTGGTGGTTTGGTGCTTCCCTTTGTCATGTCGTCTATCAACACTTCGTTGGGACCGGGATGGTAAAGTCAAACAAAGAAAAATAGATGTTAGCAATGCATGTCTATCCTCACACTCTCAGTAACATAGGACCTACCGTGTGATGGGATTCATCTGTTTTGCTTGTGGGTTGTTGGCTATGGCATTGGTCAAGGAATACAAGCCCAAACCAAAGGAGCGCCGAAAGCTTACAGATATTGTCGACTTTAGTGTCCTTAAGGATTTCAACTTTGCTCTCTTTTGTGTTGCATCCGACTTGGCCCTGTTGGGCTATTTTGTACCTTATTTCTATCTACCATGTAAGGTTATCTCTTCGTAAACAGAACGAAAATCAATACTACTTGCCAATGGAGAAACTCATATTTTTGACAAACATAGCATATGCAACGAGTTACGGTGTATCGTATTCTCAGGGATCGGCCCTTGTTGCTGTGGCAGCCGCAGCTAATTTCATCGGTCGTATCTTTGTTGGTTACTTGGCTGACCGCATCGGTCGACTAAACACCAGTATCATCTATACAATCCTTGGTGGTCTGAGTTCCTTTTTGGTCTGGACGTTTTCATATAGCTATGGCGTCATGATGTTGTTTTCGGTTATGTTTGGCCTCTTCTGCGGATCCTACTTTGCCTTACGTAAGTCTGCCTTACTCTATTATTTTGCTTGTTCGAGAAATAATAACTTTGGGTACCCATTCTTTCCGTGATTTTTGTAGTATCACCTATCGGTGCTTTTCTCCTCGGTATGAAGAAGTTTCCCTCCGGCCTGTCTCTGATCTTGATCACGAACATCATTGGTGTCTTCGGACCAAATATTGCCAGTGCAATTGATTCTCGAGTTAACAATGTTCAACCATATTTCACCTATCAAATGTTTACTGGTGTTTGTTATTTTGCTGGAACCTTCTGCTTGATTTGGCTCAGGCTGCGTATAGATAGAAAGCTTATAGTAAAAATCTAATAATAAAATAAAGAAGCAAAAAGTAAATGTTAGCTTGTCGCATCAAAATTCTTTTCCATTCGATAGTTGAGGTCATTGATTGTTAGAGGGGAAAAAAAGCCTATCAGCATCTTATATATGAAGAACACCCATACAATGTCCAGAAACAACAAGCCGCAAAACATAGCCATCATCATGGCGATGCTCGGGCGCAGTTTCTTTAGTTTGACAATGTCATGAAATACGCTCCACTTAACGCAGTTAATGGTATCATAAATTAATGTAATTATGGAACAGGTAATCGGGTGCACAGATCTATCTTTCTCATGGTCACGAAAAATGTCAGGAGCTAGGCGACTGTTGCGAAGAGATTCTATTATTCGAAAATACATTTCTAACATTATGACAGAGAAATCCAACAATGTCACGGTATTTAATAATCTGATCCTACATCGTCTAAAGGTAAGTCTTCAAAACCTTTTCCAAAACCAGATAGTGGGGCATATGTGTGTTTGAGCTTAGCAGCACCTTTTATTAGCATGTCAAAGCTTCTTTTTCTTTTCAGTCATACCTTGCCTTTTCTCCGTATCCAGAAAG
This sequence comes from Apophysomyces trapeziformis B9324, assembly GCA_000696975.1. NCBI lineage: Eukaryota > Fungi > Mucoromycota > Mucoromycetes > Mucorales > Mucoraceae > Apophysomyces > Apophysomyces trapeziformis. The sequence goes on along the minus strand of JNDP01001378.1, from coordinate 108,214 downwards.
GCTTTTGCTTACGTTCTTGATCCGAAACCGGTGCGTGTAAGTTTCTTCGGCAATCAACGAAAGAGGCTCATCTGGCAGTTTCACCTTCACTCAAAATCGCGTGCATTGTTCTTGTCAGGAACCTGTCGGCAGAACCGCGTGTGGCAAATTCGCGGGAATACGATTGCTGCAACACGCATAGGTCATCCTCCAGCAAGATGACATCTTGCTGGCCGTCAGGTCAGGCAAAGAGGGGGAGCGGAACGTAAAGCAGACCTCGCACCCTCCAAGTTTTCCACAAAGAGTCGCAACGAAAGCAGACACTCAATGTGTAGACCCCCAACAGGGAGGCGGAACGTAAAGCAGACCCTTTGATGGTTGGTGGTGGATGCCATATGTGCTTGCAACGAGCTTTCATGAAATAAAAACTTTTGATTAGCTTAAGCCTAGGCCATCACCCAATCACTCTACCTTATATCACCCTGAGCGTACTTCTGCTAAGTCATGGCTTGCATCAAGTATACTATACTTCTGTCAAAGACTTGAAATACACGCCATTGGACAGCATTCAACAAGCTGTCGTCTTGCTGGGACTTTGAGTAGAGAAAGAAAAAAGGAAGCAGCGCAAAGGCGCAGCTGGAAGGTTTATATGCATGTGATCTTGTGACAGCAAACGCGCGATTCACCGGATGACAGATAACGATATGGATGTATTGGCCATCTTTAGTGCGTCCCGGCAAAGATGAGAGCTAGTGCTGGTTTTTTAACCAGAGATGATAAAGGCTACGGCGTGAATCTCTAATTTACTGCAACGCTAGCGCACAGTGAAATAGCATGCACAGCGCTACTATGCCTCAGTGCACAAGGGTGAAAGAATGGTGTGAAGAGGACATGTAAAACTGCGTGCTCGTAGTAGGAAGAAAGCCGTATCTCGGCTGCGTAAGATGCGGAAAGAGCCAGTATGTATAACTTCTGCGGCTTAAGGTTAGCTTAGACGACCGTAGATTACAGCCAGATGCCTTGCGGATATCACAGTTTTAGCAGGCCGAAAAAGTTAGTAAGTTTTAATCGGGAAACATGCAACTGTACAGCAGCCAGTCGTAGAGGCAGCTTTGGATATACCACAAAGCTTAATAGCTACCGATTATTGCAGAATATGAGGCGTGGGATTGGCAATATGGTGAAGTTTTCGTACCAGACAAAGATCAGGATGGCATTTTCTAGGCCATAGAAACAGTTGTTATGCAAGAACGACAGCTTTTTTCGAAGATTGAGAATGGGAAGCATACTGAAGACTGCAGTGTTCTTTAAGGTCACTGTAAAACGAACCCTGAAGGCTTCACATGTTATGTGTTACACAAGCTCTTGCTTTATTTGCGTTGCTGCGCGTCAGAAAGTAGCCATTCCCCCTTAACTTCGTATTTTATCCAAATGTCAACGAGCTACTTCTTTAGAACTGAGCCGTCACAATGGCAGCTGAAAGACGCTATTGACGAGATTGAACTCGACCGGCCTGCGCAGCCGCTACGAACAACTTTCGGCGATTTAAAGAAATCACTTAAAGAAGTAATAGAAAAGGGCAATGAAACTCAAGCTACCGCAGCGGTACAGTTACTGGGAAAGTGGAAGGTGACCGAAAGCTTATGGTTGACTGGTTGCGTGAACTTGGATTTCTATTGTTGTGTAGAAAATCAAAAAAGAGTTCAAAAAAGGGAACCGGCAGGCAAGCATGTCAATAACTGCAGACGTGTATGTCAACACCGGGTCTGGATCCAGCGTGACGATCTATAACCAGCGACCTGGAATCAGCAGACAAGAGACGTGCTCTGATTCGGTCACGCAATCCTGGAACAGCCGGGAAGAAAAAAGGCGAAAGATAAAGCACGTCTACTTGAGTTCATATTACGGAACAGATTCCTTAGAATCCGCTAGCGAAGTACGCTTGAAAAACAGATGGCCCTTATTGTTCATGCTCACACGCATTGACTTTCCTAGACAAGTGGATAGTAAACGAAGCAGATGTGTCCGCTATACTGCGTGATTATCGATCCAAATCAGTGAGCGGTGCACAGAGTCGTAAGCATCTTTCCCCTGCTCGCGTGCTGTAAGTGCCCATTTTTTGTTTGCCTTCCCTGCTTTATTTCTTTTATACCTATGTGTAATAAATGCTGAAATAACAGGTCCCTTTCATTTGTCTTTTTGCTCTCACCACACGGAAATGCGCATTGACGGGAGTACCTGTTGTATCTGGAAGTGATCAACAAGATATTAAATGAAGCTCAGTCACAATCGGTGCTCTAAATCCAATTTTACTAGTCGAGACATATAAAAGGGACCAACTCTTTCTCTAAATAAAGGATATACCAAAGTCTCACAGTATTTTACTGTTCCCTTTTTCTCTTGCTACTTATACACGTCACTTTCTCGACTCTTATACGCATATCGCAGTACCAAGCCGCACAAAATTGGCTATTCTGCGGGAGGCCATCAACTCCGCTTGTCAGATAGATTTCATTGACGATGCTACGTTATTGTCCTGCAGGGCGGTTCAGCGGACGATGACAATTGGAACGGAAGAAGTAGATAAGCATATTACGCGTTTGGCAGTCGGTGAAAGCCGGCAGGAAAAAATCTGCGCAAATATACTGAATGATATGGGCCGACTACTATATACGAACCAGCCACGCCCGGCTTCTGGTGAAGCAAGCTTGACTATCGAGATTCTCCGTCCTTTGCTTCACAGCTGCATAACATTAGGCTTGCAAGACGTGAAGTGTGACTGGTATGTCTTGGTTTGTGTTCAGCACGTTCAGTCAAGTAATTCACGCTTTACCTTATAAGGCTAACGTACCATGTGACGCCACTTGATGGTCAATCCACAGGTGTAAATATGCTACCTGACTTTGTCCTGTTCTCCGACGCAGTGTCGAGCATGAATTATGAGTTTTTTATGGTGGAAATAAAGAGAAAGGGCAACAACAGCAACGGGCGATTAGAGTGCGACCTTGTAAAACTCGGGAAGGAACTTCAAATTGCCCTTAATAAGCTGGTAGATTATGGAATTGACGATCCAGAAGTCTATGGGTTACTTGTTGAAGGTAAGATCATAACATATCTGCTTCGTAATGTTCAGTTATAGCTACTAACGGTTAGAAAAGACGACGAGGCCACGGTGTTCAAATTGGACATCCAATATGACGGCAAGTACAGGATGGTAGAGATAAGCAAGATGAGCGTGCTTTGGAAGTTTGAAGACCACGTGATGCTACTACCATCCATCGTTGAGAAGTTATTGAATGTACAGGTAAACAACGTTTTAATTGCATGACTGTTCACATTGATATCTATCGTTTCAGCGTCTCATCAGCGCGCAAATTGACAAATTCTCCATGGCAACAAATCTGAAGCGGTCAGGTGTCCATAAGTCTTCTAAACAAGCAACATTTGTTCGGTTTCCTTGTCGGACACCTGTTACCGTAAAATATTAGTTGTCTTTGATTCGCTTATGCTAAAAAATGCTTTTGTCTATACGCTATATTCCACACTTTATTTCATTATTTTTATCGTTTTGTACCATTTTTACCATACTTAACACAATCACTTTATGAAAAGAAAAGACACCTCTTAGGCTGGCCTACACAGAAGTCCCTTTCAGCTGAAAGCTGTAGGTTAAGAGACTGGATTTCTATAACTGATTGGGTAACCAATCGGTCATGGACCTGAGAAATTGAGTGCATCGCGACGTATCATTTTCCTAAATTACTAACACGAAAAAGCAATTTGTGTATGCTACATTGGACCTTGATCGCTTTCACTGTATCTACATTGTTCTTAAAGACAGGATTACACTAGAGCTCTATGTCTAGGGAATGGCCTGGTTTTGACCGGATATCCCAGCTAAACTCTGAACTGAATAGCCATTTCTGAAGAATATTTTACTGTACCTGAAATTTAGGGTCTTTGTAAATGGATACGGCTTTAGTATTAGATAGCGTTGTAGTTCAATTGTAACCGCTACGCGTAACTACTTTTTTTCAACATGCAGTTTATTATTTTCGCTGGTGGCATTGTATGAAAGCCCAGACATGTTGAGTAAGAGCTCAGCTATATTTCCTTATCGGTTTAAACATTTAGCCGCTGAAAGAGGTTCATTAACGGAGAGCCACCAGTGCCGGAAAGGAAGGCTCATGCCGGATTTGAAACCGTGACTTTGTTATGGCTGTCCGAAGCCCAAAGGCACAAAAAAAATCCCCAAGCAAGCTGTTCCACGAGTATCTATTCTTTTCTCCTGCTTCAATCTGAACTTACAATGACCCGTACGGATAAGCCTTTCTTATCATCCTCTGCAGACATGCTAACTCTTGTTTCATCTTCATCACGATAGGTGGAAACCAGAGAGAACAAGCTCGTCTTAAGAACTTGAAGAAACAACAAGAACAAAAGAAGGGCAAGCAGAACCTGAATGGCATGACCGTTACGCAGAAGAAGGAATCGTAAGTGAACTGTGGTTTCCGATGCTTGTTCATCTGTTATTTTTTTTTTGATTTTAGCGACGCTGCCATTATGCGCGCGAAACAAGAAGCTGCAGCAGCCAGAAAGGCGGCAGAAGGAAAAAATTAATGGAATGCTTGTCCACAGCATTTTATTCTTTTTTTTTTTGTTACATACTATTTTTACTGAAAAAGAATTGGAAGGGTATTTGTGTTAACACAGCAACGAGAAAGAAAAAAGCAGTCGAATGAATGGTTATATCTGAAACTAACAAAATGTTTTATATGATGGCCTCCTGTTTTTTTTCCAAATGTAAGTTGTATTCTAGTGAGCAATGTGTCTGATGTTTTTTGTTTTGCGCCCATATTTAAATGATTTGTATTATTATTTATCATGCTATAGATAAAGCCTAGCCTAGTTGATTTAAAAGTTAGAGGGAGTTTATAAAGAAAGAAAGAATTATGAAAGGAATGAGGGAAATTTTTATATATTGAGCAAGCTAACCATGGAAGGACATGAAAAGGATGTAGACTATACCCTTCTGTTCTCATATTATAGGAATAATCTTGGTAAAGGGAGATCAGAGCCTCTAAAGATGGTGCTATCGCTATCATTGTTTGTGCTTTTTCTCGTCGATCAGTTGGCTCATCATATCATTCGTTGCCTCAAACTTTATAGCGAAGCGCTATTTTAAAATTATCACCTTTTCATCTTGCTTTTTCACCTCCAAAGTTACCTTTACCTCATGTTCGGATGCGTTCGCAAAGCATTTTCAAAAACTAATTCGAACACACTACATACTGATCGCCACAGAGGTAAAAAGAGACTCTCTTATTCCTTTCGCCGGTTTCAAAGTGGTAACTCATGGACCTCTTTTTCATGGCGGAATCTCAGTTATAGTGAACGTTTACGATATGGTAAGCGTGCCAGTTGGGACGTGAGCATTATCTCAGTTTGGACAATATGATCACCTTAGCTACAACCAAGTTTATTAACGAATGTTGGCCATGCCTTGGGCGTTGGTCCGTTTGTGTACTTCTTCTACTTTTCTCTTTTGGTATTCATCTTTTTTCTCTTTTAGGGATATATCATTCTGGCGTTGAATTATGCGGGCAGGAGTATTGTTTTGGCGGACATGAATACGAAAATGTAACTGGCGTCTTTGTGGTGGAATCCAAAGTGGGTCCTCCAGGATTACTGTTCAAGTAAGGGCTCAGCCATAATTGGTGTACGATGAAAAAACGATAAAAAGTTCACAAGATCAAAATAACATTTCATAGACAATCCATTAACATGGGCTACACAACGTTATCGGACAATGAAATCGCACATGTTTTGAAAGAGATATCGAAAAAATTCGTTGGTCCCTCCTACAATCTATTACTAAGGTGGGAATGAAGAAGGGGGATAAAAAAGGGAATAGCCTAATGGGATACCATAACCTTCTATCACAGGAATTGCAATCATTTCACGGAAGAACTGGTCTTTATGCTCACAAAACGACATATCCCTGGCTGGATCAATCGAGCAGCAAAGCTTGGAACGATGTTTCCATGTGTGATACCATCCGATTGGGTTGAACCCCCTGACCTTGATTCAGATGGTATATACCCTTGGTCCCAGTGAACCGTCTGCTATAACTTTTTTTTTATTTTGTTCTGGCAGCCATCCGATCACCTTCCTCTTCTACTACTACTACCGCTACGCCATCTACATCTACATCATCAGCCGTGTCCTGTTCTTCCAAAACGCCATTAAAGAGTACTTCTGCAAGTCGTCATCGTGGAAACGCATACGGTTCATCCGAGACATCTATACGGCCCTCCTCATCCGTTATGAAGAAGACGTCGCGTCGAATGTGTGTCAGTCATTCCTATCCTACGTCTCGACAATCCTCTACTGTATCCGTGGATTCACGTCAGTGCTCTAGTCATCATCGGCATCGGCGACGAAGTTCTGTTCCGTCTACGCTTTGCAGGCGTTTGTCCAACGATGGGGATAGCATCATCTTTATCCGTTCGTCTCCTGTCCTTATTGAAGATGAATGTAATATGGATGATATAGTGAAGGAGCCAGATTGCTATCGGCCTGAAGTTCTACGGTCTGCAACGCAGTTATCGATTGAGGCGTCATTTCAAGAACTAGAACGTTAAGGTTTTTTCTGGATTATCTTGTACTTATCCTATTCATGGCTTACCCTGTTTATAAATAGAATACATAATTAATCTTTCATGTTCATAGCTTACTCGTAAATAAAGGCTTTTATGGAACTTTTTCCTTAAAGTAATAGACAGTTCATGTCACACTGCAGCTGACCATGGTTGGGATGATGGAGGTTGAAGTTACCATTTTCCCTTTCGGCACATGCATGAAAATCCCATTTCTCAGATCTGGCCCGAACGGAATAAGTGGTAGAAAAGAATCTTTATATTTTGATGTGTACAAATCTATCTTAGTTCGAACTATCTCTATTTGACATACTCTAATGCTTGATAGATCTTTTCATATACGGTAAAGACGATGCCTCCAGAGAACTACGGTTTAAAAAATGGAAAGATTAGGTTATCAATTTTTGTTGCACAAACAGAGAAATGACGAAAGCTTACTATTAATCTTGTCAAACGTGGCGTTGTTCCCTTCCAGAGCGAAAAAACGCCATTATGCTTGACCACTTTTAACAGGCAATCGATTGAATTCTTGTAAATCGCAGCGTCTAATCCTTGCATTCGTGTTTTGACCACATCCAAAGGCATTGTGGTATAGACGGTGACAATACCCGCCATGGCACCTGCAGCAAAAGTATGTGTCGATGGCAATGCCTCGTCGCCTTTGCCACGTAATACCTGAAGCCAGGACTTGAACGTGGTATAACTACTGAAGCGCACTGCACTGTTGGCTCCCTGGCGAGCAATGACGGGACCTACACCACGATAGATACCGGCGAAGCCTTCTTCTTTGATAATTAACGAAGTACCATGGACCAGCCCACGGTATTTCGGGGATGGACTCGTTTTATCGTGGATCAGTTTTGTTCTAGTATTGCATAAATCAGTTTTTCTTTCCATGACAGAAGAAATGGCATTCTTTTTTTTTTTCTTTACTTGATGGTTTCTGAAGGGGTGACGACCAGGGCTGCTTCCGTCATACCTGCACCCAAACCGGCCAGTAAACTGCGAATGCCTGTGACCTTGCCATTCTCATCCTTCAGTAAGTTGGCGATCTGATCGTAGGTGAGGAATCGGACACCTGCTTTGGCTGCATTGCCAATGGCAAGGGCAGACACGCCGGTGTAAATAGCGGAGAAACCTTTGGTTCGATAGGTCTGGAGCAAGCAATCGACTGGGCCCTTGAAGCGCACTTCACCAGGTTCTAACCGACCGTCTGCCTGTAACTGGAGTCGTGTCTTTACATATTCTGTCGGATAGGTGATCACACCTTCCACACCTCCAGCGACTGTGCCCGAGATGAGCGAGAAAATCGGGTCTTTCTTGGCTTTCTTTTCTGCGGAGGACGACATGACGCAAATTGAGGGTACGGAAGGATAAAGATATTGGACGAAAAACAAAAAGAAGAGGGAAAAGATAGATCTTTATAAAATAAAAAAAAAGAAGAGCGATGAAAGCATCTCTAAGGACTTTCCTTTTTAGGATGTAGGGCATTGGGGCCATCTTTTAGGGTTAAAGCCGCTTGCTCTGTCGGAAGAAAGCCAATCCGAACATTTAAGAGTTTTTCATATTCACTTTTTACATGTTCTATCAACGCATTAGTGCATAATTACTATCCCTTTTTTTTTTTCTTTTTTGCTACGCTAAGCCCTTATCAGCTTGCTCGGTATGTCCGATTAAAAGATTAGGAATATCTCCATGATGAATTGCTAAGGTTTTCCCGGAGAAAACGACAACATATGGATCAAAATATCTCTTAAAAATAAAGAAAAAAGCGAAATGAAAGAGAAGCAGAAAAAAGTGGGCTTATCTATTTTGCACAACAAAAGGAATAGCTGCTGTTCTAGCCTTAGACCTGTCATTTTGTACTTTTTGGGATTTGTCTTCGCTCTTTGCATGGTTTAACTCTCTTTCCTACCCCCCCACTTTGGCCCATGGTCACAGAAAAAAAAAGCCCTGCATGTCAGTTTGCCCAATCAAAGGCTCGATGAGCAAAAATGATGCTGATGCTTGGTGGCTTATCCCGCACCCTCAAATGAATTCTTTACGCGACTTCAAAAAGCGTGTCATTGTCTTGATAGTTCCATAGAATATAATGTCGTTGGCTGACGGTACATATAGTTGTATATGCCTTCCAGCCCTATCTAACCCTCTCTTTTCCGTTTTTTTTCTATTTATTTTTACTTTGAATGTATTCATATAGTATCGGGACAATTCAAGTAAGTTCTTTTTGCTTTACATGACGAAGAAGAAGAAATAAAAGGTGTTCATGTCCCCTTCTTTTTATGTAAAAGTTTCCCGAAGGAAGAAGAAAAAATCCTTGCGTTTTGGAAAGAAATCGATGCTTTCCAAACCTCGATTAAATTGAACCAGCACAAGAAACCATTCACCTTCTTCGACGGTCCTCCATTTGCCACTGGTCTACCTCATTATGGTCACTTGCTTGCTGGTACCATTAAGGTAGAGAAACCCGGCCGGATTTTTTTTTTAATTTCTTAACTGACGTCAATTTCCCTTTTCTCTTGAATGAAAGGATATTGTTACCCGATATGCTCACAACACCGGACATCATGTCGAACGTCGATTCGGTTGGGATACACACGGTTTGCCAGTGGAGTACGAAATTGACAAGAAGTTAAACATCAAGGTAAAAAAAGAAGAAATTCTTTGATCCATATTACGGCTGTCTAACGATATTGAATTCACCGACAGGGCCAAGATGATGTGATGGCCATGGGTATTGACAAATACAATGCTGAGTGCAGAGCCATTGTCATGCGATATGCCGGTGAATGGAGACAAACAGTAGAACGTATGGCACGATGGATTGATTTCGACAACGATTACAAAACCCTCAATCCTACCTTCATGGAGTCGGTATGGTGGGTCTTTAAACAGTTGCACGACAAGGGCCAGGTCTACCGTGGACAAAAGGTCATGCCTTACTCTACTGCCTGCCATACACCATTGTCGAACTTTGAATCGTCCCAAAACTACAAGGATGTCAATGACCCTGCCAGTACGTTTATTTTTAGCTGCTTTAGGACAAAAGCAATAAGGGAAACGGGAGGTATTCATTGAAACTTCTGTTACCTTTTTTTTTTAGTTGTCGTTGGTTTCCCCTTGGTGAGCGATCCTTCCACTCAGCTTCTTGCTTGGACCACTACGCCTTGGACCTTGCCATCCAGCTTGGGTCTCACAGTCCATCCTGATTTCGTTTATATCAAGATCAAGGACGAATTGACTGGAAACCATTATATTCTGATGGAGAAGCGTCTCGAAATGTTGTACAAGGACCCCAAGAAGGCCAAGTATGTTGTTCTCGAGCGTTATAAGGGTTCTGAGATGAATGGCTGGGAATTTGAACCCATGTACAAGTACTACGAAAAGGACTTCAAGGGCAAGGCCTGGAAGGTCGTTGTCGATACTTATGTCACCGATGATTCGGGTACTGGTATTGTCCAGAATGCCCCAGCCTTTGGTGAGGACGATTACCGCGTGCTTCTTGCTAATGGTGTGATTACGGTCGATGGGGTTTTGCCATGTCCTGTTGACGACAGTGGTTGCTTTACCAGTGAAGTGACTGACTTCGCTGGCATGTATATCAAGGTAACGTTGCTTGGATGCGCTTTGAAATTCTTTTTTGTTGTGCTTTACTCATTCATCTACCGGACGCATTTAGGATGCTGACAAGGCTATCCAGAAGGATATGAAGCAACGTGGTCGTTTGATTGTGCAATCACAGATGATGCATAGTTATCCATTCTGCTGGAGATCGGATACGCCTTTGATCTACAAGGCTGTCCCCTCTTGGTTCGTCCGTGTGACACCCATCATTGATAATATCTTGGCCTGCAACGACAAGATGCGCTGGTGAGTGAAATAACAGACGGAAAGCCGGATGGATTGAATATATATGTTTAAACCGAATCTTTTTTTCTTCAACTAGGGTTCCTTCCTTTGTACAGGAGAAGCGTTTCGCTAACTGGATCGCCAATGCTCGTGATTGGAACATTTCCCGTAACCGATACTGGGGTACACCCATCCCCTTGTGGGTGAGCGATGATTACCAGGAAGTGGTTGCCGTTGGTTCTATCAAGGAACTTGAAGAGCTGAGCGGTGTTTCGAACATCACTGACATTCACAGAGAAAGGTGCGTGGAGTTTTGTCTTTTTGTATATTGCTAGTCGGATTACCCTAACGGTTTTCTTTTCAGCATTGATCATATTACCATCCCTTCGAAGACGGGTCGTGGTGTGCTTCGTCGCGTTTCTGAAGTGTTCGACTGTTGGTTTGAATCCGGCTCTATGCCTTATGCTCAGCAACATTATCCTTTCGAAAACTCTGAGGACTTCCTGGAAAAGTTCCCTGCTGACTTCATTTCCGAGGGTATTGATCAGACCCGTGGTTGGTTCTACACCTTGTTGGTTCTCTCCACCCACTTGTTCAACCAACCTCCAGCCAAGAATGTCATTGCAAGCGGTCTCGTCCTTGCTGCGTATGTAAAAAAATTTTTGGGCCTTTTTGTTCAATAGAATGGGAGCTGATGGATATATTTTCATTATTTAGTGATGGTAAGAAGATGAGCAAGCGTCTTAAGAACTACCCCGAGCCTGGTATCATCTTGGACAAGTTTGGTGCAGATGCTCTTAGACTGTACTTGATCAATTCTCCTGTTGTCCGCGCCGAGACGTTGAAGTTCAAGGAAGAAGGTGTCAAGGAGATTGTTTCCAAGGTTTTCTTGCCCTGGTATAACGCTTTCAAGTTCTTCATCACTCAAACGGCCGTTTTGAAGAAGGCATGTGATTTTGGATTCACTCTATCGTGCCAAAGAAAAGGTTCTATGATGCTAACGTAGGGTTATAGGATCATGGTCTCGACTTTGTGTACCAGCACGATATTAAGAAGTCCGATAACGTCATGGATCGTTGGGTCTTGGCTAGCTGTCAATCTTTGATCAAGTTCATTAGAGAAGAAATGGCTGCTTACCGATTGTATACAGTTGTGCCACGTCTGCTGACTTTGATTGACAGCTTGACCAATTGGTATGTCCGTTTCAACCGAAAGAGATTGAAGGTAAGGGTGGATATATTTTTTTAAAAAAATTTCTTGCTGAACCTTGCTTACTTGTAGGGTGAAAATGGTGTTGAGGATGCCAAGCAGGCAATGAACACGCTGTTCGAAGTCTTGTTCACTTTGTGTCTCACCATGGTATGTTGGGTGTAAAAAAGAGTTATAAGTACTTTACTAATGATTGTTCTTAAGGCTCCTTTCACTCCTTTCTTGACCGAGAACATGTACCAGACCTTGAAGACCTTCATTCCCAAGAACAAGGATGTGGTTGATGATCGCTCGATCCACTTTTTGGATTTCCCTCAAGTGCGTGAAGAGTACTTTGATCCTGAAATTGAACGTTCTGTTGGACGTATGCAAGCTGTCATTGAACTTGGCAGAACTGTTCGTGAACGAAAGAACATTTCACTCAAGGTAAGAAGAAGAAGTTCAAGAATGCATTGAACAGGCTGATTCATTCTATATTTTATTATTGGTAGACTCCATTGAAGCAATTGGTTGTCATCCACAGCGATCCTCAATATCACGCTGATATCCAGGCTTTGGAAACATACATCGTCGAGGTAAAGAAAGAAAAAAAAACATTGTATAGTAGGAAGAGGATGTAGGTTTTTAATTCCTTGGATACAGGAACTGAATGTCCGAGAGATCATCGTCACTGGTGAAGAAGACAAGTTCGGTGTGAAGTACAGGGCCGATGGTGACTGGAAGGTCCTTGGTCAGAAACTGAAGAAGGATGCCATGAAGGTGAAGAAGGCTTTGCCTGACTTAACCAGCGACCAAGTGAAGGAATTTGTGAAGAACAAGGAGATGGTCGTGGGCGGTATCCGAGTGACGGATGAAGACCTTATTGTACGTGCTATTATAGGAATGTTGTTTTTCGGAGGCTGACTTCAGTTTTTTTTTAGGTCATCCGTTACTTCGATTCGGATGCAGTGCAGTATGAGACCAACACGGACCGTGATGTGCTTATCTTGCTTGACATCAAGAAGTATGCCGAACTTGAACAAGAAGGTTTGGCTCGTGAGGTCATTAACCGTGTCCAGCGTCTGCGCAAGAAGGCCAACTTGATGCCCACCGACGATATTCAGATGTACTATCGTTTCACTAAGGACCTGAACAACGAGCTTGAAAACGTCATCAAGACCCAGGCTGCTGTCATTGTCAAGGTCCTTAAGAAGAACTTGGAAGCTGTTAACAGCATGAAGCCAGATACCGAAATTATCATTGAGGAACCACAAGAGGTAAGCAAACGCTAATTTTTTTTCTCTATTTTGGGCAATACCGGATAACTTACTCTCTGTCTATTTAGATTAACGGCTCTACATTCGACCTTGTCTTTACAAAATAAAAAAAGAATTACTTATTCATCTTCAAAACAATAAAACACATTGGAAATAGATAACACTTATAAAAGGAACACTTTCAGATAGCTTTATTTATTTAAACATATTCACAAAGAAAGACAATCGCATCAGAATCATAAAAGAAAAAGGAGCGAAAGAAAATATCAACATAGCAAAGATTTCTTTTTTGTACAAGTGTCCAAAGGGGGCTTTCGGTATCCCTTTTTCTTTTGTTTTTACGAGACGGTGATCTTTCTGGGTTTAGATTGTTCACCCTTTGGAAGGAAGAGGTTCAACACACCGTCCTGGAACTTGGCATCGATCTTGTCACGGTCGACGGCTTCTGGTAGAGGGATGGTGCGCGAGTAGGTACCGAAGCGACGTTCTTGGTAACGTACGTTGTCACGGTTGTAGTCTGTCGAGAACTTGCTTTCGGCGGAGAGGGTAACGGAGTTCTCATTGGCGTCAATCTTGATGTCTTCTTTGCGAACACCTGGTAGCTCCACATGGATGTTCCAACCTTTGTCTGTTTCATAGACATCCACAGCGGGACTCATGAAGTCCGTGGTTGTCAATTGACCTCCTCCTTCACCTGTGGAGGCCCGTTGCGTACGACGAGGTGTCCACCAAGGGTCGCTGAAGTGGTCAAAGAGTTGGTTCATACGGCGTTCGAAGCGTTCAAATGGATCGTTTCCACTCCAATTAATCAATGACATGCTTTGAATGATTTGTGCTTTGTTGTTGTTGCTGTTTGTTCGATAGAAAGAGAAATATGAAATTGATGGTTTGTTGGAGTCAGAAGTGAGGTCTCATTTATATAGTTTTTGAGGAGCTTTCTATGTCTTGCATGAACATTCCCGAAATTTCTCTTTATGCAGACTAATACAAACAAAACGTAATGTTATGTCACCCAATATTGGTATCACTATTTTTTTTACCTGTAACTGCTCGAAGGTTCTGGAAAAGCACTTGCTCTCTGTCACATCATCGGATTCCCGGTCCGGTAACGATCCTGTGCGGAGATTCATTTATCTCACGTGCATAGTCGTATTATGCAACACGCCACCTTATATTATCTTTCTTCCATGAATTTCCACATGGAAAAAAAAAAAGAACCAAGTTACAGAGCAATGGTAGAACAGCAGTATGACATCATTCAATGGTAAGAAAAGAGAGGAAAATTTTCCCATCAACACTTTCGAAAAAGTAGAACAGGGTTATTTATGCGCAGGATGAACAATTCCCTTGAAAACAAGAAAGAATGGGATCTCCCATTTTGAAAGGGTAACAGTAAGAGAACTCATGTGCAAGAGTGAATAAACAGAATCAGTGGTAACCGGGATTTCCCTCACTTAAAACAAAATAGTTCTTTCTGTTGAATAAAGTTAGAATATCCCTTATTCCGTCAATAATCCATCTCTGGTTTTTTTTTTTTTTTATTTTGGATCGTTGTAACTTTTACTGTTGCTCTTCATGCCTACTTTATCCTATTGAAATGGTCCTGAACAAGCATAAAGTTATTAACGCAAACATGGTGGTGTTCATGCTCCGTGAGTCAGGGGTTGGTTACCGCAGAATGGGAAATTTCCCCGAATACTTTGCCTCCCAAATAAAAAGATGTATATATGCCCTCTTGGTATTTTTTATTTGTATAAAATGCAAGTCAAAAAGTGGAATTCCTACGTATGTATACATATGTTATGTTTCTGTTATGTTAAATCTTTTTTTTCTTCTGCTATACATAGAGAATCTAAATGTAGCCAGCATTTTCTCGTGGAGGAACAGCAGGCGGTATGTGGCGAATATCATCACAGGATGCCTCTCGACGATGTTTCATCAGACTAGAAGCAGATGATGCTGAAGGCTTGGGGGTTAATGGTTGTTGTTCTTGCTCTGCTTCTTGGTCGTTTTTGCAAAAGAGAGATATATGGTTGAGAATGAATTCTATCACACCGATCTTATGGTTCATTTCCACCAGATCCATGTTATTATCGCGTTGACGCATCAATGTAGGACCAAATATCACGGCAAGATTCTTGGCTGTCATTAAGTTGTCTTTACATTGTTGTTGAACCCTAAAGAAGGATCGTTTGGTTAACGTGAACCCAACGAAAGAAAAAAGAAAAGACACACTTACTTGTCAAGGTGGGTCATCAAATACTTGAGGGTGTCAAAGTTTTCCGTGGGTAAGGAATGAATCAGCTCGCCAAACACCCGAATCTGCTCTGCAGGATTCGAAATTACTGTATAAGAAAAAAGGAAAAATGGGCCAGAATCAGTTCAGTATATATAGACTCGCTCCTCCACTTTTTTCATGTATACTTACAGATGGCTTCTATAAATTTAGGATGCTTGTCATAGGTAAAAAGAGGATCAGGCAGATCACGGAGGTAATGTTTAAGTACACTTGTTATAGCACAGATATCGTTCCATCGTTCTTGATCTCGTAAGTTGGGAGTATCGCCTTGTTCAAAAGCCTGCATGATAAGGCGCATCTGACCTGCTCCACCCGATTTGCGATAAATGCCTTCATAACTCATCCCTAACAATCCACAATAGAATTACAAAAAAAGAAAAAGACAATTAGGAACACCTTTTCCACAAAAAAAAAAGCATACCTCGAGCCTCCACTGCATCAATACATTTCTCTACGACGAGTGGAATCGTGCCATTTTCGGATTGCACTTGCTTAGCCAAGTCATTACCGAAGATCGCTAATGGAGTGTTAACGCCTTGCTTGGGTTGAATCTTAACCCACGCACCTTTCGTCGGAGGATCGCTTTCACCTTTGCCTTCCCGGGATTTCTTACGGCAAGCCGTATTCACATTATAAACACATTTAGAATGGCATACGATACTGCAATCTTTTTGTGTTTTTTTTTGTTAGACAAAATACATCAGATAAAATGAGTGTCTCCATTCTCTTTTATCCCATTTTCTTTGTTTTATTTTCTCCCGTCCCTTTGTAGACCACCCAATAGACTTTAATTTACCTTGGCATTTGAGTTCGTTCGCTCGCCACATTTTTTCTCCACATGCCTCACATTTCAAGGGTCGAAGAATTTTGGTTTGAATGAAGTTATGACCGCCCACGCGGTTGATAGAGGGCGAATCCTGGCTAGATGCAGCAGCATCCGCAGGTCGAGACGAGTCATAGGGTATGCTAATCAAACCATTATCCTCCTTGGATGTTGTATTGTTTTTCTTGGATTTCGATCCACTACGACTACGGTTTCGTCTGAACTTAAACGATCGAGGTGCTTCTGTACCAGCAAAAGCATCCTTCAAAGTAATTCTACGTGCACTTCCTGGTGGTTCCGGTGATAATGGCGATGCAATCGAGTCGTTCCCGTTGTTGCTGCTAACCTTGGCATCCTCATCATCTGATAAAAATCGAGTGGCTGCCATAACAGCTACAGCCTCGCGTTCGCGTTCTGTTACACGGCGCGAGAGGTCGTTGTTGAGCGAGGTCAACTCGGCATTTTTGGTATTCAGCATGATCATTTCGGTAATAATCTCATCTCTCGTTTTGACCAACTTGGTATAGCTTGTTTTCACCGTATCAATATCCAGACGTACAGACGCCAGTTCTTGATGATAGACTTCCAGCAACTTTTCGTAGACTGTATCCGAAGATTTATGGCTGATAGAACAAAGTTAGTCTTGTAATTGCTTCTAATGATCTGCTTAACGTTTTACCTCTCAGTCATCTCCCTATAATCCTTGGTGACGTCGTGGATTTCGCTCAACAAATCATCCCTCTTTGTACGCAAATCGTTGCATGTCTTTTCAAGTTGGGCTACTGTCTGCGTTAACTGGGCTATTTCAGTTTTGGCATAGGTCGAAAATTCAGTCGCTCCCATGACGCCAGCTTGCTGATACAACGACAATTCACGCTTCAGCTTGGCGACGGTATTCTCAGCTTCACGACGCGCCGCTACTTCGACACAAAATCCTTCTTTGACAACGTGGAATTCGTCCAGCGCTTTCCTACTAATGTCCTGACAGAGCATAGCCAGTCGGGTTAACGATATGCACCAACAACACAGGAAACATCCCGCTGTTTTCCTTTTCTACCTTGATCTTATTGAATTTTGTCTCCACTTCTTTCAATCGAGCCTTAGTCCTTTCTAGTTCTATACTTTCGTTGCTGGTCATCGGACGAGGTAGTTCGATCTCCGTCTTTTCAGCATTGAGAGTATATCTTTCGAGAGGGTTCGATTTCGGGGAGGTTGCTTCATAAGTCTGAGGAGGACTTGGTATGCTGTCGATGTATTGGCTTGTTGCTAGATCGTCGCACAAACCAGGTTCCAGCGCGCTGTTGAGCATCTGATTAAGCTCAGCGAGTTCCTTCGGACCTGTAAATAGAAATGGATGGATGAGATCGAATTCTTGGCTGTTTAAGAAGAGTTCGTACTCAGTACGGAAATATTCGAACGCGGTGTAGTATCATGCTCTGCATAAGAATCCAAGATAGATGCGTTGGATGGTTCACGCGGTAATCTTTTTTGGCGGGTCGAATTTCCTCTACGATTGGCTTCTAATGAAGAGCTTCGCGTCAAACCAAAGATGCCCGGTTTCTGATTCAAGGAATCGGAAATAGATTTCACTGAGATCGTCGGCGATTGCCCAACCGATTCACCGAAGACATCTCCGCTTGAGAGAGTTTGTTGTTGCATACGTTCTTCTTTCCGCTTCTGTCTCAACTGCTTGCGAGCCTCGAAACAAGGAATGCAATAGATTCCCTAGGAAAACAATCACTAAGCAACACAATCCCGAAATAACGAACGGGATATACCTTGCTCGTTTGGGTAAATATAAGGTTAGTAATCTTCACGCCGCATTGGATACACCGAAAGCAATCCGCATGATATGTATCTTCACCTAATCACCGACTACCGTAAGCTTTTCACAACGTCAAAAAGGGAAATATAAACTAAGTTTTACCAGTCATAATGGCTTCATCCTGAATAGGGTTTTTACAGGCACGGCACTGGTAGGAACATGCTTCACAAACAGGTCTTCCGTCGCCCAAAAGTAAATGAGAGTTGTAATGTTCGATGAGTTTAGAACACTTGGCACATCGGAAACTTTGCGAGGTTTGAACATGAGTTCGGGTTGCATGGTGGATTGGGCGTGGACTTACCACTCGAAATGCCATATACCGTCACCGAACTGAAGGACCGAGCCGTCTTCTATTAGTTCATGGCATCCACCGCAGCGAGGATCCTCATATTCTTCGCCGACGATAGTATCGCCGTCATAATACGCATCCATGAAAGGAAAAGAAGAGGCGGGAAAAAAAGAGACAAACAAAAGTTAAGAGAAGGGAGGGAGTAGAAAAGAGAAAAAAGAGAGAGAGAGTGGGAAAACAGAACTCTATTCTTAGGAAGTGGGGAAGCAAAAAAAGCGACAGTTGCCATAACGATAAGAGCCCGCGCCGCAACGTAATGTGGCTGGAACGTAACTATAAAAAAAAATTAGGAAGAAGAGGACGATGAGCTGAATATAGATCTTGGCATTAAAAGAGTGAAAGGGTTAACGAAGCGAACAGGATCCCGGATCAATGGACCCGATTCAATCAACCTAATAAAGACCTTAATTTGTTCATCTTGAATCAATTGGCCATATTTTACCATCACGTCGATTATAGATTATTACCATCCGAGATTCGAGAACACACTTCTCGTGTAACCTTTGTATTCAAATCCCTGAAAGCCCCAATCTTCTAATCTCCGTTATGATTGTACCTTACCATAATCGATATAGTTGATCGAAAAAAAAAGGACGCTTAACCCCATAGAAACAATACATGATGTTGATCTTATGTAATGACGTATTTTCAACCAACTGCCTTTTTTATTACTTGCAATCTTGCTTCACAACTGGATCATGCATCCTATTGTCCGTGGTTACACATTACAAGAAGGAGTCCAATATTTTCTCTTTCCGCAAAAAGCATTCAGAAACACAAAAGCAAGTTTATTCACTATCAGAATATACCATTCTGTATGAAAAACTAAATCATTTGCATGGTACAATGTAGTACTGCAATGCACTTATACATTCTGTACTATAAGTGCAATAGCGATGTAACTCACTTGGCAAGGATTAGAAAAAACCCTTAATACTTTTTTTGCTAAAGTTTAAGGACACATTGGCCAATAATCAAAAGTCAAACGTCCCGAACTTTTGAAGTCGCCACCTTCAGGAAGACAAGAAAAATTTCGCATTTCCCAAGATGCACGATACCAGCCAAACAAATGAATAAAAAGAACGTGAATCTTAAAGTCATTTTTCCCAAGATATGTTTCGCTATAAAGACGGAAGAGGCGTTATAATTAACGAGAGGGATTAGCAACCAACAGATCTCGGTGATCAATGAGGAACAGTGTGCCTTGGAAAAGTTCTGTCGCGCTTCCCTGATATTATTTCTTCTAATTGCTTCAGTGTAGGATAGAATCGCTTCTTGGCACCAAACTCTTCTGTAATGACCCATCTCCTCCTTACTCATCTTGTTGAAAGACGTGCGCTATTTGCGCTAACTGTCTCAATGATTTTCGACATACTGATGTCGACGGAGTTTTGTCATACTGTAAACTCCGTTGACAATAAGCTTATTGATGTAGGCTCTGACGTTGTCCCATCCGTCAAGCTATATAGTAAACTTTGGATTCAAGACGTTTCCTTTGACCTGAAACGCAAACGCCGATTTCGTATTATTTCTATTTTATCAATTTCTTGTTAAAAAAATGCCAAGTGGCAGAGATCCCAGGAAAGGGCTTATACATTATCGGTAGGCACTGCAAACTTTGCTTCACCATGACTGTAATGACGCCCACACCTTGACTGACTAATTACGGACAAGATTGCGCCGGGCCGCTCGGCACCGTTTCCATTACCTTACTAGTTTGTCCTATTGACCAAAAATTAGGCTGACAACATTCAAAGTGAGCATTTAGAAAAATTCAGGCCAAATATGCTATACCTTACGCAAACGGAGGTCAAACATTGGCGCCTGATTCAGTTCGAAAAGAGATTCAGAAAGTTTCATTTGGCTATGTGAGCAGAAGGGAATAAGACTGGCTCTATTAACAAGAACAGCGTTTCCTATAAACAATAAAAAGCATAGGCCAAGGAAAGCGCTGCTTAAACCTAATACATGTAGCAATTGATCCAGTAGGACATCACGCTTATTGCTTTTCTAGTGCGTTAAATGTTGAAGCAGAAGTGTAGGTGCAACAATAAAAGATATTCTGAATTTAGATCATGCATCATTTAAATGTAGTGCACCAATGTTGGCCTTTTCTCTTTTATTTTCTCCTTTCTTTCGTCTGTTCTTATTTATTAATACAGGATGTCTAAATGAGTTGGTAGATCTAAAACCTCAGCTACTATTCTGAGCTAAAACATCCGCCATTCGAAGTAAAAATCGATCATGACCATAGGGACCAAGTAATTGTAACCCAATAGGATATCCGTTCTCCGGTGACTTGCCAAAGGGTATGGATACAGCAGGGATGCCCGAAAGACTGGCAGGAACCGTCATTACATCGTTTAGATAGGCATTCGCAACCCTAGTGTTATCATCTTCAGTAGGAACACAGTCGTTAATCTTAGGCGCAGATGATATTGCACTAGGCGTCAAAATCAAATGCACATTTCCTTTCGTATCCGTTTTCTTTATGTGTAGCGGGTTCGGCGAAAGAAATGCTTCGTCGAAATCGCTTTGGATAAGCCTCCTTGCCCTTTGAGCTGGTAAGAACAATGTCTCGTATGCTCTATGGGATGATCAGTAAAAAGCACAATCAATTTACGGGGTTCATTTCATGGCGTTTACCCTGCAGTAAGCACGTGGGTACCAAGTAATATGCGCCTCTGTACTTCTGATCCAAAACCTTCTGCTCTGGTATCAGCATAGATGAGATCGTCCGATGGCATGGCAGTGCTTCGATGGCCTAGTAAAAACTGGTATAAGCCATTACAGAAAAACAAGAAACCGTAAAAGTTTCACTTTACCAAAGCGAACGCCATCGTATCTTGCTAAATTAGAACTCGCTTCAGCAAGTGCAATTGTATAATATGCTGCTAATGCATATCGCGTGTGCGGCAAGCTTATCGGAACTATTGAAGCCCCAAGCTTTTTTAACTGACGGATCCCATTCCGCCACACATCTTTCACATCCGAAGATAATGGTTCCACATAATACTCCTGCGGGATGCCAACCACTAAGCCAGTTAAATCGTCTGAGTTCCACCGAGAGGCCAGCTCTTGATCCAGTTCATCAGCGCTATTGCGTAAGCTAGTAGGCATTGACGTTGGATCGTCAGGATCATGTTGTGCAATCACACCTGTCAAACCAAAAAAAAGCAAGTTCAGAAATGAGTTCATCTCATTTTTTTGCTATAAACCATACCATATACAGTTAAGACATCTTTAGCTGATTTGGCTAGAATGCCAACTGTATCCAACGAGTTGGCGTAAGCAATCAAACCCCGTCTTGAACAGCGACCATAAGAAGGTTTGAATCCTACTACTCCGCAATAAGACGCAGGCAATCGAACCGATCCTCCTGTATCAGAGCCTAGAGCTCTTTTTTTTAAAAAAAGAAATACAAGACTTTAGTACAAGGTACTTCCTCTTGCATTCATTCTAGCAACTTACGCTAGACACATATTCATTGCAACTGCCGCAGCACTGCCTCCCGAACTTCCACCAGCAGCTCGTCTCTGTGCTGGATCATCCAGAGCTTGATGATCACTTATGTATGTAAAGGGGTTGTTCACAGGTCCGTGATCCGAATAAATGTTAGCGGACCTGAAATAAAATAGGGGAGAAGCAAAGTTTGTACAAATGTGAATGCCATTACTTTCAGTTCTCAATGGCTTACCCCATGCCAAATTCGTCCATATTTGTTTTACCAATGATCAAAGCACCTGCCCTACGAAGCAGCTTCACCACGGTAGCATCATAGGGTGCACTAAAGTCTAGAGACGAAGAAAAAGAAAACCGCAGGGTTCGATTATCCTGTATAGTTTTTTTTTTTCGATAATGTTTGTTTGTTTGCTTGTCTGTTTCCGTTACCTTTTAACATCCTGGAAGCACAGGTGGTTGGCAGCGACTCGGTGCAGAAATTATCTTTGATAGCAATGGCGCTCCCATCGAGCGGACTCAGCTTGGTGCCTACAAGATACATGGCCTTAGGGTCATGGTCGACCATTGCAGGCGCGATCCACTCACCTTTCTGGAAACGCTCTGCAGATTCATTGGAAAGTTGTTGAAGGACCGTTTCGTCTTCTGTGGCTACAAACGCGTTGATACGGCTATTATGATCCTGTATGGCCCGTAAGCATGACTTCCATGCGTGGCTTGAAGCTGAACGCTTGGTCTAAACGTGTGGCATGCGGGATCAGGAATACTGCGATCAGTGGTCAATTCAGTCTTGCCTGTATGAATGCAAGTGGTAAGATACGGCGTGGCACACCGAACCTTTGAGAAAGCATCAAATTGGATATAGAGGACATCCAGTGCCAACGCTTCTGCGTTGTGGTCGCGATTTCAAATTTGGGATGGGTCTCGCTCGCTGTCTGGAATTCTGTCGTTGCCAAGGCAACGATCAACTATACATCATCTTTTTTTTTTTATCTAATTGATCCTATTCATGGTAGCTGTATAGCCCATTATTTCTTAAAAGGTTCTATAGCTTCATTTAAGTAAAAGGAATCTCAAATCTATTTTATTTTACCAGTGGCTATTTTACGGCAGCGCTTTTACCACGCTCAGAATTTGCTGAATACTATGAGCGGGAACAGATTTTTTCATTTGGTGAAGAGATGAAGTATTGAAAAGATCAAGGAACGGCATAACTAAGTTCACAAGTGGGGACAGGCTGATTTGGACCCGTTGAGCAATTGCGTGTTTGTTCATAACTCTGCTCTTTATACAAGCATGAAATGTACAAATACAGGCTCTGTATGTAACCTGTGCGAGACTCAGATTAGTCCGGGCTCAGTTCAAAAATCGATGGACTCACCAAAAAAAAAAAATAACAGTTTGTAAATTCATTACAGCATAGTATGAGAGAAAAAATGTTAGTCATCCTTTGATTAATGCCTTTTGAAACTTACACTGTATCCTACTGCTGGCGTAGGCGCTCCTTGCGCACTCCATCCGAAATAGCAAGGAACGAGTTAAACAATTTCATGTCCAGGTCGTACGCTCTGGCATTTTTTTGACGACAAAAGACAGGAAGAGGACGATAGGATGAACTTAGCATGCGCATACTTCCCGCCAGTGCAATGTTGACAGCAGCATTGGTATCTCTCCCCCGAGTTGCATAGCCCATCTTCACGCTTGGGCATTCGCAGTTGGTGCAGGTAACACTTCCATGATTTGTGACCCACTTATCTGCTTGCTTCTTCTTATGGTATGTAACCGGCTGGAAGCAGTAGGGACATGTCTGCGAACTTCGAAATTCATCTGTGATTGCAACACATGCGTTTTGCATATGTTGCCGCCTCAGCTTTTTTCCTCCGCGCCTTGCATGTCCATGTATGGTCGACCCCACAGCTACTCCTGCGTCCCCGGTACACATAATCAAGATATCTTTATCGTTACCGGATTTCTTCAAATGTCGCCGCTCGGCGGACGCAATCTTTGAATAAGCTTTCTGGGTGTAGATCTGTTGAGTTCGTTTCCATTTTCTAACCGACTTCTTTTGCATATAAAACTCTCGTAAGTCTGATCTACCGTCCATTGCGACCTGTATGTTAAAAAGCAATGAGAACTAATTCCAAATTGGCAGTTTTCGTTCATATAATACCTTGCGATAATTAGTTAGAAATTCCATTCTTTTGCATAACTCTCGTAAGTCTGATCTACCGTCCATTGCGACCTGTATGTTAAAAAGCAATGAGAACCAATTCCAATTGGCAGTTTTCGTTCATATAATACCTTGCGATAATTAGTTAGAAATTCCATGCTAGTCGCGAACTTGACGCTGTTACACGCTTCCGATACTCTCGTTGTTTCGCCATTCGTTTAGTGAAAGAAATATCGTCGATATACTTTGCTTTTATGTTGAATGATTTAGCAATCTTTTGAAACTCCTGAGTTCCGTCGTCATCATCATTCTTCTTCTCCTCACTCCCTTCTGTACTATCACTGGAAGTAGCCTTCTCACTCTCCAGAGCAGTAAAGCGATTATAAAGCTTCAAGTGGTAATTTAACCGCTCCATGGGCAACGCTACTGTTTCGGACATGGTAACAACCCCATAATCAGTTCCAGAAAACAAAATGTTCTCTGCTTGATTATCAGCTAGGCCACTCAAATCCATCTTTGAAGCGTCATCTTCGTGCTTGTAGTGCTTGGAAGTGACCTTCGTCATGCTCTCCTTGTCTTCCTTTCGACCTTTGCGTTTCTTGCGTTCTTTCGCTCTTTTTTCCTCCTCCTTTCTTAATGGATGCTGGATATTATCCTATGATAAATAAACACATAGTTAGTTAAGTATAACAATGGAAGGGATATTTACATTAATAGCGATGAATTTCTGATGCCGGAGATCTTGTAGTTTCTTACGTTCCGAAAGCAGCTTGTGGTTCTTTTGTTGTCGTTCCTTCTTCAAGATTTGCCGATCGGAAATCGCACTTGATGTATCAGATTTGCTCCGTTTCTTCGTATCGATCTGCTCCGATAAGGATCGTATATTGCCAGTACAGTCTTTTATCTCGGCCTCGATCTTTTTCACGCTACTTGTGCTTTCCTTGATGCCTTTTTCGATAGCTGTTACAGCACTGCTTTCTTCGGCTTTTTTAATCGTTGATGCAGAAGCACGTGTTGACTTCTTCTTTCTTTTATCGTATCTTGACCTCATAAGCTCTCTACTGTCTAGAACTATGCCTTGAATGGTCGCAGTGTGGTGCGGACTAACTTTGATTACATGATCAAACTTGAGTCCATGCTTTTGGCATACGCAATCCTGCGCATTTAAATCGAAGAATGCCCCCATAACATAGTCTGGGTTATGTATTGCACCTGGCAAGGTCGTAATTATCTTTCCATCGGGGCCGAAGACATCAAAACCATCCATATCATTATCCTTGACATTGCATAAGACCTCGAGCGTGGTCGTTGGATTTAGTACAAGCGAATAGATAGCTGAAGGACGCACAATAGGACAAGTAGAGCGAGAAAACTTCTTGTAATCAGTCACTGCAAAAATCGTGTTTGCAAGCAAGACTAATGGCGCGTTCAACAAAGGGTGACGGTCGACAACAATTTCGCCGGTGGAATAGGGAACAAATGGTTTCAGAAAGCAGTAGATTTCCTTCATAACCTTTGCCTCTTGAGCGTCCAGATCAAGTTTACTGAATTCTTCTTGCAGGGATTCGACTCTTATACTGTCTATGGAGAAGTTTTCCAATAATAGAAGCCATTTACTAGCTGTTGTTAGTCTTTGCAACCTGGAACGACTGGTTTCTTTGGACTTTTTCATTTTCTTTGCAGGCGACGTCGATGTTGTTACGGTTTCCGATCCACGCTCGTCCCAATTTTGTAACTGGTCCCGCTGACCAATCTTTTTTCGCTCGCATCCATAGACCTCTCCGTGCCCTCTGTTTCTTCCTCTTCCTGGTCATCGTACTTTTCTTCAATGTCTTCCAAGGCTACAATCTTCGCTATTCAATAATATGTTCTCCATGTCAACATCTTCCAATTCTCCAGTCGATACACTCTCTGGATGCTTCTTCTGCTTGTTTTTATGAAGTTTTTGTTGCCCGAGTAACTTCGACCTGGTTGATTTAAGATTTGCAATGATATTCGAAAGTTTCTGCAGACGACTATCGTCAGGTGGCATCCGCTTTTTTATTTTCTCTAACCGTCGAGTTTGATATTTAATAC
Organism: Apophysomyces trapeziformis B9324; assembly: GCA_000696975.1. Classification (NCBI taxonomy): domain Eukaryota; kingdom Fungi; phylum Mucoromycota; class Mucoromycetes; order Mucorales; family Mucoraceae; genus Apophysomyces; species Apophysomyces trapeziformis. The sequence continues at coordinate 82,261 of JNDP01001378.1, read as the reverse complement.
GCCAATCAACTGTGACAATTGATGGTTTGTTGCGAACGCTATACAATAGGGGGTAGCATAATTAGCTTTGAGTTGAAATCAGAAAGCAATGTTAACCTTTTGTTTTTTTTCCTCGGCCTTTTCTCGACAGCGCAGAGCGTACACTTCTTTTTCGCGTTCTGGTGCCAATGAAAATCGTAATAAAAGCAACACTAGTCTCTGAAGCAAATAGGGAATCATAGAACCCGTCCACATGTTCTGACAAGCGGTGCTGTATTGGCGTGAATAGACCGCGATGGTGCCACTCAGGCCATTTGCCAAGGGCTCCCGAGGATAATCATTTTCCACAGGAAATTCAATATCCCATAAAGGCTTTCTTTTTGCTGGCATATATGGCAAAAATCTATCAAATGCCTCGGAACAGAAAATTCGCTCCAGCCATGTAGCGATAGAATTGAAGTTTGGAAAGGGCTATACGCATCTACACTCAGGAACCATGATCCCGTTGTCTGCTCCTATGATGGGGGCTACCCAATTATGATCTGTCATCACCAGGGATGGAAACCACCTCAAAGCGAGATGGATCTTCCTCTTTTTTGGCCGTTCCACTAATTGAAGCAAAAAGAAAGGGAAATAGAGGGAAGTTGCAGGAAACGTATACTGAAACTGCAAGAAACGCAACAGTATCCATGGCATGGATTGATCTCAAAGCAGTACTCTTGATTGCAGCCACAAACAATGTCCTTTGGAAAGGATGTATATTGTCAATTATCGTGAGCTTCAATTTTTGTTCATTGATGTCAATGACCGTGCAAATACAGGACGCATTTTTTAGTTCATTTAGATGAAGACTGGGTTACTCATTTTCTCAACCCCCCGTGAGACGATGTTGAGACGAGTTGAGACTGCTGTACAAATACAATAAAGTTAAGATATGTAGATTTCCAGTAAGAGAGTTCTGTCAATCATAGTTAGCGATCCTTGGAACAGCTTATGCTGAGCGATGAATGGGTTTCATTTTGAGCGGTCATATAGCTATTGGGATAAGTCCCGAAACAAGGAACATATGCAATGTTGGATAGGCTTCATTGTTGGTCAACAGTATGGGGTTCGATGTGTCCTTTCGTTTCATTTTTTGTTTCCAAGACATACAATACATAGGTAGATAACAGATTTATGGTCCGTCTGATATGGTGCAACAGTCGATTTTTGGGCATTCAACGTTAATTCTTGAGTATGTTTTTAGTACGTCTTATCACGAAAAAGGCGGATAATAGTTATCAGGTAGTTAACTTGCGCGGGGGATAATAGGTGCCCACTGTGTGACTGAGTTCAGATCGCATTAAAGTTGAATCAGTGCTGGATTAAGATAAAGGGTCGCTCCTTCTAGCAGAAAAAGAACCATGGCACTCCTGCAGACTCCACATGACCACCCACACTGGCCTTTTCATTTGGAAAAGTCGGGTACAGCTGTTCCAGGAAAGCTGAGGGTGCGAACTTTGTTTGTTATCTATGAATCAGCGAAGAACTGACATCGTCAGTTTTAGATCCAAATTAACAATTGCTTCCTTAATGTCGCCATAAAAAAGCCATATGTGGTTATCACCATGGGCGGTAAGGCGTGATCAATGCACACCGTAGACTTATCCCTGCTCCATTTCAGATCAAAAGTTTCAGACTTCTATTTCAGAGTATCCTCAGGGTCGCTGGAATGAGTCCTTTGAACTGTCCGTCACATACCATGCACAGCTTTTTGATACGGTACAACTGGATATGTATGATGCTTATTTATTATTACCCGATAAGCACGTGGGTCGCGCCGAGATACGCCTACGACAGCTGGAAGGCATGCCAGAGAGTTTCACGAGCTACTACGAGATCTGGGACAAAAAGCTTTCAACTGGTGCAAGCTCCCATGTAAGCCGTAAGAAAACAATGGCCTCCAACATTGGCGCTCTTCAGGCAAAAATATCCTACCACTACCAGTCGCCCATCGAAGAGCATTTTGATACTACTACTCCCACCGACTCACAGCTTGCACAAGAATTCAATGAGCACCTCAAAGATCAGCGCAACCGCGAATCGAGCGATATCAAATTCTGCAAATACGAAGAAGCGTTGGATACTTTGTCGAACGGTAGTCAGGATTTTCCAGACGATAGTGATTCTGAGATTGGTACACGTTCCCTATCGATGTCCCGAAAAAGAGCCAATAGCATTCAGATTCAGGATCGTCCACCAGATGATCCGGTAAACGGAATTACTAATGCTTCGCTGATGGATACACTGTCATCATGGTTTGCGAGTACGCCCATGGAGCCCGCTGCATCCAGAAATGCCCCTGCAACCGCCAATACCACTGCACGTTCTATGCCAACGACTTCTGAGACGAAGGATTTGGTGAACACAATTGATGTTTTATCAGAAGAGGAGGAAAAGTTAAATTCTTTCCCAATCCTGGATGCCATTGGATCATGGACAGTGAATAAGGAAACAAATCAAGTTTTGCGAACAATAGGAAAAATGCTTGTTGCTTTTGTAAGTGAAAGGATGTTGCTCGTTAAAGTGTACTCATTAAAAGCAGGGTCAAGGGTTTGAACTTTCTCACATGCAAATTTTGGCCGGCTTCACCGTACTTGAAAAATATTACACAGAATTACCTCGAGACCGTACATGGGATCTAGTAGAAGATCTCTCCGAGATAGAGGAAGCGTCTCATTTCTGGAAGTACTCTCTAGCATCCTATGGCTGGAAGGGATTGAACTTCATTGGGAAAGGAAATGGTTATATTTCGGATGCTGTCCGTGCGCACTCGGATGCCCTTTCTATCCTAGAATTTTTATCTCTTCCTAAGGAAGACCTTTTAGCTTATGAATTTCGACCAGCCGAGGCTTTCAGGCCTAGTTACTATGTTGCTCGCGATCGCGAGACGAATTCCATCGTTTTATGTATACGAGGCACTATGGTATGAAAAATGACGCTGAGGACTGCGAGTGTACTCACTCGTATACATTAATAGAGCGCATTTGATACGTTAACAGATCTTGTATGCGAGTATGTACCATGGAAAGGAGGACTTGTCCACAAAGGCATGAAGGTAAAAAAAAAAAAAACGCCTTATCCGATGATATCGAAATTTATTCATTTGCATGTATTACAGTCCTCTGCTATGTGGTTCTTTCGAAATGTTGCCCCTCAGCTAGTGGCCTATACCAATGAGCATTCCACATCTGCTTTGTACATTGTCGGGCATAGTCTAGGAGCTGCCACGGCAGCTATCCTGACCATTATGTTGTTAGATTTTATTGACGAATTTCAAAAAGGAAAAAGCGAAAAGTTCATTTTGAAGGGTTTCGGTTATGCACCTGCTTGTGCGTTAAGCCTTGATCTTTCCGAGCGATACAAGGTACAACCCTAAAGATCTAATCCTAAAGAAAAAAAATTATTCACTTAACAATAGGAACATTTCCAATCGTTTGTGTTTGCTGATGACTTCGTCAGCAAGCTGAGCTACGGCTCCATGATGGACGTTAAGGAGCTTATTATTGCAGGTGCCGAAGCCGCTCAAAACCTCAGTGTCTCCCAGCTGTTCTGGTCTGGTGGTATTGAAGGCGAGGCATGGAAAAAAGCATTTAATCAAATCTCAGAATGTCGTAAGCGGTGTCTTGAGTCCTTATCCAACCCAAGGGTATGTCAGCAGTAACCAATGCATGACAAGACTTTATCTCATGTTCTTTGTATTATAGCTATATGTAGCTGGAACGATCTATCAGTTCTGGCTTGTATGTATCTTTTCGATCTTTATTTTACCTGTGTTCGCTCATGTTGAATTCCATTGCATGTAGGATCCTATTCCTGGTAACGATACACGGATTGTCATGGAAAGAACGGATGCTCGGCGGGTATCGAGCGAGCTCATTATCCGAAGGTCTATTCTTTTGGACCATCTGCCAACAAACTTCGATCTTGCGTTTCGGCGTGCACGGGAAGCTTTATCCATGCCTGATATATCCCATCCAGGTCTCGAAAAGTCCAGTAAGGAAGACAAGACGATGAGGGAACAGATGGTGGACTACATAGAAACCGTTGGACTCAAAGGCACTACGGAAAGGGGAGGTGGTGAAGCCCACATGCTGAGTCCAGAAGACACACGCTGAATGCATGCGTTTGTCATACCTTCTTATTATAAACATTATAGATCGACGTTGACACGCATGAAAAAACTTGTAATAAAAGAATTTAACTACAGCAATAGAGAGATGTCCAGCCATCCCAATTTTCCTGACTGTCTATTTTTCTTCTGACGGGGCGAAAGTTCACTAACTTCGCGTAACTTGTAACACAAAAGCTGTGCTACTGGGAGAGAAAGAAGACAACACCGCCCCCTTCTAATCTTATCATTTAGCACCATTGGTAATGCGCTCAGAATTGGTAGATTCTTTTTTTTTGAATCCCGCTTAACCGTGCAAAGGAGAAAGAAAAACAAGAAGAAAGCGAGCCAAACAACAGACTATACCCAAAGCCAACCTTCACCCATCCCTTTTTCAATGGCGTTCCCCTTTTAGTTCCTTCTTCCAACTCCTGAAGTTTCCGTTCTTGTGCGTGTGAGTGAGAGAGACTGTGTGTGCGCGTTTCTATGGCGAAACTTAGTTTTAGGCTAACAGGGAAACGGATCTCCTGACAGGAAAACTATTCCCGGCTACTCATTGCCTATCTAATGTTATAATTCTCTATTTTCTTCCTTCTTTCAAAACATAGTTTTGAGAAAAACATCATCATTGTATAACATATACTAACATAAATGCTCTAAGAAAAAAGTTTCACGTGGATACAAGTGCCTATAAAGAAAATACCTGTCAGTAAAAACGGAATATGTTAGTAATATGCGTGTGCCACACACATGCAAATCTTTTTTGGTTACACCGTCCACAATAAGCGCACGGAAGCTGCCATTGGTAAATCAATTGCAGGTTAAACGGTTTTCTACTTTTCTTTCTGCATGTATCCTTATCTTTTCTTTTACCCTTTATTTGCACGAGAATCCAAGAAAAACGGAATTTGATGTGCCTAATTTACATGCATATCCCACCTAATCCAGTCCATGTATTCAATATCAGAGAGGTAGCATTACAACCACATACATACACCTGACTACACGAAGTTTCGATGGAAAAAGGCACAGCCTCCCATTTTCTTTTATTTTCCGATAATACCGCTAATACTATAAGGGAAGTTAAGTGGGAGAAAGAGAGAGAGAGAGACGCTAAACCGGTTAAAGCGTATTCATTGTTCTTGTCTGTCATTCAAGCTTATGTTGGTAAGAAAGGAGTTATTCTCTCGTGGTCTGTATAGTTGACTCAGTCCGAGCTTCGGAAAACATGGATGAGAACATCAACAACCTCTACGTTGAACGGGCCTTCCAATGCGCCATTCAGAATATGAAGATCATCAAAGATTCATCATGTAACTCGCGTATTCTTTGATGCTTGACTCAAAAACATGCGTCGGTCAGTTTCCTTCAGTTCCTCTACTAGTTTGATCAAGTTCTCACCAGCCGCTGCTTTCTAGGCAATACATCCCTTTATTTTTATGACGAATAGATACTGTACGGTATTGCACGCCACCGCATTTATCAAAAGAATGCTGTATATGTCGAGCGTGTGTTCTACGAAATCTACGATTTTTGACAAGTAGGTGTTCTTGCAGATTACTATATGCTCTGGCCATAATATTTCTCTTCTGTCTATAATCACAGACACCCAACTGATCAACAACATCAATCCATTGTTTCGTGATAACAGAAGTCGTTTTACCTTTGCTAATCTGTAAGGTTTTAAGACAAGTTGCTTATGGTCCGGACATTCATGTGTCTGTTTGTTTTGGACACTGTGGACGTTTGCCTCGCATAGCTTTTTACCGTTCCCGTATACCATAGAGCGGATTTCATAACTTGATAGCTTTACCAACGGACGCGTTGAGGAAATGACTACATGAACGTTATAATATAAATAGTTGCGCTTACAGTCGGGACACCAAATTCTCGACCTCATTGTGCTCAACTCACTGGCTGATCTTGAATGGAAAATCGTGTAGTCTTTGCGACATATTGATGCCAATGGATGTTCACTGGAGAGCTACCGTGAATATGCAGTGAAAAAAAAAAAAGACATAAATGTAGTACCAGAATTGATTCAAATGAAACGTACCACCTCTTTACTAGCGTTGCCTCTAAGGTAGTTCATCTGATGTTTCTTTATAGACGTTGCACGCGTTATGACACCCTATACGAATTCTGCCTTACCGTTTTTCCTTAGTTTATCACTAAAGTTGCTTACTTATTATGCCTCTTCCTTTTAATAAGATCCCATTTTGCTTTTGGTAGTCAGCTGAACAAAGTTTTTTATATAATACGTTTCGCCTCACTCCAACACCAGAGAGTGCCAGGTAGCGCTTGAAATGAGTTGGCCGGCGCATAAGTAGGCTGGGAATATATGTTGATCCAAGGCCCACTAGGCTATCTTGTTCGGGCCTAAGTTGTGGCCCAAGACCTGATGGACTGGGTCTAATAGATCCAGGTTTGAGCCATACCGGCCCAGTGGCTGTCCTAATAACGGCGAAAGGATACAGTATAGGTGAGCTCAAGAGATTATGAAGTCGGTAAAAGGTAAAGATAACTGTTTTTTGTCGTCCCGGAAAACTAGCTATTGATACCAATCACAGAATGATGGAATCAATGTTTATGCAGAGAGATTAGTTTAGATGAAGATAAAGTACTTTGAAAGAAACTTGTATCCATCCGTTTCTTTTTTTTTTTAAGTTAGAGGTCTATGATTGGTTCGTGTGTTTCAATTGGCACTTCCACGCTTTTCCTTCAGAGCCATACCATATTTAATCTCGCTGTGGTAATTAGGACTTGGATTATGGCGCATGCCAAATGAAATAGGTTCATAGGTTTGAAGCTCCACTTTTACGTTTGACTCCTGATAGCAATGACAAGCTCTTACCTTTGCGGTTCGTCTACGTTGCAAAAGGCGACTTGACACAGAGTCCTCATCAGCAAAAAACCTGTGAATGTGGGAATCATACTGCAACTGTTATCAAATGTGACTCATCGCAGAATAATTCTGTTGTACAATTATTTAGTACGCAATAACCTGAGCTTCTTCTCCATTGTGGCTTACGAAGTATAGATACCGTTGGTCGTTAAATAGAAAAACATTTGATATTCTCAGGCAGAAGCATGCTATTATTGGTAAGAAAACGTAAGAGGACTTGCTTTCGTTTTCTCTTCCAAGGCATCATGGAGGAATCATCAACGTCGTTAGAGTGCGTTTTACCCCAGCAAGAAGAATGAATGAGTCAATTTCTGCAGGGTAATGTATCGGGTGCATGTCATTTATGGTAAGCAAATGATCGAATATAGAAACACCCCTTACCGTTCTTGTGATATTTTTTTCACGCATGTCACATGGCTTGACAATAATTCCAGCAGAACAAAGCGACATTCAACATGCAAGTAGCATTGATTCTTCTCTTCTGACGGATGAAGAAGTAAAGTACCAAAGCAACAGCTCGTGGCATGGTAACTGGTAGCTACATCAACGTAGTTTGGATGCTTCACCATGACACAAAATTTATTAGCGAGATTAGTAAAAGAGATAGAGACAAAGAAAAACAAATAAAAATGCAGGGTCAGGTTATCATCCTTAAGACATGGATGAGACAGGTCCGTTTACATAATGTCGCTGCGTAAAAAAAAGTCCCTAATCCTGAGATCATTGCGTTTTGTTTCACATTTACCATTCTCATTTGTGCCTTTATTTGTCACACTGATATTGTTACATAACAAAGAGAGATCAAAGAAAACGCATTTCATTTATCTGTCAATCATTGTAAGATTTATGACAAAAACGTGCAAATTTCATTCCAGGACATAACGGTAGAATGATATTTCCGTGCTTGTAAACTAAATGTGAGCCAATCGTATGACTTTATGTACGTGCGCTTGTGCTTTGACCGACAATGCGTCTGTAGACTCGACCCTGTCCAGTTGCTTCCAGGATATGCTCACATGATTAAAGCTTCACATAGCAGCAGCATCATGTCAGTCTGCATGTAGCAATGGAGGTCCGAGAAAATCTGTTTGTTTTGCTAAGGATGGAAAAAGGGGGCGAGGAAATACAACGGAAAAAGAGAGAGGAAGAGAGGTTATATGGACCGTTTAAGGAATCGCTAAATGAACGATGTGTGGCGGTGAAGTTTATCTCTTAGCTCCCCCTTGTCTTGCCTTTTTCTTTCCATAAAAAGAATATTTAAAATTGATATATATGAAAGAATTGAAAAGGAGGTACGGCGTCTTGGAGATTTGGCGGCAGGTGATGACCCAATTTTCCCTCCCTCCCTTCTCTCCTCCCCCCTTTTCTTTAACTAGCACACATTTTGTCATCTTCGTAAAGCAAATAAAAGTATGATCTTATATGTAAAGTAAGGTTAACTCCTTTCCAGCTTGCAGTTTCTCTCTCTCTCTGTGTGTCCGTCTTTGTCTGTCTCTGTTCTCCCCCCGTTCACTGGGCTTTTTTTTTCTTTTCTCCAAAAAAAAAAGGGAAACATTTACAAACGCGTACCACAAGGTTTAGATGGCCAATATTTTTTTTTTGTTTTTTCTATATTTTTCTCTTTCCTTGCTTTATTGTAAGCGCCCCATTCACCCTTTTACCTTTTTTTTTTCTTTCTTTTACTTTCTCCTCAAAACAATATTTTTAATTTCTATATTTCGTCTAGTACGTCAACCAAAACCGAATTGTTTATCTTTATTTTCCTCTTTTCAACAAAGGATTGACTGAATTGACGTTTGACAATTTTTTTTTGTTTAGGTGTCATGGACATTCAACAGTTGTTATGCCATCCCATCCAACCCTACTCATCCACATCTACGAAATCCGATATAGATGATCCAATCACAACAACAAAGCTGGATAGAATGTTTGAGTCTAAAGAATCTAAACTATACCCATCAGATCTTGACTTTTGGCAGAATACACGCTCTTTAAGCACCAGCAGCAGCACCCGTAGCAACAACAACCCTATTTCCGTTGTTCAACCACCCAGTCCACCTCGACGTCAGAGAGTGAAAAGCGATATCAGTCGAGTAGCATGGATGGAGGATTCACAAAGACAAGTGCGTCGGCCTCGGTCAGCATCGGCTGCAGGACAAACATCCGTGCAGACCAGAACGCCATGGACTCCGCTGGAGGACAATCTGTTGCAGCAAGGTTATGAACAGGGTCTCTCGTGGGCCATGATCTCCTCCACTTATCTACCTCATCGCTCCCGAGGATGTTGTTGGGGACGTTTTAAAACCCTCCAGAACAAAAACTTGATTGATCTGAAACAACAACCACAAGCACGATGGTATAGAAAAACCTGGAAACCAGTCGATATGGCGACCCAGTCGTCCTCATCGCCGTTGTGAGTTAGCCAACACAATGTTACGTCTATCCTTTTCTTTGTCCATTCATTTCAGCATTCTTATTCTTTACCTCATCATCCACTTGTTCTCTCCTCCTCCTTTTTATCTTTAATTTCTTTGTATGACCCATGTAAAACTTTATGCACAATTCTAAAAAGCGTAGCTGCTTGCTTTTTATTTTTTTTGTCTTTTGATTTTACTTACCTTTTCTGTTTTTTTCACTATATATGGTTTAGTCTACGTAGTATTGACATTCTTTTATGCTCACTCTTTTATGAATTTCTTGTCTCTTCCCCCCTACTTTTTCCCTTATTTTCCTTATTTTAGCCACGATGCCTGTGCATCTCAAATCACTGCTTATTGGATAAAGTTTTACGCTGCTCTAGAAACATGTTGCATTCACGAAAACATCAAAATATGTTTGCTCTAAGAAAGAGAATAGAAATGGCTCATTTCGGCCAATCGGATCGGCGATAAACATACATGGGTCTTGGTAACTTACCTAAACTCAAGCCTTCCGCACCCAAAACGCATGATTCATTCATACAGCATCCAACTTGTTTTTTTCTTAATGTCATGTTTCAGTAAATTAAATAATAGATGTTGAAAATATAACTTTTACTTAATTTCCTCAGGGGAAGACATTTCTACCAATCGGCAGGGGCCGATCTTACACCTGGGTTGATTGAGAGAGATTAAAAAGAGAACATAGCGTGCAAGAACACCTTGGTTTCACCTGAACATACTGTTCTAGGACAGAAGCCAAAATTAATGATTGACAGTATTCTATGGATTGACAACCTTGTCCTACTTTGCCTAAGCCGAGATAGATAGGCTTACTCACACTAGCAACAGGTTCAGAACAAGAGATACAAATCCTTCTGAAATAGATGGTCCATCCAAGTGCCTAGCGTGATTAATATGCACTCATTCAGAGAGGGAGAGGCTTTAAAAAGAAGCATTGTATTCGTCTGGAATTATTGAAACGCAAATCTTCACAGCACACTGATAGATATCGCTTAATAAATACAGTAATATGCAGATCAAGAGAAGGTTTCCAATGCTTACATAAAGAATAGCATGATGAAATCAACAGCAGACCATCCCTTGCTTGGGGCCTCCATCCAATTTGGCACCCCTGGATGAGAAGCTTGCTTTCACAGCGCAAGTGTTAGACAGCCACAGGGTGAATCATAAGGAAGTCAAAGAAATCACAGTGACACTAGAGAAGACGAAGATGTGGCGGAGGAGTTGTACTGCATCGACGCTCGTCAATAGCTGCTTCCCAGAGTACGCTTTGAAGCGAAAACAAAAGTTGAATACTATCTTTAGCATATCTTATGTAGTCAAGCACGGCAGTTCACAAACATTGAGCCGACCGCGCTAAAAGAGGGCGCGTACAGCATGAGTCGTGCCGTTATGTTCGTTGCTACTGATTATGGAATTTACGCCGTTCTGTGACGGCAACGTCCACCATCGCAAAAGCTTTTCATTACTGCTGCTAGTTAAGGCAAGAATCGTATGCGGATTGGCGACGCCATTTTGCACAAGAAAGTACACAGTATGTACAAGTATTTTCTTGAGTAAAACGCGTTTGAATAAATACCGGCAAAATGGTAGACTGAAGGAATTAGTTATGTGATCGGATGAATGGTAATGTGTTATTTATTTTTTTTGTATATTAGTACATTCTATGTGAAGGGGAATGCCTATCCGAACCAATGTAAATGTATTTTGTTTAGCAGCACAAAATAGCCATTAGAATGACGCAAAATGATAATGATGCAGTAGCCCTGTAGTTTCCGTTTGATATAGCGAGAACAAGAGCAGCTTGTCTTGTCCGACCACAAGAACAATAAAAAAAGAAAACCATTCGAAACAGATCTGGGATGCATGGATTAAAGTGATAAGTTGGCTACGTTTTAAATTCGAAAACGCTGCACAAAAACTGTTAACCATCTTTAGAGAAAAAAGAAGAAAAAGGAAAAGTAGAAAAAGGGAAGGGGAGTTGAGAGGAATAAGGCCTAGTCTGTAAAAAGCTTCATCCATGTGAATTTGTGGGCTTCTGTGTCTGCATGCGCTTCTGCTAGAACAGTGAAAAACTTGGATAGCATGCGTTGTGGAGTATTCTCCCTTCTTTAGGCCCATGAGATGTCTGATCTGATGAGGAGCGGCATATTGGATTTCTATATATGGTGAATGATGTGTCCTTTTGCTTACTCAAGCCAATCATCATCAAGCTCAGGTAAGATGACAAAGCGGAAATGGTGTAAGCGGCAACCTCAATTTGTCGAGTCGCCCACCAAAGCCGACGCCATACCAGAAATCACCGCCGGAAATGCGGGCTGGCTGACGTCTGCTTCCAAAACAGGCTCGGAAAAACTCAGTCGCCGTTCTGTTTAAAAAGGCAGAAAAAGACCCAACGCTTCTCTGTTCTGCGTTATTCACAACACAAGAAAAAAAAAATATGGCCAGCCTACACGACTTCACCATCAAGAATATCAAGCAGGAAGACTGGGACTTAAGTACACTCAAGGGCAAGGTAGGGCTGACTAGCCATTCAACATCATGAACGCGCGAGAGTTACTAAAGGAGAGTCGCTGATAACTGCAGGTTGTCCTTGTGGTGAATGTCGCCTCCAAGTGTGGCTTCACTAAGCAATATGCTGGTTTGGAAGAACTTTACCAGAAATACAAGGATAAGGACGTCGTTATCATTGGTGCTCCTTGCAATCAATTCGGCGGTCAAGGTAAGTTTATCTGAAACGATTCGAAACTTTGTTCTCTTGAATTCTGAATCTGGCTTTTTTCTCTGATAGAACCTGGATCTGAAGAAGGTATACTCAGAGCAAGGAGTTCGTGACAAGCACTAACATGGACCAATGTATTAGACATCCAAAGCTTTTGTACGCTTAACTGGAGCGTGACTTTTCCCTTGACAGCCAAACTGTGAGTGCACGATTAACCGGAAGGAAAGAATTAACTAATGGATAACCGTCTCTTTCATTTAGTGAGGTTAACGGCAACAACGAACACCCTATGTACAAGTTTCTGAAAGAGTCCCAGCCGGGAATCCTTGGGTAAGCATTTGAACTGATTATTGCCCCTAGGGGAGCGGATCTAATTTTGCCTTTTTTTTTCTCACGTTTCTTCTTTAGCATGAAGCGCATCAAGTGGAACTTTGAGGTGAGTTTGATTGGATACAAGAACTTGATGGATTTGATTGATTGACCATAACACTACTTTGTTTCGTTTAGAAATTCCTGGTTGACCGTGATGGCAAGGTCGTGAACCGTTATTCATCCCTCACGGAACCCAGCTCCATTGCAGCTGATATCGAGAAGCTTTTGTAAAAGAAAAAATCATGAGACATTTAATTTCATAGTGTAAAGTTACACATATCCTATTGTTGCACGGTTGGCATTATCCAAATACATATCCGATATTTCTGAAAACCCACATGAAATGTATGTGATAGATGGATTGATTGAAGATGCAGCACGCAGTCCGTTAGCATTTCTGTGATACTGTCCATGGGTAAATCTATCACCGGCTCAAGGAAAACAGTGTTTGTGGAGGGCAAAGGAATAGAGACAATGGCCGGAATATTGCCTTACGGAGTTCTCGGAGAACTCATCATTACCAGAATCAAGATCAGCTTCGGGATTAGAAAAAGATGCTTGTCAAAAAGGGACTACCTATAGTACTAAAATCCACGTGAAAATAATATTTCATCTATTGGGACCTACCGCAAAGTCTTTGGTCTGTAGAATCTTTCATTTTTTAAAAAACCAAAGGGTAATCAAACAAGATATGGTATGAAGACTGAGAACAGTAGGCTGCTTCTCTCCAGCATAAGCAATGGACATGGAGTGCGGTATATTTTTCTCTGCTTTCTTGTTTTACTACATTGATCACAGACGTCACATGCAAGTTTAGCTTGCATAATATATGATTAAACAAATAAGAAAACTGGATAACCAAGGTTAGAAAGTAAAGGTATCTATAGGTTGCATATTTTGGTTTCCTCAAAGGCGATAAACAAAGTTTGGATCCTGTACATCGGTTAGATCGTCCTCCACGCGGGTTATTGTATCGGAGGGTTGAGTTGCTTTTCGTCGATTTGCCACAGCCATTCGCCAGCGCGCGAGCAAAAGACACAGAATAGCTATAATACTGGTGCAGATATGGATAATGAATGATCCAACAAACGTTGGAGCAAATTCCGGTGCCATAACGAACGGTCCAGCAATATTGCCCATTGTAAAGCATACCATCATGATACTGCTGTAAAAGACTTTTTTGGTATAACCGGCGACATTGTTTGTCAAGGAACTGAGAAGAAGAACAAAGGGAGCGACATTGCATGCAGAGATATACTGGCCGATAACTTTGAGCTTTTCGTTCGTTATAACAATCATCAACATAGTGCCTATGGTCCCCACAGCTCTCACTGCAGAAGCGACATAGAGTGTCTGATTAATCTTGCTGGCAATGTAAGCGCAAACAAGCAGGGAAATGACATCCACGATGCCAGAAGGGAAGGTTAATAATATAGAGTACAGCTCCTTAAGGAAACAAAAACCGAGGTTTGAGGATACTTGACCACTGCCGTTGCCTTTTTTGTTTCTTTACCGAGTATCCGAAGGAGTGGGTTATCTGCGTTTCATAGATTCCCATGCCACCAGCCCGAAGGCCAAACACAAACGTGCTGATAGAGAAGGCCCACAAGCGGATTTCTTTTAATGCTTCGATCTGCTGCTCTCTTTTGATCGTCTTTGTACGGTAGACTTGATTGTCTCGTATTCGCTCGTCCACAAGAGCTCGCTGATGAGCTGTCAAGCCCATCCGCTTGGCATTGGGATCCCCGCTTAAAAGGAAGAAAGCGACAAACCCAATAAAACAGGTAACGGTACCAAAGATAAAGACAAGCCTACAAAAGAAACCCATCCGACAAAAAGGCCAAAAAGAGAAGAACGCCAAGCAAAATTAGGCGTTTCTCTTTTCTTTTCATTGCCGCCTTACCATCGCCACCGTGCTATACCATGATCCTCCATCTGCCCAATACCATAGGCCATAAGACCGCCCAAGGCAACGGCTACTCCATTAGAAACCCATATATAGCTTAAACGGGTCGCTTGCTCTCGACGTCGGTAAAAGGTAGCCACCAGGAGGGTAAAGGCAGGATAAATACCGCCTTCGAAAAAACCAAGAATAAATCGCAAAGCCAAAAGTTGTGAATAATTCTGAACAAATCCGGTGCAAACCAAGACGGCTCCCCAGAGAAAGACAATGAGGCCGATATACCGTTCAAGAGGTATACGCTGCAAGGAATGATTGTTTAAGAACTAAAACAAGGAAAAAAAAACACAATACGTATTTTATCGCACGCTCAGCCTTTTTCGGGTAATCCAAATTCTTCCTTCTACTTTTTACCTGTGTAATAAGATAGCCTATGTAGAAAATCGCACCGACGAAGTTGAAACGTTGAACATCCAGTTGTAAATCAGTTTTTAGATGAAGTATGGCAGCGTAATTGATGGCCGTTTTGTCAAGGTACTAGAATATAGTTTTGATGTTGTGGGCGTACATCAGTAGTTCATTCTCCTTTTTTTTGTTCCATGCAAAAAATAACTTACCTGGAAGCAGGCAATCGAACATATGATGGGCAAGATTCGAATGTCAATTTTTCGTAGAAGGGCGGCCTCCTCCTCGGACTTTCCGATATCCTTTTCGTTGGCTTCTTCCCCCTTTCTATCATCCTCCATGGCGGTATCGGTACAAATCGTCGGCTCTTTTGAGAAGAAAGCTACCTTGGATGTCTGTCTCAAGGATACGCAAAGAAAAGGAAAAGATTGGTCATAAGGGGAAAAAAAGGATATATGTTATTTCATGCCTACTGTTGGTAGTGTATCCCAAATCGAAGATTTATGAAACGAAGGGATAAAAAGAAAAGAAACCCTTTGGTTCATGATTAAACTAACCTTAGGTTAATATCAATTGAGGCAGTCTTATGTATGTCGGTGCGATGCGCATCCGTGCGGGTGCAAATAAAAATGCAATTTGCCGGAAGCTTATATCTAGTAGGCGTAGATCAACGCCTGCGAACAAGTTTTTCTTTTCTGCAAGATTCAGTGGAAGGCTGCTTATTGTGAATACATTCAATTGGGATATTACTGGGGTGAATCATTATAACCGAAATAGTTGTGGGATAATCGTGTTTGCTCAAATGAACCGCATACAGAGGAATCCGATAATCTTTTTCTATTTTATGCGTGTCTTTCTAGACTGATACCAACAAAGTGGATATCGGAAGATTCCTATCATTCTGCGCTTCGCAGAAAGCACAGGTACGCGCAGGGTCATTTAAAAATTTTCTAGGTCCTTGACGCCAAAAAAAAAAAAAAAGAAGCTGGCTCAATCCCGTTGCTTCGATTAACATGCAACGACTAGTCAGTTAAAGAAAAGAATTGAGGTACACTGTTGATAATGGTTAAGTTGCTTACGATAATAGTAAATGCATATGTTAGGGAAAAAAAAGCAAGCGGGCAAACTATTCAACTCTTAAGCTTTGTGCCCTGCTCATTGAAATAACGTGACAACCTGTTATATGCTAGATTTAAACTATGCTGAAATACCTGATTTTTATCACTTGAAAGCTGTCAAGACCTTTTTGACTGATTACACTTAAAATGAACATCATTATAAAAATCAACAACGCAAATTCGACAATGAAATCCGTGAACATGATTTTACCTTTTTTTTTGGCATTAGTTCACGTCATGGAGAACAACTCCGTGAGAGAGACAATGGCAGAGAAGAAGGTCTGCTCAGCTGTCAAAGCTTTTAGGACTGAACACAACATCGTTTTCAGCACCAAAAGCTGCAATGAGTATACTCTTATGCTGATATGCAAGCACTCTGGCACCTACTGTATCCAGCAGCCTTTGCAAGGCGATACCGAAAAGCTAAAGAGGACTAAATATAGTCAAAACATCGGCTGTGGCAGCTTTTACCAAAGCAAAGCCTAGCAAGAACCAATGGTTGGTATATCCACCAATGGGAAGCTAAGCACAACGACGCGATCCCTAGAGAAAGGATATATATGCAAAGTATAGAGTGCAGTCTGTTCTGGGCTTTGCTGGTACTGACAATGATCCTGATCTACGCAAACAATAATGCACAGAAGTTTATAGAACACGTTCAAAGAAGAAAAAACCTCTCCTCCTGTTCCATCAAAACTCATCACGACCTCAGGATCAAAATAAATCCAAAACATGTCAGGTTGGAGTTACATTTGAGCAACAACATCAGTACAGGCACTGATTAAGGCGTAGTAACCTTGGCTAGCACTGTAACACATACTGTTGAACAACTGGAATCCATAGTGGGTCAGAATACAGTGTATCACGCCAAGAACGCTGTTTTTAAATAGGGCATTAAACTTCCCAAACGAATCAGCAGACATCAAGCTTGAGATTCATTTGTCCACAGTGTTGTCTCGGTTGTTTTCGAGGCGATATTTCAAGCAGATCTTGCTTTTATCATATCAATGGTAAGCTTCGTAATGTATCTATAGCAAAACATGTTATCAATACCAGTTAAATCATATACGCGTTAAACATATGCTTGTATAGGGCGAAATGTTGGTTGGGAGGAAAACGACGAGCCGCAGATCAAGATGGTTCACATTACAAGCCCAATTTCATTGTCTTCATGACCCATAGCCAAGATCGTTACGACTTGCTGTTTCTGAAGTGAAGCCACCGTCAAATGCAACCAGCAATAATGTTGCAGAATCGGATTTGGGCAAAATAGGCAAGGAGATGACATGGATGTTGAATGTCTTGATCAATAAGGGAGTGGAGAATCCGGTTGTTGGGGGTATCATTTTGGAGCGTTTCAAGACGAAGTTATTCAAAATGGATTTGAAACAGCCCAAAATCTATCGTATGATTGAATTGCCGTCTGTTACTTTGTTTGACAATTTGCAAGGAATATCTTCTTTACCGTCAATTTTGCGAAGTATTCTACAAGTAAACGTAAGAAGGATACCGCCTAAGGAGATCCTGCAACACAGGCTTGATAATACGGACCTACAATTGGCAAAATAATAGAATATAATCCGAAGAACGGCGGTCAAAGCAAAGAAGTATGCCTTGGCAAAATCGGACGGTGTTGCCGGGATGTATTTGCCACCACGTTTATATATTGCCACCAGCATACACAATTTACGTCGCGGCAATAAGGAATCCACGAATAAGCAAAGCAACTGATTGATTCTCCTCTCGTCTCCTACCCCTCATCATTCTCTATTTGTTTTAATATGGAAGCGTATAGGCCTGAAGTGCTCTTGGAATTAAATTTCTTTATTAAATGCGTGTGTATCAATTGAATCGGGTTCAATCTAACATACTAGCGAAAACTTTATCACTCCCAGCGCAAAGTTATCCGATTCACCGTCGCATAAGTAGTCTTGGAGCGGTGCAAGTTACTTTGCAAAAACATGAAGCATCACTGTATAAAAAAGCTCAATGGGCTTATTTGTTATCTTATGATTTCATAAAGCCCCAAACTGTTGGTGAAAAAAAGAAATATAGACGTAAGTCGACCGACCATTTATGGTTGCTGAACCCGAACAGAAAGTGCTCTCTTTGCAGGCTACTCATCGATAAGGCTGCAGCAGCTGTTGTGGAATGTCCTTAAAAGAAGAATCGGGCATGGAGCGATGTTTAACGGAAGGTGAGTAGAAAAAGATGTTGGCAAACTACGGTATACTTTGCGTTTTGAATTTCCGTATACTCTGTCTGGCGCGCCATTTGGTTCTTTGTGTTTGACAATAACCTCTTCTGCATGTGTCAATATATGCCGATGTCCCGTACATTGATTCTCTCCACTTTTTGGGACGATATTTCCATTGTATTTATCCAACATGTCCATTATGATACAATTCGAAGATAATATAAGTACTGTTGCAGTAAACTTATGAGGTAAAGCAAAGAAAAAAAGGTAAAACAGCTTCCTGGTTAGTTTGTTTATTTCCGGTTTGTTTGACCATGTATTCACCTTTTACTCTGCAGTATAGTAATACTTACAAACGCAAGTAGCACAAAACCAAGCAATTTTACGCTTTTCTACACGAACTATACTCGAAGAACATTGTAAAGTGCAAGAAAAGATTTGCAGAGACGAACAATTCGAAACTCGTGATGTCCATGAGAAGCACCCTATCAATGTTGCCTTTGAAGATTGCTGGTGACCATTTCTACGTATCGAAGATATATGACGGTTATACGAAGATAGAGGACTAAAACCGCAGGGAAAGGAAGAAAGAAAAGGCGGGTACTTTACGAAGATGATTCTTCCTACCATTTTTGCGCGTAATTCAATAACAGGCAGGAATGAAGGCTCCAATGACTCCATTTATCAACGAGGTGTACTTGGTTTTCTTTGATTTTGCGGGGACGGACTTCGAGTGGGCGTTATATCGAAAATTGTGCTGGAAAAAAATCCATCCATTAAGCAAATAGTAGTCAAAGACATTCAATCGTAGCAATGATTGTGACTCTTGTATAGCAGTAAATTGATGGAACTCATCCAATCACCACTTCGGCAACTAAGGTAAGGTTGATTTATCTTTAATTCTAGTTATTCCAATAAGAAATAAAGTACAAGTGTATATAAAATGAATAGTAGACCTGCTTCCAATTGTTCAGTGCTTTTCTAGGAGGGATAGGCCTCAAATGCATGGAGATATAATGAGCTAGTGCGCATTAATTAAGTTGGTATATAAGCATAAAATATGAATGTTGCGGTTTTACTTATAAATCGATAAAAATTTTACAGGAAAATGTTACATGGTACAGAACACGTTGGTTTTTTCTGAAGATAATACGATATTTCAAAGCCGGTAGACAAAACTTTTATCTTGTACGTCCGTTAAATCGTCTTCAACGTTGGTAAATGTGCTGTTCAATTGCTTCATCCGTTGGCGATTTACTAACGCCATTCGCCATCTTACATAGAGAAGCAACAAAACACCTATCATGCTAGTGCAAGCGTATATTATAAAGCTTTGAACGTAGTTTGGAGCGAAATTGGGTACCATCAAAAATGGTCCGACGCAATTACCCGCGGTGTAAGCAATCATGACCATGCCGTTGTAGAAGATCTTCTTGGTATAACCGGACACATTATTTGAGATGGAAGCCAACAGCAAAATATAGGTAGAAACAGCTGATAATCCGAGGTATTCGCCTATCAGCTTTAACTTCGGATTGGGTATGACGATCATAAGAATAATTCCGAGAATACTGACACACCGAGATGCACATGCAACGTATAAGAGCTCGTTGAAACGTCGGGAAAGGTACATACAAAACAGTATAAGAATAATATCAATGACACCATACGGGACGGCCAATAAGATACTGTCCATTTTCTAAAGCAAAGTAGTTATTAGTCTAATCCAACAGAGGAAAACCGTCCTACAGAATTTAAAGGAAGAATATAATGCTCTTACTTACGGAATAGCCAAACGACTTTGTTATCTGCACGTTGTAAATCGTCATTCCACCATTGCGAAGGAGAAAAAGAAAGCTAGCGAAGCAAAACGCCCATAGTCTGGATTCCTTCAAGGCTTCTATAATTTGTTCCTTTTTAATGATAGCTGTTCGCACAACCGCATTGTCTCGCGTCCGTTTCTCTACCAGCACTTCGCTCTCAGCGTTTAGACCGAGAAATTTCGACTTGACATTGTCAATCAGAAAGAAAAACGAAATGACACCGATAAAACAAGTAATCCCGCCAAAGATAAACATAATCCTATCCAAACCGGTCAGTGTGAGAAACAAAGCTACTTTCCCAGCTAACTGTGCTGCTGTTATTACCATCTCCATCTGGCTACACCGAGGTCATTCATACTTCCAATCCCATAGACTGTCAAGCCTCCAATGACACTTGCCAATCCATTGCAAAGCCAAACGCAACCTAAACGAGTTGCTTGCTCCCTTCGACGATAAAATGTGGCTACGAGCAACGTCAACGCCGGATAAATGCCACCTTCGAATAATCCGAGTAAAAGTCGTAGAGCCACAATTTGAGGTCCATTGTGCACGAAGCCCATGCAAAACAGAACCAGACCCCAAACAAAGACCATGACGCCAATGTACTTGCCAATGGAGAAACGCTGTAAATAATAGTTATTTGGTACCTATATGGACCAGAGCATTGAGGTTATTGTCGTACTCCAAATTCAACAATCAAGTTCCTCTTTTTTTTTCTTTTTTTTTTTTTTTTTTTTTTTACCTGAGCAGTGATGTAACCAATATAGAAGATGGATGCCAAAAAATTGAACTGATCTTTGCTAATTTGTAGGTCTTCTTGAAAGTTAAACATGGTGGCATAAGCAATGGCCGTTTTATCAAGATGCTAACCGCCGATAAAGATTGGTAGGGTTTTATTAAGAAAAGAATGTTCATTTAATAGCTCATTTTCGTTGTCTTAACTTTTTTTCTTACGTATACGCACAAACCTGCATAAAGTTGATGCTGCAAATGATGGGTAATAACATGAAATCTATGCGCCGCAGTAAAGCACGCTCTTCACAAGATATTGTTTCAAGTCCTTGATGATCATCTTCGAATTCAGAGAAGTCGTGCGGATCGCATGTGTTGGTTTCCTCGGATGATGATGGCTTTAGAGTGCTTGACAGCGTCGGCAGGGACTGTGAATAGGTGGACATTGACTGAAAAAGGAAAGAGATAAAGAAAGAAAAAGAAGGTTAGGAAAGTGCTAGCTTTCTAAGGAGTTGTTTCGTTTTCTTTGACTGGCTGAGCATACCGTTTTAGATAGCATATTGAAAAGAAACAGTCGTTGAACTACTTGAAATAGGGGTAGTAAAGAAGCCCGAAGTTCTGCTCTTTTTTTTTTTTTTTAAAAAAAAAAGCAACTGGAGACGATAGCATATGATGTTTATGCTATCTGATGGCAGGCCTTGCTACAAATTCGGCATTAAATGGCAGAGAAAGGCATCTATTTACTTGGTGCCATGCAGCCTGTAGCTTATTCCTATATCTGCAGCTATTGAGCCTTCAAAGTGCACTATCGTCAGTTGCTTTATTTATTCCATTATAGAAGTAAACAATAAGCCATGATTTCTGCCGGTATTCACGTTAGCAGCGAAGTCATCCTAAGCTCCAGAGTCTGTGGAAATAAGCGGGGTGTTATCGCTCTGCATGTCCATACAGTCAAATGATGCATCTTAAAACCTTATGATAAGCTGCAAAACCAACTGCGCTTAGAACTTACCATACTTTGTCCTAGCATGTCAGTCGAAAACGTGCATGCAACTCGTGTTCTAGAGAATACAATGTCTATTGCAGAGAATGGCGCCTTAAATTTACTTTAGTTCCTCTGAGCATAAGAACGAACGTGCTATAACCTGTTTTGGGTATTTCAGCCATAGTGAATAGCATAGAGCTTTAACAGTTCGGTTGCATTTAAGCGATGCGCTTTGCTTTTAACAGAGTACAATCAATATTTTTGAAAGAATGCTCAATTTTGCGCGCCCTTTCCGATGGCCTCATAAATAACAATTGGTACGTAGAAAGAATCTAACTCTTAGTTTAGGAAATTGTTGACATGTGACAACGTGAGAAGTTTCGATAGGATGCCGGTGTTGCCCACAGCAAGCTGGAATGGGGGAGTTGGTTTGATTAATGTCCCTCCATACATACAGTGATATATACTCATAGTTTCGATTCACATTTCATAAGTCCCATCTCATAGAGTCCGGCATAGACTTGAATATAAAGGTACGAAACAAGAAAATATGGTGACGGATAAAGATAGCGGTATGCAACTATATCGTTGCCAATGCTAGCCTATATACGACCGGGTTACCAGGAACAAACAGTGTCCTTCTCCTAATTTCCATGTGTGGCATGACTTTCTACGGTGTGAATATTTTGGCTTCATCACGTAGAAACCGTTTAACGGTAAGTGATACCCGTGCTAATACTAGATAAACAAATCTTTCAGCCAAGATGGACTTATTGTTCGCAGCTGGCGCATAATATTTGCCACATCGAACTGACCTATCCCTTGTGCAGATCTTCATCGCCAAAAGTACCATGACTATGGCCAAGCGGAGTTCGAGCAAACCGGTCAGTTCTTTAAGGGGGGGATAAGTAAACTTAACACCAAGAATCGAAAATCTATCCGTGATGTCAATACATGCGCATAAACGATTTGCACTGCTTGAAAATATAAACACTTCTTGTCCGTTTCTGTAAATCAGTATGATGGTGTAATTTGAGCGAGTGAGTGATAATACAAGTAATGGTCAGCATTAAAGTAGAGTAATATAGATCTAAATTAGGTATCTCCTTTTCTTCTTTCAAAGCCGGTAGACAAAGTTAGGATCCTGTATATCCGTGAGATCGTCCTCAATATTAGTTACTGTATTGGAAGGTTGAGCTGCTTTTCGTCGATTAGCAATCACCATTTGCCATCGTGCAGTTAGCAAACAAGCTACACCTAACATACTGGTGCAGATATAGATGGCAAATCCCTTGACATACGTTGGTGCAAACTGTGGCGCCATTATAAAAGGACCCACAGCATTACCCACAGTATAAAACACTATTGTCATACTGTTGCAAAAAATCTTTTTGGTATAGCCGGAAACATTGTTCGAAATCGAAGCAAGCATGAGAATATAGGTAGGAACGGCAGATAACCCAAGGTACTGGCCGATAAGCTTCAATTTCGTATTTGGGATAACAATCATAAGCACTGTTCCAATTGTGCCAATGACCATAGATGCAGAGGCCACGTATAATGTTTGCTTGGTTTTGTTGGCAATATACACGGCCAGAAGGATAACAATTACATCCAATGCTCCAATTGGAATAGTTAACAAAATAGATTGAAGACCCTAATAGAAGGAAGTGTTTATTGCTGTAATACAATAACTCTGAAACTTACCGAGAATCCAAATGATTTGGTAATTTGTGCTCCGTAGATAGTCATCCCTCCATTGCGTAAAGAGAAAAAGAAGCTAGCAGCAAAAAATGCCCACAGTCGAACTTCTTTCAACGCCTCGATCTGCTGCTCTCTTTTGATAGTCTTTGTGCGGTAGACCAGGTTGTCGCGTGTGCGCTCGTCAACAAGAACTTTCTGCTCTGGGGTTAAACGGAGGAATTCGGATTTAGGATCACCAATCAAGAAGAAGAAGGCCACAAAGCCGATAAAACAAGTAACAGCACCAAAGATAAACATCAGCCTAAATAACATAAATTGTGTGAGGAACACAGTAAAGAAAACGACCGCTCGTCTTCATGACATTACCATCGCCACCGTGCTATACCGTGGTCATCCATGCGACCTATGCCATAGGCAATAAGACCACCAAAAACGCCTGCAAGTCCGTTACAAAGCCATACATAACCTAATCGAGCAGCTTGTTCTTTCTTCCGATAGAATGTGGAGATTAACAGTGTCAACGCAGGATAAATTCCACCCTCAAAGAAACCAAGCAAGAATCGCAGCGCCGAAAGTTGCGAGAAATTTTGGACGAATCCAGTACACACTAGAACCATACCCCAGACAAACACAACAACTCCAATATAACGGCCAATGGCAATGCGTTGTAAAAGATAATTGTTGGGTAACTGGATCAAACAGATGCGGAAATTCAGCCATCGTTTGATCATATCATTCTTTTTTCTCCTTACCTGGAATACAAGATACCCAATATAGAAAATGGATCCGGCAAAGTTGAACTGATTACCATCAAGATGTAAGTCTTCCTTGAAATGAAGCAAGGCGGCATAGTTAATAGTTGTCTTGTCAAGATACTTTGTTATGGAGAAGTCAAAGTGATGTATAATCAGCATTTTGCCTTTGAAGTTTCCTTGCTTGGTTTATGTCCACTCACCTGGAGAAAGTTAATGGCACAGATAATTGGTAATATCATCAAATCAATCTTTCTTAAGAATCCTGATTCAGCAGCGGCGATGGCTGGGTCCTTCTCCTTCGAGCCGTCATTATAGTCTATGATCTTTTCATCCAAAGGATAAGTGTTTTCAAGTAGCACTTTTGAAGTTGGCGATGACATCTCGACGGTTCCCTTTTATTATAAAGACCACAGCTAGTTGAACTAAAGAAGGAGCAGAGAGGAAAGAAAGGCGATTGGTTGCTTGGTAGGACAGTTATTTCAATTTATACCGGACTTCGCTTTACTGTTTGGCAGACATATTCTCCATCATAGCATTTGAGGCATACTATCTTTGTATAACGTGGGTACGAGATATTTACGTTGAAAGGCACGTTTTGTATAATATTCCTTGTTTTAGAATTTACACTAGGCTAAGATATTAGTAGCTATAAGCCATTTTTAAAGAAGGATATACAGAACATAATCAAATTGAAAAGTTCCCAGTCATTATGAAGCATAGAAAGGTAATGCCAAAGGCTTGGGACATGCTATGCATGAATCATTGCTTCTAAGTGCAGCATAACAGTGTCAGGCCAGCGGAGTAGATACAATCCGTTTCGTAACGTACAAAAATAGGTATAAGAACGTTGCATTATAATTCTTCTTTGAATCCAAAAAGAAACATTACACAAACATAGTAAATGTTGAAAAGTAGCCTTTGTCCTACCATTACGCGGAGTAGAATCAACCGGGATTCATCATTAGTCGCTTGTATTGATCTAACAGTATGTTTGTCATGGTATATATGCTTTAAACTTTGTTTCTCTTTCCTTTATTGCTTTTGATGACGATATATATACCAGGATAATAGTAGCAAGAAAACGCTAGAATAAGTTTAATAGAAGATATAAGCGGGCTGATATCTTTTCAAAGTCGATAAATAAAGTTCGGGTCTTGTGCATCCGTCAAGTCATCCTCAACATTGGTGACTGTATTGTGTACCCGCATCATACGTTGTCGGTTTATCAACGCCATACGCCATCGTGCAACAAGCAGACAGATGATCCCCAAAGCACTTGTGCAGGTATAAACGATAAAGCTTCCGATGTATTGCGGCGCAAATTCATGAGCCATCACAAATGGACCAATGCAGTTGCCCAGAGTGTAAGCTACCATGATGATGCTGTTGTAGAAGATCTTTTTAGTGTAACCAGACACATTATTTGAGATCGAAGCTAACAGCAATATGTACGTGGGGACGGCACCTAGCCCTAAATATTGGCCGATTAACTTGTACTTCGGGTTCGGAATCGCTACCATTAATATGGTTCCTATGGTACCCACACACATCGTTCCACATGCGACATATATAATCTGATTGAATCTCTGAACAAAATAGACGCTAAAGAGGATCACTATAACATCGAGTATACCGATGGGAACCGTTAACAGAATGCTATCTAATTTCTGGAAGAAAGAGAAACAAGTCTACATTAAGCGAAACGCTTTAATGAAGAAGCTACTTACGGAATAACCAAACGAACTAGTAATCTGCACTACGTAAATTGTCATGCCACCGTTCCGGAGGTTAAAAAGAAAGCTGGCAATACAAAAAGCCCATAGACGAGTTTCACTCAAGGCTTCTCGCATGTGGGCCGTCTTGATAACTGTCGTCCTAACAACAGCGTTGTCCCGTGTTCGATCTTCGACAAGGATTTCTTTCTCAGCGTTAAGGTGCAAATATCTTGATTTTGGGCTATCTATTAGAAAGAACAATGCTATGGCACCGACGAAACAAGTGACAGCACCAAAGATAAACATGATCCTGTCCAACTTTAGATAAGCATATTGACTATATATGATTCACTTTACCATCTCCATCGTGCCACGCCAAGATCGTCCATTTTTCCTATACCGAATGCAGCCAATCCGCCGATGACGACCGCTAACCCGTTGCACAGCCAAACACAGCCTAAACGAGTTGCTTGTTCTTTCCGACGGTAGAATGTGGATACCAACAGTGTCAATGCCGGATAAATGCCGCCTTCACAAAGACCAAGCAAAAACCTCAGGGCCGTCATCTGGGAAAACGTCTGCGCAAAGCCAGCGCAGAAGACTAACATGCCCCATGTAATGACTATGGTACCAATATACTTTCCTACTGGAAATCGTTGTAAAAAATAGTTGTTTGGAACCTATAGAACGATTTCTCATTAGCACTAGGTTTGTTTCACCAAATTATTTGTATAATCTAAGTGATTTTGCTACTGTTACCTGAACAGCAAGATACCCAACATAGAATATAGATCCCAAAATATTGAATTGGCCTCTCGACATGTGTAGATCTTCTGTAAAACCAAGTACCGCGGCGTAGTTGATGGCTGTTTTATCCAGATACTACATTTAATTATGCATATATATTTACGTAGTTTAGTAAAGCTCTATACACGTAAGAAAAAATCTACACAGTTTCAGACTTTGAGTACTTCTATACGTACTTGCATGAAGTTGATTGTGCAGATAATTGGCATTAGCATCAAATCTATCTTTCGCACAAAGGCACGTTCTTCCGGAGATTTCTTGCTGCTTTCTTCCTCGTACTCTCCGGTCATTTCTGAGTCGAACGTGTCTGACCCGCGACTAAATGGTCTTCTGAAAGTAGTTAACGGTGTTGCTGGTGGTTTGGGATGTTGAGGCATAGTACAGGAAAAAAAAGAAACGGAAATTACTTGAAGACCATTTATGTTTAACTAACTTTTTTAACCTCACAGGGCGAAGTATGTCATTTTAGAAAAAGGGATGATAGTACATTGGACGTTCGTGGTACCATGGACTGTGCAACTCGGGAAGCACTGGGAAGTTTCAGCGCATCAAAGTGTATAGCTTGAGACCTTTGCTGTGTGAAGTACCATTCCTGGCAAATAGAATGTATGGGATGGTCTCCATCCCTTAGTATGAAATCCAATCGTCCAACTAGGTTACCATTACTCTCCAGTTAGATGCGAGAGAAAACAAACTCAGACCGCCACGTTTCTTGGGTAACCTTGGTTCCCATGCATCGGATTGTCAGGAAATATACAAGCAAAGACAGGTCTTAATTCACCAATGCGGAAAGCTGAGAACGTGCGAAATCTTCCTGTTTTCTTATTTACGAAGTGGCCAAAGCAGTATTGCAAAGGAAATACACCCGTCACTCTTTAAATGCAGCATTCTTGATATCCATTATTTTCTCTGCTAACGTCTGTTTCAATACCTTCTTATGCGGTTGTCGTTCTATATTTTTAGCCGTCATAACCTGAAAGCACTTTATGAAAAATATGATGGGGCTGAGGGAGGGGGGATCTCTGTGTAGCGGAGTCAGAAGCCCAAAGCTCTGGTTTTTTGCTGTTAAGCCTCCTTATAGATACCATTTTTATCAACATTGACAGGTTTTCCGTTGGCATGACTAATAATTCCTTTCATTGCGGAACTTGAAACAACAGTTACCCTTTCCATATGACATCCTGAACGTTACATAAGGTTTCCGTATCATCTAGTTTTAGAAAGAGTTAGTATACCAATATATTGAGTGAAGCGAGCGGTCGACTTTGTATCACTGAGGAATTGTTATGTCAAACATATAAAAACCGAGTATGCAATAAATTGTTATTGCAGTTCATACATATAACATGTATCATTTGAATCGCACGATCAGGCTACTTCTATCAGTGTAGCGATATTCGCTGGAATGATCGAACTGCAACTCCGACTTGGTATTCAAAAGCATATTTCATAAATAACGGTATAACAACTAGAGACAGGGTAGGCGGACTATCAATGTGTATTGTAAATCATGAGAACTGCCATACAGTTAGCAACGTTTTTTTTTTTACTGAAAATGGAAAATGCCAAAGACCTTTGTCGACTAGTGGGATTAGCCGATATTACCGCACCAAATGCCAAACTAAGAACAAACATCATGTGATGAGTCTTATCAAGCGAAGTCAGAGTGCATGGCAAACAGCGTTAAACAATGTCATTCCGCCAAAGCGATTTCTTTTAAATTAATGAGCACCACGTTCAGGATATTCTAAAGGATACTCATTTGTGCGTTCTTTCTAACTGTTTCTTAAGCAGAATTAATTGATAATGATAGCACACATGTAACTAGAAGGCACGTAACCCATATTTTAGGAAATGTTCATATGTGATGGCATTTGAAGTTCCAATGCAAGTGGCTTTCTTACTCACAGCAAGCTGGAATGGACCAGCTGCTTCAATTAGACCTCGCTCAGTACGAACAGTCATGCAGCCTCATCATTCGGTTCATGTTCGATACGTTCCATCCTACCAAGCACAGCATAGACTTAAATGTATACAGGCGGCGACATGCAGCTGCGTCATCGATATTGTCGATACGTCTACGATGACATTAGCAGCAACAAACATCTAGTTCTCCTAGATTCCATGTCCAATAGATTTTCTTATGGTGTGAATGACTTGCGCTTCTCCACATGAAACCCTTATGGTAGCAGACTAAAGATATTTACTTATTGGATCTAATGCCGCATTGGGTACCTTTTGGAAAGGATAGACTTATTGCGAGTAAGTGGCATATCGTAACTCCAAATGTAACTAACTCATACGTTATGCAAGCGCTTACATCAAATGCAGTATGGCATACTAGTCCTTCTGCACTCGCTTCACTCGTTCCGTTACAGCCGCGTGCGGCTGCAGGAAATGAATTTGTGGCGACTTCTAGCATATGTTACGGTAACATAACATATTGCTAAAAATGAAGCCCTCATTTTATGTAAGATATTCAAGAAATGTACGTAAGTGACTGATATGATGTGGTGTTGGGAAACAAAGATGCACCAAGTAAGATAAATAGTCTAAAATGCGAAAAACAATCTGGAGACATAAGAACGTAAATAAGTCAGTATAGCTTGTGGGCAACAATTTCAGATCGGCAAAAAAGAGCAGAATGAATATTTGAAGCCTAGGTACCTGCCTCGTATAACATAGCTTCTGGACCTTGCTCTTGCATTAAAAAAATACAGGGCGAATGACAAAGTTAGCAATAGAATATGGAAAAACAGAGAAAAATCGACATTGTTCACTGAAGGTACTTGCCTACAGGAACAAAGCAATAGTCCTCCATATAAAGATCCTATCATTGATCAATTTTGTCATATATAAAACGGGTGGAGGTCAATCAGACAATATATTCAACTACTCATTGCACTTTGGAAAGCATTTGACCCTTCGCACTATTGCTGAAGTTTCTACACAAATGCGTATTTAGTTGTCCTTCTTAATATTCCTCTACCTACTTATTGCAGCTCAACTCTCTTGACCCACACATCAAGATTGCACCCACATACCAAATGCTACAGAGAGCAACTCGACCCTTTGGGCCTTTTTGGAAAGCGTCAGACAATATCTCTAACAAATCTATTCCTCTATTTCATTGCTGGACGTATTCTTTTCTCCTAACTGAAGACTTCTATATATCAATTGAAGACTACTACGGTCGAACCAGCTTGCACGAAACTGGTTGTAGTACCTGCAAAACGTTTTTGCGTGCAAAAATTACTCGAAAATACAGTATACTTATAGAGAGAGGCTTCGGCCCCTGCCGGTGTAGTTAAACGCCACGATTCCCAATGCAAGAACCACTGGTTCGATTCGTTCCGCCGCAAGAGTTTTTACCGCAGTCTCAACGTCGCTCTCTACCGTGTTATGCAAAATCAGCTAATCCCGTGGTCGCTTTCCTACCTGTGTCTCAAATCATATCCACCTCTGGCTAAATTTGTTCTATCATTGTGGTCTGTCATCGTAGTTAGCATGCTTTTCTCTTGTCTGTACATTCACCCTGTAATTGAGCTGTCTCGAGCAAATATGTCTGTCACAGACGCTGTGTTCAAATAGAGACGCTAAATAAAACCAACAAACTTTAAACGTATACTAATAGAGAGAAGAGACACGGTCAACGCTCGCTCAGACCAGACATGTGTTAAGCGAGCTTACGAATAACCCCTAATGCAATTAATTTGGTTCCAGTTGCAGCTTTAGTGTCCAAGAAGCGTAACAACCTATGCGTGATAGGATAAAATAGGTGAAGCCAAAAGCAAATATCCGTTTGCATCGACTCCTGCATCCCTAGACAAAATAAGCATTTTCCACTGCTATGACGCACTCTTGAACCTTTTTAACAAAGAGATACAATGGTATATTCTGAGAGAATGAGTGATAAATTACAAGTAAAAGGCAGCATTAAACTAGAGTAATATAGATCGAAATTAGGTATCTCCTTTTCTTCTTTCAAAGCCGGTAGACAAAGTTAGGATCCTGTATATCCGTGAGATCGTCCTCAATATTAGTTACTGTATTGGAAGGTTGAGCTGCTTTTCGTCGATTAGCAATCACCATTTGCCATCGTGCAGTTAGCAAACAAGCTACACCTAACATACTGGTGCAGATATAGATGGCAAATCCCTTGACATACGTTGGTGCAAACTGTGGCGCCATTATAAAAGGACCCACAGCATTACCCACAGTATAAAACACTATTGTCATACTGTTGCAAAAAATCTTTTTGGTATAGCCGGAAACATTGTTCGAAATCGAAGCAAGCATGAGAATATAGGTAGGAACGGCAGATAACCCAAGGTACTGGCCGATAAGCTTCAATTTCGTATTTGGGATAACAATCATAAGCACTGTTCCAATTGTGCCAATGACCATAGATGCAGAGGCCACGTATAATGTTTGCTTGGTTTTGTTGGCAATATACACGGCCAGAAGGATAACAATTACATCCAATGCTCCAATTGGAATAGTTAACAAAATAGATTGAAGACCCTAATAGAAGGAAGTGTTTATTGCTGTAATACAATAACTCTGAAACTTACCGAGAATCCAAATGATTTGGTAATTTGTGCTCCGTAGATAGTCATCCCTCCATTGCGTAAAGAGAAAAAGAAGCTAGCAGCAAAAAATGCCCACAGTCGAACTTCTTTCAACGCCTCGATCTGCTGCTCTCTTTTGATAGTCTTTGTGCGGTAGACCAGGTTGTCGCGTGTGCGCTCGTCAACAAGAACTTTCTGCTCTGGGGTTAAACGGAGGAATTCGGATTTAGGATCACCAATCAAGAAGAAGAAGGCCACAAAGCCGATAAAACAAGTAACAGCACCAAAGATAAACATCAGCCTAAATAACATAAATTGTGTGAGGAACACAGTAAAGAAAACGACCGCTCGTCTTCATGACATTACCATCGCCACCGTGCTATACCGTGGTCATCCATGCGACCTATGCCATAGGCAATAAGACCACCAAAAACGCCTGCAAGTCCGTTACAAAGCCATACATAACCTAATCGAGCAGCTTGTTCTTTCTTCCGATAGAATGTGGAGATTAACAGTGTCAACGCAGGATAAATTCCACCCTCAAAGAAACCAAGCAAGAATCGCAGCGCCGAAAGTTGCGAGAAATTTTGGACGAATCCAGTACACACTAGAACCATACCCCAGACAAACACAACAACTCCAATATAACGGCCAATGGCAATGCGTTGTAAAAGATAATTGTTGGGTAACTGGATCAAACAGATGCGGAAATTCAGCCATCGTTTGATCATATCATTCTTTTTTCTCCTTACCTGGAATACAAGATACCCAATATAGAAAATGGATCCGGCAAAGTTGAACTGATTACCATCAAGATGTAAGTCTTCCTTGAAATGAAGCAAGGCGGCATAGTTAATAGTTGTCTTGTCAAGATACTTTGTTATGGAGAAGTCAAAGTGATGTATAATCAGCATTTTGCCTTTGAAGTTTCCTTGCTTGGTTTATGTCCACTCACCTGGAGAAAGTTAATGGCACAGATAATTGGTAATATCATCAAATCAATCTTTCTTAAGAATCCTGATTCAGCAGCGGCGATGGCTGGGTCCTTCTCCTTCGAGCCGTCATTATAGTCTATGATCTTTTCATCCAAAGGATAAGTGTTTTCAAGTAGCACTTTTGAAGTTGGCGATGACATCTCGACGGTTCCCTTTTATTACAAAGACAACCGCTAGTTTCATGAAAGAAAGGAGCTGGAAAAGAAAGGCAACTTGGTACTTTATTTTACTGGTACCCTGATTTATGATGGACTTGTTTTAGGGTCTGGCAAACAAAACTTCCATGGTAGCACTTGAGGCACACGGTCCGTGTACAGTTCTGTACAACGTGGATACAAGATATTTATGTCGAGAAATACGTTTTGCATAATATACCCGGTTATAGGGTCTGTATCAATGTGCGGTATTAAGAACTTGAGAAAGAGTAAATAGAAACAGACCGAGAAGCAAACATCGAAATCTTGAGACATTATACAAGAGCAGCAGCTGATGGAAAAGATTTGGCACGTTCCGTAGTACTTGCCAGGCTCCGAACCACAGTATATTGTTGTCAAACCTATGCAACAGGTCTAACCCTGTCTTTGAAGTAGGAAAATGAGACCTAGGCCAAAAATTGGAAATTGAGATGGTTCAAGAACATAGCATTAAAATTGTTTTTAAATCTAGAATAGAAATCTTACACAAACGCAGTAAATGTTAAGAATTTACCTTTGTCCTACCATTCTACAGGGTAGTATAAGCGGATCATCGTTCGATGTTATGTGTTATTGATACAACCATACTGTTTGTGGTTGGATGAGTGCTTTATTTTTCCGTCTCTTCTTTTATCTATTTCGTTTTTATGTTAATATACAAAGTTAACAGTAATAGGGAAACGCTGCAAATATAGCAATGGTACAAAAATCGGAGTACCATTATGTATTCAAAGGCGATAAATAAAGTTCGGGTCTTGTGCATCCGTCAAGTCATCCTCAACATTGGTGACTGTATTGTGTACCCGCATCATACGTTGTCGGTTTATCAACGCCATACGCCATCGTGCAACAAGCAGACAGATGATCCCCAAAGCACTTGTGCAGGTATAAACGATAAAGCTTCCGATGTATTGCGGCGCAAATTCATGAGCCATCACAAATGGACCAATGCAGTTGCCCAGAGTGTAAGCTACCATGATGATGCTGTTGTAGAAGATCTTTTTAGTGTAACCAGACACATTATTTGAGATTGAAGCCAACAGCAATATGTACGTCGGGACGGCTGCTAGTCCGAGGTATTGGCCAATTAACTTGTACTTTGGATTTGGGATGGCTGCCATTAAGATAGTTCCTAGGGTACCCACGGACATCGTTCCACATGCGACGTACAGAATCTGGTTAAACCTATGAACAAGATAGACACAGAATAGAATAACTAGGACATCAAGTACGCCGATGGGCACTGTTAACAGAATGCTATCTAATTTCTGGAAAAGGAAACAACAGAAAAGGCTCGTCGTGAGTGGCACGTTTTTATTGAAGGAACTACTTACGGAATAGCCAAACGACCTAGTAATTTGCACGCCGTAAATAGTCATGCCACCATTTCGAAGACTGAAAAGAAAGCTAGCAATGGAAAACACCCATAAACGAGTTTCCCTCAAGGCTTCTCGCATGTGGGCCGTCTTGATAACTGTCGTCCTGACAACCGCGTTGTCCCGTGTCCGATCTTCTACGAGGATTTCTTTCTCAGCATTAAGCCCCAGATGCTTGGATCTCGGGCTGTCGATTAGAAAGAAAAATGCTATGGCACCAACAAAACAAGTGATGACGCCAAAAATAAACATAATCCTATCCAACTTTAAAATGAATTTTTTTTTTTGGCTATGAACGAGCCAATCTTACCATCTCCACCGTGCCAC
Source organism: Apophysomyces trapeziformis B9324 (assembly GCA_000696975.1). Lineage (NCBI taxonomy): Eukaryota > Fungi > Mucoromycota > Mucoromycetes > Mucorales > Mucoraceae > Apophysomyces > Apophysomyces trapeziformis. Next base: position 48,088 of record JNDP01001378.1, on the reverse strand, counting down.
ACCAAGATCGTCCATTTTTCCAATACCAAACGCAGCCAATCCGCCAATGACGCCTGCTAACCCATTGCATAGCCAAACGCAACCTAAACGAGTGGCTTGCTCTTTTCGACGATAGAGTGTTGATACCAATAAGATTAACGCAGGATAGATACCGCCTTCAAAAAGTCCAAGCAAAAACCGCAGGGCTGTTATCTGGGAGAACGTCTGTGCAAAACCTGCACAAAAAAGCACCAGGCCCCATGTAAAGACGATGACACCAATGTATTTTCCCACTGGAAACCGTTGTAAAAAATAGTTGTTTGGGACCTACCGAAAAGAAAAATTTTTTCCTAATAATTAGGTTGGTCTCACCAAAACGTCTGTATAACCCTGGTAATTTATTGATTGTTACGTACCTGAAACGCAAGGTAACCAACATAGAACATAGATCCCAAAATATTGAACTGACCTCTCGACATGTGTAGATCCTCTGTGAAATCAAGCACCGCAGCGTAGTTGATAGCTGTTTTATCCAGATACTAAATGTAAGTATCCCGTTGCATAGAGTAAGCTAAATTGGCTCTCTCTCTCTCTCTCTCTCTCTCTTTCTTTCTCTTTCTTTTCTTTTTACACCTCCAAAATTTAGATACGTACTTGCATAAAGTTGATTGCGCATATAATTGGCATTAACAGCAAATCTATCTTTCGCACTAAAGCACGTTCTTCCGGCGATTTATTGCTGCTTTCTACCTCACACTCTCCGATAATTTCTGGTTCAAACATCCCGGATGCGCGACTGAAGGGTCTCCTGAAGATTGTTAACGGTGTTGCTGCTGATTTCGGATACTGTGACATAGTACTCTGAGTAAAGTAAAAAGAGGAAACACATACTTCTAAAGACCAATTTATCTCAGAACTTATTTTTTTTTCCTCACCGGGCTAAGTATGCCATTTTAGAAAAACGTTTTAGGCAGTTGGATCTTCGTGGTACCCTTAACTTTGCAGTACAACCCGGAAAGCACATTGGTAAGCCTCAGCGCATCAGAGTGCATAACCTCAACCTTTGAACGAGAAATGCCGACTTGATCAACATTGATCTGTTTCTTCTGTCTATAGAAAAGTTAAAAAAGTACATCCCTGTTTATCTCCGTTCCTAATTTCATGGACCATTGTATCTGCGTGGGAGATGTACATCTAATTTTCGGAATTTTATTGTGTGATTTTATAACCGATAAATATAGTTTTGGTCTTGTTTGTCCGTCAAGTCATCCTCGATCTCCAAGGCTACGGAAGTAGTTTGTAACAGCCGTTGTTGATTCATCACATCCATTCTCCATCTTGCAAGCCATAAGAGAAAAGTCGCTATAATATTAGCGCATACATAAACTACGAAGCCCGCTTTGAACCGGCCATAAAACTCCGGCAGCATAACGAATGGCCCTAGAAAGCTCCCGATGGTGTAAGCCATGCCAGTCATACCATTGTAGAATATCTTTTTTGTATAGCCAGAGACATTGTTGGAAATAGACGTAAGTATGAGGACGTAGGTCGATGAGATCGTTAACTGTAGGCATTGGCCGATGACTTTGTACTTTGGGACGGGAATACTGATAACCAGTATTAGACCAACCGCACCGATGAATGCCATTCCACAGGCGACATACAGTGTCTGATGGCTTTTAGAGGATACGTAGGCGCTAAGACAGAGCATTGTCATGTCAGATACACCAAGAACAACTAGAAGCCAGACGCAATCATATTCCTAAATATGGTACCATTAGTTTTACGTAGGATTGTATCAGTCTTACCGTATATCCAAACGAGATAAACATTTGAATAGTGTAAAAGCATGCACTGCCGCTGCTAAGATAAATCAGAAACGTAGCGAGAACAAATGCCCATAGCCTTAATTCTTTTAAGGCTTCCATGATATGGTCCAGCTTGATTGCCGTTGTCCGAACTACAGCGTTATCGCGACTTCGATTTTCCATCATGATCTGTATTTCAGCGTTGAGGTGCATAGAATAGGACTTTGGGTCGTCAAGCAAAAAGAAAAAGGCAATCAATCCTACAACGCAGGTGATTCCTCCGGGGATGAACATCAACCTACATTTACAAGGCTCATAAACTAAATGACTAATTCATCTGTTCGACGATAATTACCATCGCCAGCGCGCCACACCATGACTGTTCATTCGGATGACTGCATATCCGATGCCAGCATCGACAATACTAGCTACGCCATTGCACACCCAAATAGAACTCAAGTGCTTAGCTTGTTCTCGACGCCGATAGAACGTAGTTATTAAAAGAGTCAAGGAAGGATATAGACCGCCTTCAAATAGGCCAAGCAAGCCCCTCATCACCATCAATTGGACAAAGTTCTTTACAAATCCTGTACAGAGCAAGACTGCACCCCAGAGAAAAGCAATAGAGCCGATGTATTTCCTGAGAGGAAAACGCTGCAAAAAGTAGTTGACGGAAAACTAAATTGCATAATCAGCTCTTTGCTCACTCATTGTCTTATTTGCCTGCGTTTCTTACTTGAGAAACAAAATAACCAAGAAAGAATATTGAGCATAGAGCACTGTATTCTGTATTTTTCAAAGGTATGTCGTCAAAAATGCAAGTCGCAGCAAGACCAATCATGGTCTTATCCATAAACTTCATATTGAAACAAGCAATAAGTAGGCATTTATCTATTGCTAATCATCGTGCTCTCTGTACCTCTAACAAGCTTAGAGTGCATACAATCGGCATAATCCTTAGATCTATGCTTCGTACAAGAGCCCGCTCCTTTTTGGGAGTGTCAGTGCCTTGCTCGTTTACAAAAAACTCTCTATAACTGTATATAGAGGATTTCATCAGAAGTACCGAGAATTCGAGACATCATAGAAGCGAGAAAAAAAATGAGCGCGTAAGCCATTTATCTGAAAATTTGGGAGAGGGCCGTTATCCTAGTTAGGCAATTTCTGAACAGCTGATCTGATTACTGCGACGCATCCATCCACAGATACTTATGTAGATGTTTGGTTAAGAATAGTATCATTTTATGGAGAATACTAGTAAACAAGAACCAGCGTTGCAGATGGCTTGTAAAGCGCGGAGCAGAGACGGATATCAGGCGATCAGATGCTAGGTTAGAGTGATAGATGTTTTAACCCACATGCTTGCGGGGGGTCAAACATAACATGGTATCTCCGGCCGGATATCTAAGAGAAGACCCTATATTTGGATATGACTCATTACAGATCACTTTTGTTCCGGTATATATTTGAACAGCAACAGCACATTGAAAAACATTTTGTCAAGTGCTAGTAAGAGGCAGCGTACCAGATGTTTCTGACTGCTGTCAAATGCTGTATCCAAAAAGGAGGCTGTGCTTCTTGTGCAACGGCGAGTTATCTGTCATAAGCCGCACTATCCGAATGAAATGCAGTGCATTGGTCTACTGCAACACTATTCATCCTCATGGCCAACCATTTACCATTCGAAGTGTTGACCATCATTGGGAAGCATCTCTACATAAAAGAATTAAGTGCTTGCATACAAGTTTGCCATTCGTGGAGGAAAGCATTTGTTCCAATACTATACCACGATGTGGAAATACGCTCAGCGATAAAATTCGATCATTTCGTGGAAACATTAGAGTCAACCAAGTACGATAAACTACCACTTGGGCATCATGTTCGGATCCTTAATCTCTGGTTCGAAGCCTATGGTAATGATATCAAAGACCTGCCGCCTCTCTGTCCCTTTGTTGTAGAGATCGGTGTGTGGGACACTCAGTTTCAGTATATTGCCTGTGAAATGCACCAGTGGAAACACTTGGCAACAGTTCCTGAACTCATTCTGGATCAACCACCCAAGTTTTCATTTGAATTTTTTAAGAATATCATTACGGATTTAGTACTTGATACGCTGGCTGAATGGTACGATGAGTGGATGAGTATTATTACGCGACTTCCCGGAGTGGAGCGTTTGGTCATTAAAGGCGATTATGACAGAGATCAGCATTTCCCAAGACTATCTGTATCCGAAATGGAAACTATCTTTGAATCGCTTCTGCGCCTATCTCACTTGGAGCTATCCTACTTTTATCTCTACGGTGACGTTCCAGTTCATACTACACCGTGCGAAACGTTAGACATTCTATCCCTATCCCCGATGGATAATCATATGTGGGGCAGATACTTCTCAAAAAAGTGTACGAAGGTGGGAAGACTTATCGTCTACGGCTATAGTAACGATGCAGCTGGCATGTTCGCCGAAAGCAAAACATTGCTTAGGTCATGTCGATGTCTCAAGGAATTAGAAGTGGGTCTTGCGACAGATGAGATGCGACAATGTCTAGCAATATTAGCTGAAATCGGAGCACCTATGAGGTCTCTAGATCTCTATGCTGACTGGGATTTGGATTCCATGTCGCATGTTGTTCACGGTTTCCAACGAACAGTTTCAAATATTACACTGAAAATAGCCGACGGGACTATGCTCCAAACAAGGATGATGCCACTCAGACGTTGTGCTTCCTTAACAATCTTAACTGTGGATGCCATGTTCCAGGATATTCAGTTGGACACGATTATGGAAGCGTGTGTCCATCTTAAAATCCTAAAGATCGTATCCAAGCTACTTTATTTGGGAAGTATGCCCGCCGCAACGCAGCTACACAGTCTTGCAAGGTTGACGATGAAGGGAATTATGGGAAGCGAAGTGTTTTCATACCTATCTGATGCTGCTCCTAATATAACGGAACTGGTGTGTAGTATCACGTTGGAAGGACAATCGCTATCCATGGATCTTCCCTTTATGCGTTTGCGAAGGCTTTATTTACGCTGTTCCGGTCAACCCTTATACAGGTTGATACTGCTAGATAAAATACTGCAGGGTACTAAGGATACCAATGATGAGAGCAACGAGTGGTATCGGTGTTACCGGGGATGCCCTGACGATAGGTACACTCTCCATACAGTGAGTAATGGCGAGAAGCTTGGTGGCTGTACATGCGGATTTGATTCGATTGTCTATCCTGGAGAAAGTGATCGATCGTCACAAGAAGTAGCACTGGTATCGCTTCGTTGCCGCTCGATACAGGATATCAGTATCCGACCAAGCACCGGTAGTAGATGTGATTTTTAAACGTCATTTCGGCCTCTTCTTTTAGAAAGATTAAGAAATTTGTATTTAGTTTATAAGCTGTAAATGAATGAGGGATTATTTCTAACATTAGATTGATATTAATGACTAAGAGATTGTGAAGAGCAATACTTGATAGTGAATGGTGATATTGAAGATCATCTAGGTGCATAAGGAACAAATGCACTAACCGTTTGTGGTTGATCTCTGATCATCATGGCGGCGAATGTCCTTTCTTTTTCCTTTGCATATCATAATGTAATGAATATTGCGAAAGCTTTACGTAAAGCATACTATCCTACGCTGAAGGCACCCCATGATCTAGATGCAGCTCGCAATCTCGTCGTTTAGCGCTATTGTTTGGCCCCGTTATATTCAACGGATAACCAGCTGAATAAAGTGCAACATGTCAACTTTCGGGTGAATAGGAATGGCTTTTAACATTGTCTTGCCTATATTCACGTTTTCCTATCACTAACCTTTGTCTTCTTGCTGGATTTCACGTATAGACGAACTTTGCATAATATATAGAAGCTAAGATTTAAAGAGCTAACTACGAAATACTCATTTTATATCATTATTATCCATCCAGAGGTAGATCCGTAGATGGTGTTATCACCTTTGCTGATTTGTTCGACACAAACAGATAAAACTAAATGATACACAACCAAAAAACTATATCATCTATGGGAAAGCGAACGGAAAAGGAGGGGGACAAGCTTTGAACGCACACTATCTCTCATATAATGCACTATGGGAAGTGATTTCTGATGTGTACTATTTGTTACTTGATTAAAAATAGTGCATCAGGAACCAGAAATAGCTCAGTAGGAACCGATGCAGACCAGAAGAAACACATGTTTCCCATAGTAATGACCTTAAGCATTCAGTCTACGGTCTCCACAAAACAGTACACAGTGCGTAATGAGCTAATGCCTTTGATAGTAACTATTCATAATACATGTCGTACGGTTGTATTTACACTTCCATACAGTTAGTTATGTTGTTCAATGTCGTATTTAGCGTCATTGATGAGTTCAGTAACGGGAACAAAAGAAGACTCATGTTGTGGGATATAACCTGCAACAGTCGGTCGCATGAAGTTCTTATACTGGCTCCAGACATCAACTTTTTCTATGTTTCCCGACCCAAGAGATTTGAGCACGTGTTGCTAGAAGAAACCAGTAAGTAAACTAACTTTGGCTATTCAAATCTATTTCATTACCTTGAACGCCATCGTGACTTCCATTGACTTTGCCATATGAGAGACAGTGTCATATGTTGTGGGTAAAACTAGTTCTGGAAACTTGGAGTATACATAGACACCATTGACAATCTGCAGACAATACAGTTCCATATTTGTACCTGCTGTTTGTTAGTTCATTCAAGAATATTCTGGTGTTCTTTACCATAGATAACAATGCCAAACGTTTTAACCTCCTTCTCACTCTTCGCATATTTAATCCGAAGGTGTATTTGCCGTTTGCATACCTCCAAAATCCGAGCTCTTGCTTCTGCTAAAACTGCAGCTGGCGTTCCGGTATTTTTTATTTCCCCGTTGCCTACTTCTAGCACCATTCCGTCTACCCTTGTGAGCAGTAGAATGTCAGTCGTAGTCTGTCGCAAGCGCCAATGGTTTGTTTGTAGACCCATGAGGTAACATCCCAATCGAGCTCAACTGGATCGTGTACCGAGAAAAAGGATTCCAAATACGGAGCAATGGACTTAGCTGTTAGGCTGAGTTCTGAACATTTGGACTTTATCGGTTTTTTCCCATGCAACGTGAAGGTGGACAACAGAATGTTGTTAAAACCGACTTCTTGGATAGTAGTAACGGGACCTGGCGTAAACGGAGAGTTCGTGGTGATGGCACGATCTAGCGCCCGAATATTTGTATAGACGACGTTTGGTAGTTCCGCGATGATTGGATCCAAGGAAGCCATATTTCTCGTATATTCATCGACTTCATCCAATGAGAATATCGAAGAAAGGTGCAGCCGCTTAGTTGTGTCGTAGGGCTCTAATTGGCCTTCTTGAGCCGTGTGGTACGCGTCCTTATATAATTCATCAATTATTGCCAAGGGTAAGTCAGGCAAATCGGATAAAATGTCATCTTTGGCAGCACCTAGTTCGTTCATATCAAGTGTCCATCTGAACCCAGTATGAACATCAAAATCGGACACTGTTAGCGGGTCAGAAGGAATGTAATCGCTGTCAGGCAAAGAGTACGGCGGTGATCCTTGCAAAGGCTGTGTTTCATATTGCATGGTATAGACTTGATAAGTATAGCCTTATGAAAAGTAGACCACACACTAGTATACCTCTGATTCTTTTTCGCTGTCGACAGCCGATTTTCCTGCTTTGAAGCGTTTCTCTGGTCGTGAATCTGAATCTTCAGATGCCGATCTGACTAAATTGATAGTGGCGTTGGCTGCCGCCATGAAACCGTCACCGATGACATTCCCATCACCAATGATTACTTGTGTTCCTTTATCATTATTTTCGCGCGGGGCAACTGGTGAGACCCTATACTGCGTCAAATGTAAGACTGTGTTACACCATCAAGGTGATCCTTCGCTGATACCCGTATAGCTTCTTCTCTGAAATCTTTTAATACTTTTATCAACGGTGCTTTTGGAGGAGCTTGTTCGATAATCCGTCAATCAAGTTCACATAATGCATTCTCTGCTCATCGATTCCTCCGCTGCTGCCTTTTTGCTCCAAAAAGTTCTCAAACCCCCAATCTTTGAGGTCATAATTTTGGAAAAATATATATTTTGCTCCAAGTGCTTGTGCAGCGCGGTAATTAGCATATTTTGAGGGTATTGTTGGCATGTGAAGAACGCGAACTTTCGATTATGCTCAAAATCTAGTGCATATAGCAAGTCCATTACTGTGACGTGCGCTGATTGATTTTCTGGTGCATTTTCTAGCGTGCGTGCTTTTGGCCGGAGTTTCCTTTGCAGTCCAATTATAAACATCCAAAAAAGAAAAAATTTCACCTTACATCTGCTTCCAAAGGACCAGGCTTGATTGCAAGATGACAAAGGGAGAAGCTTGCAGCGAAGGAGCTCTTTAAATGAAGGTAAAGTTGTGAGCGAATGAATAATTCTCCTGTCTGGCTCAGTTTTTGGTAGCTTTGATTGCCGTCCTGGGCGATGACAAAACACCAAGGGCAGGTGGTGGTAATAGTTCAACCTATCTACTGTTGCCTGTACCGTTCGTATAATTGGTCGTTACCTCAACTGAGATTGCCTTCAAAAACTATTAGCGCGAAAGCGTACGTTTGGTGGAAATCATTTAGGGAAGTATGGCAATTGAATCGTTGAAATCTCCCGGTCTAACTCGGTATTTCGACGCTTGATCAACTTGTTAGGGGTTAATGATATTGCTCTACCGACTTTTATGCTAATTGTTTCAGTTACGTCATATACCTGAACCAGTTGTAAGGAGGACATCTTAATCTATGCAGTACAACAATAGTTACTCATGACGCCGTGATCTTTAGATGGAAAATGGGAGGCGGAACAAACGGAGCAGTTCGCTAATTTTCTTGGCTTCAGAAATGCATGTATTCGTCTTTTGACATAGTTGTTCTGTTCTAACCTTGCCCTGGAATATATCAACTTTCGACGCAAACAATTTGCGTCATCTGTCATTGATTGTTATTCATAATGTGCGTTTGTTGTGATGGTGGTTTCGATAAGGTCCCGTTGTTGAATGCATGACCAGTGTGATACGTCGTCCAAAAATGGAAGAAAACGTTTTCCCGTGTTTAAATGCCCATTACCAATTCTCCTGCGCTTTTTAAAAGGCCACTCTTCGTAGCGGAACATCTCCTCCAGTATGGTCTCAACACGGCAAATCATAGTATTAGATCTGAAGCTCACTGTCTATGGGCTTGAGGAATATAATTTACTTCCTAAGCAGACGCCTGTTGCCATTATGTTCGCCTTGCATGGCCGTCTTAGTGAGGAGCATACATATATTGGTTCATGATCAACGTTACTGATGAACAGCCATTCAGGTAACATGCAAAAGATGGACGAGATATGCAACGCTCTTTGCACTTTGAACACGGGTAATTCTTCGAACAAACGCCACTTAATAGTAGTTGCGTTTGACCATGCCAATCACGGTACAAGGCTCGTCAACAAGCGTGCTAATTATGCCTGGAGACATAAAAATGAAGAAAATCCTACGCATGCATTTGATATGTGGATGATGGTCCGAACTTCTGCAGCCACAATTTCCTCTCTCATTGACGTGCTGGAGCATTATCTGTTCGAGCCTCTCAATGAGCCTCGAGTGGATATTTGGGGTGTTATAGGTTTTTCTCTAGGTGGACACACAGCTTTTCTCGCCGCTGCAAATGGTAAATTATCTCAGTTGATGTAGCTATCCAGTATAAATCTTTCTTAACTATTTCGTAGATCCACGTATCACTGTTGCCATACCCATAGTCGGCACAGCTGACATGATAGGCATGATGAGAGAGAGACTGAGTGGACTGCAACTGCCCGAGAACGTATACCTTCCGCAATCTTTTTGTGAGAATGTGAAGAGCAAGACGGACCATATGGACGAAGCGTTAAAATTCACCAAGCTGTTAATAATCAATGGTCAAGAGGATACCACTGTACCCGCGTCTAATAATTTTGCTTTTGTGGATAAGCTGCGAGAATCGCATCAAGAAAGGGAAGGATCGGATTGGAAATTCGTTGTTGTTCCCGGTGTCGGTCATCAGTGGTGCAAGGAAATGGTGGATCTCAGCGTTGAATGGTGCAATCAATGGATGCTACGAAAGGATCACTCCAAATTATAAAAACAATATCTATTTTCTTTTTTTGAACAATAAAAAGGAATAGACAATGTATGTAAGAAAGCTATTACATGACAGAAACCAGAGCTTTTGTATGCATTTTCGACAATGCATACCGTAGAGCCAATGTTAGCCCGGTCCGACCTTGGGAATATCATAGTGCTCACTAAGTTGTTCCAGCTTATTGTTAAACTCGGATACTTTTTCTTTGTGCGACTTGGTAGCAGCTTTGGCAACTCTTTCCATTTGCTATTCAACCACGTCAGAAGATGCCAAAATGTCATAAAGAACACTTGCCCTTTTCATCTTCGTTTCTTCGAACTTTCGTTCGGCCTCTGTTTTCTCAATGACCTGAATGCGCTGTTTTCTAGAATCAGGCTGACTGGTTTCTTCACGGATGGCTCGTGCTAATTTTTCCTTGTTAGATTTCTTCTTCTTTTTCTTTCTATAGCCGAATGTGAGTATAAGAAATAAGCCTTAAGTTAGATTCACCTACTTAATAGAAGCGGAATCCCCTCCTTTGAATTTGAGGGTTCCTTTACTGACATGATCGTATGCAGACATGCTGCAAATCGATATGGTAAAGAAGTGAAACGGAGAGAATCACCAGCTCAATGCCCTTTTTGAAATCGGGAAAAGGCTAGACAGTCACAGGCATCGAGGTGAAGAAAAAAAATTCATGCTCAGTGCACTGTCGACTTATCAGTTATGGAATCCGGTAAGACGGACGAAGGTCCAAAGGAACAGTCGACACTTGAGGCTGTAAATTCGAAGGACAATGTTGAATCAATCAAAGGACGTATTATTGCAACACATAAACTTCTCAAATACTTGGAAAGCACCAAAGCAGGTACTGACAGTACAAGATCTGCCTGTAAATAGTCGGTTAACCTCCATTGGACAGAATCCGAGGTGGACAAAACGCGTATTGCAAACCTGAATGAGCGTATTACACAGCTTAACAACGAAAAGACGACGATGGAACAAAAGTTGAAGGTGGCACAGACGTTGTTAGAGGAGACCAGCCGACAACGTGGTGCAGTTAACGTACAAGATCTAACAAAACGGCTATCAACCTTGGAGACGGAACTTAAGAATGCGGTTGAAGCAAAAACACGAGTAGAGACCATGCTTAACAGCAATCAAGTAATACCGCACGTTAAAATGAACGTTGACTCACCATAAGTTTGTGTTAGACGTATATTAAACAGCTCGAGGCTCAAGTAGAAGCTATGAAAAACAGGGTAAAATCGTTGGAAGCTGAGAATCAGAAAAAGTAAGCATGAAGTATAAGCTCTGCGATTTTTCCTTCTGATATATCATTTATAATAGAGATACGCAAGAAAAAACGTCGAAACTACCCGATAAAAAGGATCAAGAAATATCCGATTTGCAGAAAGAGATCTCCAAATTAAAAAAGGATCTTGAAGAGTTACACGAGAATTATGAGGCATTGGAGAACGATGAAATGGAATTACGATTAAATTACGATATGCAGCAGACAACTATTGACGAACTGAAGTCTGAATTAGAGCGGACAAAAACACAGCTAGAGCAGGCCAGAAGGGATGCAATGACATACAAGGAAAAAGTGGATCAGCATGAAGCCACAGAAAAGTATGCAGACGCAGCTAATAAGGAATTAAAAAAGCAGCTTGATCAGCGTATGGATGAGATCCGATTGCTCACGGAGGAAGTAGCTCGACTGAAGACCCAGCACGCAGAGGAAATAAGAAGTCATCAGCAGCGGAATGAGCTTATCCAATTACGACAGAGAAGGAATTCATCGCAGCCAGTTGAAAATATAGTTTCGGCTCCAACCACATATTCAGATTCACAAGATTATACTACCGCAATCATGGAATTGAGACGAGCTATCTATGAAAACAATCAACTGAAGAAGGAAAAGGTAATTTACAGATTAAGTTTATATGGTATTAACACTCTATACTTGTTTTCTTAGCGTGTTCTGCAAGATAAGCTCACCGAACAATTGCTACTGCAAGCAGAAGCAGAGAATCGAAGAAGGACAGCGACATTGGTATGGAGTTGGAATTTGTTAGTGCTGTCATTATCCTGACCCTTACGTTTCCAGGCCCGTCTGCTCCCGGACTATCACCCAGAGCGAGCAGACGATGTCTATTCCATTGGAAGTCGCTACGATGATTTAAACACGCCTGTTCGACGACCTAGTGGAGTAGCATCCGTAGAATCTTTCCATGACGATGTCCTATCCCCAACTGTGGAGCATATCGGTTCCAGCGACATGCTCACTAGCGCTCCCCAGAAGATCTCGGCGGACGTAAGCAAGTCAAGGGCTTCGCAGCCTGCTTCCACACCTAATTTACCCGCAAGACGTTCGATTCCACGAACATCACCTATACCATCTGAACCTAACAGCAAGGCTAGATTCCGATCAAGCGATCTAATTGCGCCGGAGCCGCAAGTATTACCAGTTGCCAATGGTAGCCGTCCCAAAGGTCCTATGTCCAAAATTGAAAAAGTTGCTAAGGCAAGATTGCCATCTTCTATGAGCACTTCCTCTCGTAAGCGTGTCGTGGATCAGCAAACTACGCCAAAGGAAACGCCCAAAAAGCAAAGAAAATCAGCGAAAGCAACGAAATCTGCAGCGGATATTGCAGCTTCCTATCCACCTATTGTGAACCACGTTGCTTGTAAGTAGTTACTACCGGGTAAACCAGAAAAATATTGATTTGGCTTTTCTCCGTCTAGTGATTAAAACGCGTATTGAAGAGTTTTCAAAAGCTTCGCCATCGGAGATCGCGGACAAACTAAGTGACATGGAAGTTTTTGCTACTTGGAAGATAGATGTTATGCTCGGATCGCTAGAGGCATTCTATCATAGCATGAAAAGTCCTGGTAATCCTATACAGCGATCGGAAGGGGCCTTGCCAGCACCGGATTCTTATGGGGTGCCTGAGGGGATTCAGCTCGAATGCCCGGCGTGTTTTGACTTGAAAGAAAAGAATATTGCATGGTTCTTGTGGGCGCTCTCGTCTACTTACACCATTGTACGTTTTTTTTGTCCAGATATTGAAGTTAAAATAGCTTATACGGACTGTTTAGGAAAACGCCTATACCAAGATTACTTCATGGGCAGCGAAGCAAGCGGTCCAGAACATCCAAGGGTCGAATATCAGTCTCGCTTGGTACGTTATCCTGTAGTATGGGATGTACGAAATTTTCTCACCGATCTTTTTTTTCCCCGATGTACAGTCGCTATACTCGGCTAGCCTCGCTTTTGTATCGCAAGGGGGATGATTCGCATCGTCTACAGGTCCTGTCTTACGATATCGTTCGATTTTCTCCGCCCAATGTCAATTTTGTCCTGCCTCTTTTAAATATGACATTGGTTTGGAGTGACATTCTGAAGAAAGAGGACAAAGAAGAACCGTGTCTTGCTAGTAAGCATGATTAGTTTTGTTGTCCTCAGTTGCAGACTAACTATTTTGAAAAATCAAGGTAGGGACCTTGTCATCAAAAGTATGCAAGTAGTAGTAGCGGATTACTGTTCACAGGACAACAACAATAATGTAAACAACATCAATGATTTTTCCACGCAGTTTTTCTCACAACAGTAGCATAGGCGAAGGCACTTTATCCTACTCTGGGTGAAGCATGTGGTTGGCCAGATATCGAAGAGGTACCATCTATCCAAGACAACATTGAGGAGTTGAAGAAGGTCCTTACCCTCCCTGACTGGAAGTTGCTATATGAGACGGATACAGGTAAAACAAAGAGAGAATATTGACGCAAACCTGTTTGTTCCGTCTAATAACTTTTGTGTGTGTGTGTGTGTGTGTGTGTGTGTGTGTGTATGTGTGTATGTGTATCCAGCGGCCTATACGGAGCAGCGATTTAACTTGGTCAAATCTTTTGAATTGTGTTTTTGGCGTTTGAATAACTGGAAAGCCACATACGATGATTTCATTTTGAAGGTGCTCTGGCCACTTTTAAGCGATGATGCGATCGCGGATATCGTATTGGAACTCATCGGTATGTTAAACATTCGTTTTTCAGTGCCCTATCAACTTATTGACTGACTCCCCTTTTCTTCTCTTAGGTTTACTGGGCCGCTGTGGCATGCCAAAGGATGATAAGTCACAAGAAAAGTCAGGCGTCAGTGCTCTTCGAGACAGACTTGCAGGAGTCCTGCAGCTTGTTAATGAATGTCCAGAAGGTGGGTAATTTCCCCATAAAAGGCTCAATGAATTGTACATAATCTACGTTACTAAAACTCTCGTTCTAGACGAGTTTTCTCTACAAATGACTGCTGCCCGAGCTTTTATCAACCTGGCACCATCGGATCGTGCTGTCAAATTAAGTCCATTGCTGCGCTGGTTCGAAAGCATGAGCCCTGAGATGGAAAAGTTGTTGACACCCGATCTGCGAGAGAACTACGCCAAGCTACGCACTACATCCAACACCCCACATCTCACCTAAGTATCATGATTGAAACGACATTGGCAATTCCCCAACCTGTATATATGACAACCCACTGTAAAGATGGTAGTAGATAAAAAAAAAAGAAGAGAAAATATTTTCCAGTACACAAGGTTTATAATAATAATGGTATGGATCAACTTTGGGTCATCTGGTCTGTTTCTTTTGCATGGATCATATCTACGAGAAATTGGTTTGTATGGAGCGTCAATCCTTGTTTTTGTGCAAGACGGCATAGATAACCGTTTATATAATCTATTTCTGTCTCTCGGCACGCTTTGATATCTTGTAACATGGAGCATGTATTCCCGCCTGCAAGCTTTGCCATGCTGAGGACAGAATCAAAGAGAGTCTCCTCATTGCGATTAAACACAGCGGCTGCCTCGGAGCAGACATTACGCATCATGTTGATAGCAGAAGGATTGGTCACCAATTTGCCATTTTTACATCCAAGTAAAGCTGCAACAGGATTAATACATGCATTGATCACTAATTTCTGGATCATTCGCCCATGCACTTCTTCCCAGGGAAGTGCGGAACATCGCAAATCGCTAATGGCTGTCAATGCATCGATCATGGGCGATTTCTCCTCTTTCTTGTCCTGTTGTTGTTGTTGTTGTTTTGGAAACTCCCCGATGATCAAAGCTGGTTCTGGATCATTCCATCCTGAGTGATGGATAACATTGTACGGTTGGCGTCGTTCTACAGCATGCCGGTTCACGCCGACAAAAAGACGTGGCGATGACGACGAGGACGAAGACGGTAACAATGCATTATCCCACAAACTCAGCACTTCTTCCGCTACCCCCATTCCGTTCTGCAAAAGTAAAACAGAACTCTCCTTATCAAGATAAGCTACCAGTGGACGTAGTGCTGCTGCTGTGTGATGTGCTTTGGTGGCTACGATCAACATACTCATGGCCGATGAGGGCAGTAATGTAGCGTTGAATCCGGAAACGGTTTCCGCTTTCCCCTCGCGTTCATAATGGATTGTAGTTTGTCGTGCAGAGAAGTCGTTCAGGTGCTGTTCCGAGCGCAAAAGAAGTGTTACGCGATGCTGGTTTGCCCGGAGCCGACTGGCTAAATGACATCCTATGGCACCTGTACCAAGGACATGAAAATGCATTGAACAACGAAAAGAGACAAAAAAAGGTTCACTCCGCCCTTGCCGTGGGAAGAACAGCACTGGAGCCCGAAGAAACGGGCCGGTTCAAATAAAAAAAGACTTCCATGCTATCTGGAGCCTCATGAAAAAGAGTAAACACACGCGCTCTAAATCGACTCGGTACATGCCTGTTCTGCATAGGGCTGCATCGTACTAGGGAAATAGGTTAACAAAGAGCGCTAGTCGTATCGCGTTATATTTCTATTCTACGTCCAATAAATGCCAGTTAGATTTTTTTCGTTTAGGGCACTATGACTTGCGATTATCTGCCCAGATCTGGAATTGGATCATTTTCAGATAGATTCTTGCTGTTGGATCTATACCTTAGCAAGGATACAGTAAGCTTTAGGCAAAAAAAAAAAAAAAAAAAAAGAGACGGACTTAGGTTACACAAGGTACGTCTACTTTTTCGCCATGGCAGCGGAGCGTGTCCCAAGATCAATCCACCCTTGCTTGTGTGCCAGTCACTCAGAGCCAAAGTTTCACTACTGATTTTTTTTTATATTTTTTTTCTTGTTGCTCTTTGCTTCTTTCCATAATTTCCCCGTAAAAGGAACGCAATGTCTCAACAAGCCGCACGACACGAAATCCAAACACTCTATCGTGCTTATTTACGCTTGGTGCGCGACTGGCCGGCAGACAAGGTGCGACCCAACCGCGACATGAAGCAAATCCTTGCCCAACGTGTAGAAGAGACATTCCGTCGACCACTTCAGGATGAGGCTGAACCGTTTCACTTGGAAAAAGCACAGAAACAATTGGACGCATTAGAAAGACTGTTGAGAAACGAATTTAAATCCAAGGTTAGTTGGTGTATATTTCTTTTTGTTAGGATGAAAGCCCTTAACAATTTGGACATTGCTTCCAAAATATAGTATCCTTTGTCCGATAAGATTTTGCAGCCAGCAAGCAATCCCAATTATTATTCTGGTCTCGTTGCTTCATTAGGAGTGACAAAAGATGGCAAACGAAGCCCATTGGCAAGACTCTTTGGCAAATAACCTCTTTCCCCTGTACTCTCTATCTCCATCCTCTTACGCTCTTCCTTCTCCATTCCCTGTGTTCCCCATTCATCAACCGCGTTTTCTTTTTCTTTTTCCCTTTTTTCATTCTCATAACGCACGTTTCCGTTTCCGAATAGAAATATCCCTCTCATTTTTGGTGCAAAAATTAAAATAAAAAATAATGATTCAAGAGGATCAAAGTGTGTAATAGATGTGTATCGTGTTTCAACGTAACAATGCGACGAATTTGCAAAAGTGGGGGAAGGAAAATTTTAAGGGAAGTTCTATAGCTTAAAGTCTACGGTGATTGATTTATTTGGGGCCAATCATCTGTTCAGGGCGGACCCATTGTTGGAATTGCTCTTCGGTCAAAACACCAAGAGAAATGGCAGCTTCCTTCAAGGTGGTGCCTTCCTTGTGTGCTTTCTATAATAGACATAAGTGACTAATCCCGTTACATTTACTTTCTTTCTTCCATACCTTAGCACACTTGGCAGCATTATCATAACCAATGTGAGGGTTGAGGGCAGTGACAAGCATCAAGGACTGAAAACAGAAAAACAGGAAGCATTCAGCTGATCGATCTATGCAGACGGAGTATACGCTTTACCTCGTTCATGATGCTGTTGATCTTCTTCTCGTTGGCTTCAATACCAACAACGCAGTTCTTGGTGAAGGAAACAGAGGCATCAGAAAGAAGACGGACAGATTGGATCAAGTTCTTGATCATGACGGGCTTGAAAACGTTGAGCTGGAAAAAAATTGCAATGTAAATCAAACAGGATCTCAACCGATAGAATTTGGTGGAACTTACTTCGAAGTGACCGTTGGAACCAGCGATGGAAACGGTGGTGTTGTTACCCATGACTTGGGAGCACACCATCGTCATGGCTTCACACTGGGTGGGGTTAACCTTGCCGGGCATGATGGAAGAACCAGGCTCATTCTCGGGCAAGGAAAGTTCACCAAGACCACATCGGGGTCCAGAGCCAAGGAAACGGATATCGTTGGCAATCTTCATGAGAGACACGGCAACAGTGTTAAGAGCACCATGGGCTTCGACAATAGCATCGTGAGCAGCAAGAGCTTCGAACTATTCACACCACACTCATTAACATCCTCTATCCTTATGAATTATGAACAGCGCCAGAACAAACCTTGTTAGGAGCGGTCTTGAAAGGCAGGCCGGTGATCTGAGCAATGGCGTCAGCAACCTTGGCATCGAAACCCTTGCGGGTGTTAAGCCCAGTGCCGACAGCAGTTCCACCCTGAGCAAGATAGTACAAACGCTCAAGGGTACCCTCAACACGCTGAATGCCGTTAGTCAATTGCTGGACATAACCAGAGAACTCCTGGCCAAGGGTCAAAGGAGTGGCGTCTTGCAAGTGAGTACGACCAATCTTGATGATATGGTCGAATTCCTCGGCCTTCTTCTGAAGAGCATCACGCAATTGGGTCAAAGCGGGAAGAAGACGATGGTTGATTTCAACCACGGCAGCAACGTGCATGGCAGTGGGGAAACTGCAATTTACGGATGTCAGGAACCGCGCTTTCTCTCGTTCGCAATATTTCTCTTTCCCCCTTTAACTTACGTGTCATTAGAAGACTGGCTCATGTTGACGTGATCGTTAGGATGGACAGGCTTCTTGCTACCGAGTTCACCACCGAGCAATTCAATGGCACGGTTGGAGATAACCTCATTGACGTTCATGCTAGAGGGGATAGAGAGAGAGAAATACAAACGTTGAGTTCCAGCTTGCGATAGGTACCACCCAAGAGAACCAAAGCAAATCCACCAAAACTTACTTGGTCTGAGTGCCAGAGCCGGTTTGCCAGACAACGAGAGGGAAGTGGTCAATGAGCGAACCATCAATAACCTTAATTTTTTTTTCGAATTCAAAAATTAAAAATTGCCCATGTTCTTATAGCCTTTCGGTTTGGTGTTACCTCGTCAGCAGCCTTTTGGATGGCTTCACCAACCTTGGGGTCCAAACCATAGGTCATGTTGACGGTGGCAGCGGCCTTCTTGAGCACACCAAAGGCCTTGATCAAAGGCTCGGGCATACGCTCACGAGGACCACCGATATCGAAGTTTTGCAGCGACCTTTAAAAGAATCATCAATAATGTTTGTATTAGGAAACGTCGGACAGCTTTTAAAGAAGTGCTTTTTTTCTTTCGATAGTTTACCTCTGAGTCTGAGCACCCCAGTATCTATCGGCAGGGACTTGAAGGTCACCGAATGTGTCACGTTCAGCACGGAACTTTTGCTGTTATTGTGTGAAAGGGGGAATGTTTAGGAACCGGGTTGGTTTTGATCACAAAGTTTTTTCTAGCATACCAAAGCAATAGAAGCGGCACTGAAGAGACGTGTCTGACGTGTAGCAATGGTTTTCAACTGGTTGGTGGCAGACAATGAGCGCAACATGGTTAACGTGAAAAATCGGAACGAAGGCTTCTCCACAACCATTAAAAAGAGCCGGGGTGTGGCCACAGGTTACAACTCCGAAATGACGTGACGGGGATTCCCGGAACCTCAGGGGCACGCCCATTTGACGCGGTTTTCCTTTCCTGGCTCTTACTCCTTTGAGACACGGATCCTCTGGATATTGCCGTATCAAGATAGATTTTACACTGCTGTATTCTATGTTGCAATTCATTGGTGAATGACCACCTATGCATTGGGTCTAAGACATGTAACGGTTTGAAGGACATCCTTCTTAGCTTCGAATCGGCCATGTTGTCTTTTATGTTCTTTGTATATTTACAGATCTAGGGACGCGCCACTCCATGGCAACAGGAGCTCTAAACCTTTTATTATAGGAAATGAGGGTAACACAACGTTCTTTAAGATCAAAATCTTGTTCGCCGGCAAAAGATATAGGTGGATAGTTGAATTCGAAGGAACATCGTCCATCACGTGCATATTCTGCTCAATTTACGACCACGATAGTAAAAAAAAAAAAACCACTTATTATTTTGTCAACCTGATCTCTATGTGCATCACCTATACTGTAAGAATTTGTTATGACTTATAAGAATCTGGGCCGGCATTTGAAACCTGTCACATCACTTGTGGCTAAAAGTGTTATGGCCCTTAAGAAAACTGATTCTCTTGATTGAAATTTGCAGAATAGCATCATGTAACACATAAAAAAAATCACAGATATAGAGACAACTTTTTGTAAAATGAATCCAATTGTATGCTACAAATAGGTGATTCCCTCTTACTCATAAAATGTTATCGGAATTTCTTTAGCAACCCGTGCTACCAATTGAGAGTAACTGATCTTCTCTTCAGGTGCATTCAATATATTGGCAGTATCGGACCTAGCAAATCCCGTTAATATGGCAAACGGCAAAACGAGACCATAAGAAGAAAACTTACGTTGCTGCCGATGTTTCTTGCCCCTTTAGCGCTTGATTCGCACTCTGCAGCAATGCTTTCATTCGAAGCTCTGCTGCTTTCAACTCTACAGCGAGTGCTTCTGCTCTATCCTTCTCTCTATTACGTTTGTTCAAGTCGGCCCATATTTGCTGCCTCGTATCATCGTTTCCTGCGCCATAGCTCGTTCTTTCATCCAACTCTTTCAACTCCCTTGTGTATCGCTCGATATTCTCTGCCTCATTGTGACTTTTCGCATGCTCAAGAAGAACAAGTAATTGTGCCTTTTGCATTGCTACATTTGTGGAACCGCCAGACACTGACCGCTTGTTTTGGATCATTTGAGCCACTTCTTTATCGTTCAATACATATTCTCGTGCGTGCTTTATGTCCTCTTTTTTCTGCTCCACATGATCCAATGTCGGTCCACGAACACGTTCCATCTCAAGCGTCTGGTTATAACGGGCAAATTCTTTCTGTACGGTTCTGTGAGTTCAAGAAGCGCATCGTCAACGGATTCCTTACCTGTGTTACCGGTTGATTGGAAATGATGTCCATGGAGAATACTTTTTCTGCATTTCCGTGCCTTACTCGTAATCCCTTTTTACTCCAAACACCTTCCGCAATTTTGTATGCCTTATGCCAAGAAGCGACCTCTAAACTAAAAAGTTCAAGGACTGCACTAAGTAAGCTCAATGAGACATACCGACAACTTCACATAGTCTGTAAACGGGTGTCTTATCGCCAGGGTCCGGTCCGATGAACAGACGAACAAAAAGGCCTGCATCACTTGTAAGCGACTACCAATCTAAAACCTAATTTCCGGTTCAAACCTGGCACTGTGTTTTCAAAAAATGGAGCATACAGCCATTTTTCGACCATTTGTCTTGTCAGTACAATGGACTGTATTTCTTCCAATGTTGGTGCCCGCATCTTTGCCTAGACAGTGCAAAACAAAGAAAGCATCTGGTGAGCTACCCGGGTCAAAAGGGGCCCTTTTATGAGAGAAGTTACCTTTGTGCTTTCTTCTTCCGAACGGTCCTCTTCATCGCCACTGTATTCATAATCGCTTTGTCCACTGTAACTGGATTTTCTTCGCTTCCTTCTTTCTGGACTCACTGATTCTCTACTATGACGTTTCGAACGACTTTTATGTTTCTCCTCTCGTCTCCTCGTTAATTCTGAAAGCGCGCGGGCGGTGCCACTGCCTTTGGCCCTAGTGGATCCTAAAAGAAGAACCCATCAACAACAATTCCCGTATACAATGGTTCGTATCGTTGTAAAAGCTTACGTCTCGCAGTATCTTCTCTACGTCCATCTTTCAACAGTTTTCGAACTTCCAATCTCTCTAGGTTCCTCTGTCTTTCCTCCGAACGTTCACTCAAAATACGTTCTCTTTCCACTTCAGGGAGAGCAAGTAACCTAATTTCCAAACAGTATTGGCTATCGGAGAACATTCTGTACATGGGGCGATTTACCTTCGTCTGTCCTCCTCATCTTTGTACAGATCGGGGCCGTATTCATCGATACCTTCTTCATCCTCCGATTGGTTGGCTTCGTCTCCAGAGTAAGCACCCTCTTCCTCTTCCTCTTCAGAATCAGAAACGCTATAAAATTTACAGCCGTGTTAGAGAATTCAGCGCTTTTTCTTTCATTGATGTCCGATATGTACTATTTTTTGGTTCTAGCTTTTGATCTTGACGTGGCATTCGATGATTTCGTAGTGCTTCCCTCTCCTGTGTAGTTATCTCCGTGCCCATTGGAGTTTTCATTCCCGGGGGCTTCCTTATCAGCAAGCGAAAGAATCAGATCGTCGATGTTCTCCATTTGTGCTATTGGAAAGAAATGTAACTTCTCAGCGGTTTTATTTCCTGACGGGCTTTCCTTTGGACATGGACAAACTGTGTCACGTGAGATCAAATTTGTTCATCCACAATGCACGCCCAAATGGATGCGCTGATTTGTTAAGGACAGACGAATATGACTTGAAGCTTTTTTGCCTACAAACATCATGTTTTATGATTGAATTTACGAGGATCGTTGCTATGAATGTAACAGTTGTTTATCTCTTTCGCCGTGTAGACAAAGTGAACTACGTGAAACAGGCAAAACCATGTCCAAGTAGAAACCGGGAAGAGCAAAAAGCAGGTTTCCAATGAACGTGTAAACCAAGCATCCTCTTTAAACTAGCTTTCCCCAGTCATTCCGCATGGGCATTTAAACTTCCATATCACATACGCCCAATGCCCGAACATCGAAACAACGATCATAGTAAGAAGAATTCAATCTATGTTGCATTTGATATTTGTACAACGATTATTTTGACCTTTGCTAACGCTTTACCAAGCGCGCTATTGGTTCAACAATAATAATAATCATTTCAGTCTCTAGCTTTCACGACAGGTTCCCAAGCGTGCAACTTTTGTCTGGTGGTGTTGTAACTCTTGTATGCTTTGGGGGTTCCGGAGTAGTTGGGAGTGGGTTCTCCCCACCACTTCTTGGGATCGTGTTGCATTTCCGTAGGTGGTTCCTGCACAATTCTCGCCAACCACATGTGCCTAGAATCAAAGCGTTCTTTCTTAGATTATCCTATCACGTTTAACATATGTCGGTTTGTTCTATATATACCATGCAGGGTCGATATCGGCGCTGTCAGGGTTGACGCTGGCGAATTCCACCCAACGTTCACGACCTAGATAAAGAATAAAAAATACGTTTTGTCAGAAAATTGAAATAGGGAAAGGAGATAGATGGGTGTGAAGATGAAAAGTCTAAAGTAGCAATGCGCACCAGAAATTTCGTCGTTGTTCTCGAAGTACTTGTTGCCGTTTCTGTCGATGCCAATCAAGGGACCCCATTTGGTGTCGCCAATAGTGTTCATTTGCTTCAACGCGTTGGCAGGTCCAACCTTGATGACGTTTTTGATGGTTCGTCCGATGGTCGACATGGTAGAGTGGGGAGCAAAAAGGTAGTGTTTGATGAACGCCCTATGGGACCGTCCCCTCCAAAAAGCTTTTTGCTTTTTTTGCCCGAAAGATTAGGCAAGGATAATTACGTCATCACTTTTTTTTCATGTTCATCTAGGGACGGACCGAACTTGCAAATCATGCACATTGAGCATGGAAAAGTTATATTAAATGTCACAACACTGTATATCCCATATATTGTATCTAAAACGATAAATAGGACTTGAATTGATTGCGCAATTAAGTACTATAGTTTCATTGGGATTTAAGCATTCGCCGCAGAGCTGCGTTATGAAGCATTGGCAAACTGTAGCAATTTAGAATACTTTTTTGCTTGTTGGATAAGGACTGATATCAAGTTCAAGGCTGGCGCGGGGGAAAATGTTTGTACATGAGTTTTTATTACAAATGGCCGGATGGACTGGGAACGTTGTATATTCCGCTTGCGAAAAAAGCAGGTTAGTAGACACCGTACACAAAGAGCAAGGACCCTTAGGCGTACCAGCTATATTAGCACTACTGCGCTTGAGAGCCTGATGGATGGGCATGAAAGAAACTATGAAAATTGGTATAGTGTCAGTTAGCAGAAAAGCCACGATATCGAATAAAACCAGCACCATTACATAGTCTGGCGCGCAAAAAAGCTATTGTATCCTTTTACCTATGTAACGTTCATCTTTGGTTTTGAAGAATTTTACTGATCCCCTTGTTCTTGTGTCTACAATCGCCTTTGCAACCCGATTCATGCGTTTTGATTTAGCTAGCATTACAAATGAAACCCACACGGAAAAGGACCAATCAATCTCTCTCGATTTTTTCCAAAATGCCTTCAAGTGCATGCTCCTGGCGACCTTTCACCACATACAGCTTCATAACTATGGGACCTATGACTGGTTGATTCCGATAAATGTAAAAAACTTTTGTATACCAAACATCGATTGTGGCATGAAGTAAAAAAGCAAAAGTTTTGCAAGACCGCTCTTTGACGTGAGTATCAAACAGAAAAGGGTTATGCAGAATTTCAGGTCATGTTGCTATGGTGGGATACATTAGTCAAAGGTAATGGATCAATGAACAAACTTTTTTGTTTTGTTTACAGTGAAATTACGATACTTTATTTTTACTTTGTACATGGTTATGTTTTCATTTTTTTTTTGTTTGGTTTGTCCTTGTATATATCTAATAGCCGACACCGGCCATGATGCCGTAGCCGAGAGTGAAAATGAGTATAGTACAAAAGATACTGGTAGGAACGCCGACGATAAGGAAATCTTTGGTGGTAAGGTATGGTTTGCCAGTAGGGCTTTCCAACATCACAGCGGACATATTAGGGTAACCCGATACTGGAAGACCCATGCCGGCAGAACAAGCAAGACCAGCACCCATCACCAGCAAGTTAGGATGGGGAGTTGGCAATTGCTGACCGACTTGCTGGACAATGGGCACGACAATAAGAGCAGCAACGGTGTGGGACACAAAGGTGGAAAAAACCAGAAGAAGGAAAGCAAAGATGGCGAGGATGGCAATGGGCTCGAGATTTTGGACACCATCTTTGATACGAAGAGCAATATCCTGAAGGAGACCAGAAGAGGTCACTGCGTTGCCTAGCGCCATACCACCTTGAGCAAGCACCACCACGGACCATAAGAAGGCATGAAGATCGTCTTTGCCAAGAATACGGGTACCAAAGAACATGAACAAGGGGATGGCAGCAATAATACCGGTATCACCGATATACGCTTCCATACTCGACTCAGCACACCACAGAGCAATGGTAGCAATGGTGATAAGCATGACATACACCTGTGCCCAGGTAACGCTTCCTTTGGTGGGCTTGATCTTGTTCAGATGAGGGCTTGCACGGTCAGGACGGTAGACAAGAAGCAAGATAGCCCAGCAGACGATGATACAAAGAATAGAGATAGGCAGAGCGACACCAAACCAGATACCCCATCCTGGGTTAGGGTTCATGTACTGCAGCGTGACGATATTTTGTGGCGACGAGATAGGGGAAGTCATACCACCGATGCAACTGGCCAAGGCAATACCGAGAATAAGACAGGGTGCAACCGGCGAGTTGTCAGG
The DNA here is from genome assembly GCA_000696975.1 of Apophysomyces trapeziformis B9324. NCBI lineage: Eukaryota > Fungi > Mucoromycota > Mucoromycetes > Mucorales > Mucoraceae > Apophysomyces > Apophysomyces trapeziformis. The sequence goes on along the minus strand of JNDP01001378.1, from coordinate 23,081 downwards.
CAAGGTACGCAAAATAGGGTTAATGAGGGAGAAGCAGAGCACTGGCGTGGCCACGTTGGAAATCCACATGCACAAGAAACAAGCAACGCACATGATCGCCAGGAGCACCCATCTTGGCCGTGTGCCGGCTCGAGAAAGGACATGCGAAGCAAAGGCTTTCGCAATACCATACTTGGACAGAGCCGCGGCGATAGCAAAACCACCCAGAAGCATCATGATGGTACCGCTGAACATGGAAGCAAAGACTGCCTTGGCAGCTGCTTTGGCTGCCAGTTGACTTCCGTCCGCGTTACGCATGATGCCCAGAGGAACAATCAGAAACGGGATCAGGAGAGAAGTAGCATAGAGAGGAACGGCTTCGGTGGCCCAAAGAATAGCAGCAAAGATGAGCAAGGCGAAACAATAGTTTTCTTGACGATCGTTAAAGGTATTGACGTTGAGTAAGATGATGAACACCACGATGGCAAATAGAAAGAAGAGGATTTCACGGAAAAGGTCAGCAGTGATACGGTGTCTTGTGAATGGTATCTTGTAGGATTTGACGGGTTTGGGTTCTTTCACATGGGCACCGAGTGTTTCACGCTCCTGGCGGACCATGTCTTTCCACACGGTATTGCGATCATATGTAATTTGATCGCGCAAGTGGGATTTCATCTGTCGAACGGCCACTGTGACATTGCCAGAACAGAAGGCATCGGCATAGATCCGTTCGACGCGTTCGATCTGACCTCGCAAGACTTCGATGGTCTGTGGCATAAATGGACGCGAATCAAGCACCATTTTTTTCAGATATTGCTGTTGTAAGTCGCCTTCGAGGACCTTGTCATGCTTTTTGAGGATCTTTTGGAAAGCGCTACGGTTCAGTTCCACATAGGATTCGAGTTCGGACAATGAAACGTAAAGGGAAATGATCTGGGCTCGGAGGTCAACCAAGGCTTCGACATCAGGCTCTGCTGGGTCTTCGGTATGGGTTGTAAACCGTGACTCCATGGACATCTTGCGTTTAATCGCTTTTTCTTTTTCTGTAACCTGGGTTTCAGGCAGATGGAGTGTGGAATCGAGACGTTCCAGTGGGCTATTCACTTGACTTGCTAAATGGTTTTCATCGTTCTGACATATTGACAAGGTATTTTCCAATTCATCGATACGGCTGTAGAGTTCCAACTCTTTTTGTGTATAAAAGTCGAACACTTTCTCTAACTGCATATCCAGCTCGTTCAAGAACAGATTACTGTTGGACACTTCATGTTTCTTCTTTTCCACATCGCCTGTATTATTCGCTGCTTCGACTCGCTCTTTTTCCAGTTGAAAAATCAACTTTTTTAAATGATCATATCTAATAAATTCATTTGCCAGGTTAATAAGAGTTATTTTCTTGGTGGGGAAAGAGGGTGGGATTGAAAAGGAAACTTACGCAACATATTTATCTATCCAATCCGGCACTGCATTGAATTGGAGAGAATGTGAGAATTTCATAATGCAAAAGAGATGCTAAGGGAAGATGAAGTTAAAAAAGATGATGGAAATGGGGGAGAATAATAATGATAATAATGAAACAGACAAAAAAAAATAATCCGATGAAAAATTTATCTAGCCATTGACATCTGAGCCAGAATTTATACAGTTTTTTTTTTTTTTTTTTTTTTGCGTCTTTGTCAACGTAACGCAGGATAATAAAGCGGCGCGAAAGGGGGATGTATAACCCTATTTGTTAGTCAAACCCTTCTATGATTGGATTGTGCGGGACCTCACACGATCTCACGTGTGGCAAAAGCATCCGGTTTAATTCGCCCGCGCGATGGTAATCTATTCTAATCACCAATAAGAAATCAAAAAGAGTACTGGAACATGAGCTGAGCAGGAAAAAAAGAAAAAGCAGCGAAATCAGAGATAGCCGATGGATATTATCCAAGTTTGACTCAGGCAAGAGAATTCAGGGAAAAGGGAAAAAAAGTAGATCGCGGGGGAGTGGAGACCCAATCATTAATCGCACGTGTAGCTCAAGCCATTGTTGAATGGTCGGATTTAAACGCCCGTCATCTGGAAAAAGGGAATAAACGATGGCGGTACCCGAACCGAGTGAAAAAAAACCTACTAGCATAAAGTGTAACTGTCCGACTAGGCTAAATACAGTACGCTTTGAACAGGACATACATTATCTTGTGTAAAACAGCAACAAAGAAATACTCTCTTTCTAATGTATGTTGCATTAGCAACGTTTTGTAACTAGCATGTATGTATCATACTGATAACCCTTTTTTTCCTTTCTTTTGATGTTCCCAGCCTAAAAAAAATGAGTTGTTTCGATATAATAGAGGCCATTGAAACGGATAGACGCAGACACTCACATGAATCGAAGGTGTGCAACACACACACAAAACTTTTTTTCACTAAGCAAAGTACGAGACATAGTTTGAGTTTTGTGTGTCTATATGTTGTTTGTGTTTGATATCAAATGCATGCCAAGCAGTAGAACAGCACTTAATCTTAAATAGGAACAATCAAAAATAGGCATCTCAGCTTTTCGGTCAGTTTTATCTCTTTTTCTTTTGGCGCCGAAAGAGAAATACCTTTCCAAGTTTTCCCACCATCTAATTATTCATGTAAAAATACGTGCTTCATCATCCAAACTATGAAAATCGTTCTCTTCGTAATAAGGAAGTGACATAGAAACCCTCCGAAACTGGAACAAAACCCTGAATGACGAGAAAAGAAAAAGGACATTTATTTGCATATTACCCTTTTTTGGCGAAATGCGAGATCTCTCTATCATACATGACCGTCTTCCCTGCATTTGTCTCTCTTCATCTTATATACCCAATATTGCTATTGGTAGTTATTTTACAATGAACCAAAACACAACAGACAGGAAGAAAATGGCTACGAGTTACTTATCATGTTGCATAGTTACTTTAGCTCTGTAAGTTGACATAAATGTTGTAAGGTACCAAGTATTTTTTTTTTGTTTCTTTTCAATTTGGTTAGGATCGCTCTTAGAATATCGATGACAAAGGGTAAAAGCAAAGAAGTTTATCCGAACGACATCCAGTCGAGCTGACGGGGGGGATCGCATTTCGACCAGCAGCAGTGGGACTCTTGTTGTTCGGTCTGAATCGTCATCTATTCCCATAAAGGGCTTCCACAGCCACCTTTTTCACATATTCTCTACCATTTCGCAGCGGATTCTATGTTAAAACAAAGGCATCCATTATGTCAACCATGTTGCTTCCGTATAAAGCGTTGAAGTACGAACAAAACATGCCAAGATTCATTTAAAACAGATCTCTCTCTCCTCAAATAAAACCATCTACATAGAGCATGAAGCAGTTGCAAGCAAAGCTTAAAAGAGCTAACTCCGCTAACTTGTGATGGCGATGTGCATATGACCAATTTTTCTGCCCCATGCCTAACACCATTGTATAACGCGAACAAGCTTTTTTTTTTTTCAAAAAAAAATCACGAGACAAGGATAGTGTTCCGGGGAAAATGACGGTTTGAAGTAAATAAGTGTAATGTTTAATTTTACTATACAAACTAAGTATAGTCAAAATGTGATCTTATAGTCTACCAGGACGATGTTCTACAACTCGGTAACCTAACCCGAGCTGTGATAGATAGGTTCGGCTTGAATACAAAAGTCTTTAAGTTGCTCAAACTCTCAACGAGATTAAAGCTGCAAATTGCATTGTAATAGGAATAGCGAAAAGAAAAGGTTAAAGTGATTAGCATTGATATTAAAAACGTACCATTAGCATGAAGTTATGATGATCACCTTCTTGGAGTCAGAGGAAACCTCGTTTTTGGATGTTAAGGGAAGCTAACCGAAGCTCACTTTCAGTTTATTGTAAATCATGTTGAAATGAACCGGACCGCTCTCCTGACCAACATAGAGAAGAGCTTATGTGAGGCTGTAGCAAGAGATGTATCTGTGGGAAAGCTTTATTGAAAAAGAAAGAGAGACAGTGAATGGCCAGATTGGTACATCAACGTAACAACTTTTGTCTGTCACCTATTGTATCAAAGGTAATGCATGTGGTGGATAAGCACGATGTGAAAGGTCCATTCCGTCGATATTATTTGTAAGATCCGTACAATAGGTTCTGACATCTTACGCTTCAGTCTTTTGTTATTCCGTGTCCGCTAACATTTCAGCAACAGATGAATAGAATAGGAAGATATTACTCTAATTGATCCATACACTACAGCTGATATGTTGCTGAGACTCTAGATATGATGTTTTATCCACTGAATATATTGATGTATTCACTTCGGATACGATAGCAAAGGTATAAGTTAGATGAGGATATTGCATTAGAAAGTGGTTTGAACATTTGCATTATTTAACTCTTCATAAATGATCGATATCAATTCACCGCATTATGGAGAGATGCCGCATTCCCACTCCCAGCTGGGCCGGGAGATAAATATTGCCTAATGGAAAAGTAACAGTAGCAAATCGCTTGAATCTGTGAAAATAATATTGATCCCCGTTACAGCAGCCAGAGAGTTTCCCATGTAAAGGAGGATCCAAGAGTATCTATTACAAACTTTGTCACATAATGCAGCGTGCAATGTTGACTTGACTTCTGTAGCACTTGTCTAGATCGATGCTTGAGCTGAAGCTAAGAGAATTCACCAATCTTCAGAAAAGATGTTGAATACGTAAGATTATTCCTGCAGTTAACGTGAGAATCTCAGTAGCTGGTCATCCACTTTCATAGAAAAATGGCAGGAAAACCCAATGATGAACTACTGCGACGGACGTTTTAAAATGCCGATAAGTTCCAAAGTCACAGCTCGGACGCTTGCTTTCGTGACTCCCTTACGAAATCGAAAACGGCCAATTCCTTTTTTGTCTGTAAACACAAGAAGGGGGAACCCTACAAATCAGCATTAACATGGTTGTACGCATTCGTCTCGCTCGTCATGGTCGTCGAAACCTTCCTTACTACCGCATTGTGGTGGCTAATGCACGTACTGGACGTAATGCTAAGCCGATCGAAAACATTGGTTCCTACAATCCCATTCCAGACGATGCTGGCAACAAACTAGTCAACCTTAACTTTGAACGTGCAAAATACTGGCTCACCGTAGGAGCACAGCCTACCGAAATCGTGGAAAAGCTTCTTGTAAAGGTGAGTTCTACGTCATGTTCGTTGTGGGAAAGCAAGAATGTCCACCGCTTTTTTTGTTTCTCTCGTCCCGTGGGACATGCTGAGAGGCTAGTTTATTCGATTTTTACTGAAATATTTTTGCAATAGGCCAACCTTATCCCCGAAGCACCAAAACCATGGATGAAAGAAGCCGCGAAAAAGTTCTCCTCATCAGCATAATAAAAAAGCAATGCCCTAAACTTCTTTACTGGCGAACAATGCACACCGATATGAATGGATTAGATGACACATGAACATGATACGTATATAGAGAACTACTACCAGCTACTGTTCCTTCAATGTACCGGACGTTCCTTGACTGGGTAGAATGATAAGAAAAGGAACGAGAGTTCCCTTTGTCGGACAAGAGTGTTTTTTAGTTAGAATTCCGGAAATAAAAGAAAAGCTGATAACAGGAATTGTACGCTCACTTTCATAGTCTGATAGACTCATGCCACTTCTATCGCAGTAGAAAAAAAGTGCTGCTTTCATACGTTTAACACCAGTTTCTTCATCTATAGTTCATAACAATCATCTCTCAGCACACATTATCAGTATTTGCTTCAAATACAGTTATATGGTGATTACATATATTACCATGCAGCAGCTTCCCTGTTTGCCGTTTCCAGCACCAACTAACGTGAGATCCAGTCCACGAAACATGGACCTATGCTGGCTTAATTCAACTTTGTCCATTGGGTGTGCTGCCTATTTAAAGACCGCCACTGAAAAGTCATGCCTTATGTGTGAGAGAGATGGACTGATTGAACGTCTACCCTTTTCTCCCATAATGGCTGCAGAATCCAAGGACAATGACAACACCCAAAATAAGCCTATGAAACCTGAAGATGATCAGGAATCTTCACCACTTCCACCACCTCACCCTGTTACGCCTCCTCCTCAAAATCCACATAACCAGGATTCGTCAGAGCTATTGTCCCCTTGGTGGTCAGCAGAGCCACCGCCCGATCGCCCGCCAGAGAAAAAAGATAGCCAAGTGCTGTTGAATATTTCGCGGTCGGCTGATGTCGATAATGTTGTCAATGGAGAAAAAACGGGCGAGAAAACTACCTTGTGGAAGGAAAAGTGTTTTGTCCTCACCACTCGTAAACCAAATTCAAAATTAAAGGGTGATGCGATAAAGGATCACTTCCAATCCGAATGTCGTATGATTTGTTTCTTACGAGAATCGGAAAAGTTACGAGAAGCAAGGAAAGAAAAGCTGAACTTGACCAATTCTTGGAATCCCTTTTACGGTACTTGGTTGGTGGTGGCGACTACACGAGCACGATGTCTGGAACACATGGGAGGTAAACATTAAAAAAGATCTTGTTGTTATATTTCTTTTACCAAGGACAGTGGCATTGATGCAAATTGGTTGATTTTATCTTAGAAACAATCATCACGAAGAAGAATAGGCAAGCAGGACGGATAGGACTGAGTGAATTACTGATTCATATCGTGTAACCAATTTCTTGACTATGTAGTCCGGATTATTATACCATCGAGTTAGGCGAAAGAATAGGTCGATCAGGAGAAGATGGTATTTCGGTTTTTCTGGGGTTGTTTCAGCGCAGATTCTCATACCTCTTGTATTAGCGAAAGAGCTGGCTAGAAAGACTTTTGCACCCGTTCAAGAGCTTTCAAACCGGTATATCCTTTCATGGAAAGACGGGACGCAAATGGCTTTCTTCAACAGATTTTGGGAAAGTGCAAAACGAGGAGACGCTTTCCACCTTGTGGTCAATAGTACGAAACGCTTTCTAGATAACGCAGTCGGTCATGACAAGAAGTCCGATAATAACGACAAGAAAAAATGAGTTTGTGTACAATCTATCCACTCCATTCCAACTTTCCCTTCTCATGACGGGTCCGTGCATCTGCTCGATACTTAAAAAAAAAAGATAACTGTAGTATACTTTGGACAAACCATCATTAGTCCTATTTTTGGATTAATACGATAGATTTGTATGAACGAGCTAATGACGGCGCCAATACTACACGCTTTGAGAAATGTTTTAGTTATGTTACTTCCTTAGTCTCTTTGAATAATAAAAGGCCCACCATGCTCACCCAAGGAAAGATGAAGATTTTGCCAAATGTATACATGAACGAGTTCATGCTAGAACAGTACGGGATAGTGAAATTGGCGTAGTTATCGCTTTGATGGACTATTTATGTCACAATGAGTAAACATCAGATTTGAGATTTTCCCCGTAGAGTTACTGTAGAGGTTTTAAAGTTTCTTTATCTGACCTATCATCCTGATAACATTAAATTTTATTCATTGTGACACTACAATTACAAAAGATACTATACTATACATATACATACAATCGAAAAGAGAAAAAAAAAAGAGAGAGAGATAGAGAGAGAGAGGAAAGATAGCAGTAAAAATAACTCTACATTTTGTTTAACTAGAACCAGCGCTGGCCGTTTCAGTGTAACCTTTCTGTTGATCGATGAAAACGACAGCAGACTTCTCGTAGTCGTCCTCAGCCCAGCTTTGGGCAGCTACCTTGACGACAGATGGAGCGCTAGGCTCTTCAGGGAGGATTAGGTTGAGCAGAATAGACATGATGCCGGCCATGATATATCCTGTGCTGACAACCATTTCAATAGCATTGTAGAAACCTTGAACAACAGGTATTTCCGAGGATGGAAGAACATAGGAAAACCAATCTGGTACCAGGGAAACACCTAGCGCGAGTGACAGTGAGGCGGCGACAACAATGCGATCTCGCCTTGTCCATTCCAAGTAACTTAGAATGCGGACACCGGACGTCGCAACGGAAGAGAAGAGGAAGACGGTCATACCACCGATCAATGGGCTCGGGATAGCAAGGAAAGCAGCCGATATCTTGCCAAAGATGCCGCAGATGATCAGAATACCGGCGCAGACAAGACCAGCTACACGACTTGCGCATCGGGTGACAGCAATGATACCGTTGTTTTGACTGAAAGTGACGACACCCATGCTCGTTGCTAAGGCACTGAAAATACCAGAGAGGCCGTCAGCCAGTAGACTTCCTTGGCATCGTTCTTCAAATTCTTTTCCTTGAATGGGTAATCCTGAGAGATCGCAGGCTGCTGTTAAATCTCCCAAGCATTCAATGCCCATATCGAGTTGAACAAACAAGAAGGGAATAATAGCAGGTCCATAGACACTTAATTTAAACGTATGAACCCACAGGAAAGTGCCTACCGGAGCTGCTTGAATCCCAGAGGCATCAAACATGCCTAACGAAGCAGCAACAATGCAGCCGACGCACAGACCTAAAATGACCGAGACATTTTTTAAGAAGACGGAGCCAATGATTTCAATGACAATGATCATAAAAAACACGCAGGCACCCAAGGCAAAATTAACTGGATTTCCCCAGGCTTGTGCATGTGGGGCTGTAGAACTGGGACAAAGCTGAAACTCTCCTGAGGTGGGATGAGTCATGCAAGGACCAGCTCCTCCCATCCAATTCTATTTCCGTTTGCCAAAAAAAAAAAAGGCTTCAGTAAAGATGGCCTCCCTGATTATATTTCATGTGATGTTTCTTACCTTCATGCCCGAGGCGATCAATGAGGTACCAATGACAATCAACACCACACCAGTAACAAGCTTAGGAAAGAGCTTTCGAATAATTCGTGGTGGTAGGAAACTGATGATGATCGTCAAGACAGCGCAAACCATCTTTGATAAAAGCAGTAACAAGGTACAACCAATAAGATATGCTGGAGTTAAACAGCATGCTTCCTCTCCTTACCTGAGTGCCAAGAATAGATCCAAACGCATCCGGACACGGAAGATACGTGGTGGAACCATCGGCAGAAACATGGGATGGGCACGTGCCATCTAAATGTTTGATGATATATACTGTGAGCCTCCTTACAGTACCATTAACCAGTGCTCTCTTGGTGACTTACCTTTGTACATATTTTCGACAACAGCTTGTGCGGCAGGAAGTGTCGCGAAGGAAACGCCAGCAATTTGCAAAAGACTAGATTGCGAATTGTCTGTTGAGCACTGACAGTCGTACAAGGATGTTTATCGTCCACTTACCCTGTGCCAATAAAAAATCTCGTTTTGGGGATCTTGATGCGTACAATTTGTAAAATGCTATACATCTACGGTAAGTGCCCCAGAACCCTACGATAAACCAAATAGCTCCATCAATAGCTACCTCATAAGACCGGAAACCTAAGAGGAGTATAGGAATGATAAGTGCCATATCGCAGAAAGATGGAAGAAAAGCGATTTTGATCAGTGATTGATAGGTACGTACAATTAAAGAAGAAGATATCATATATTGTCGAATATCGCCTGGTAGGTTCAATGCATTATTTCCAGCACCGGAAATCATGATGGTGGGCGTAATAATTCCGCCAATGACGGCCAAAAAATCTAGAGATAGAAAGGAAGAGTCAGGATGTATGACGTGCGCTCTTTCTTTATTCCATACGCTGGATGCCCATAAGGATGGCTACGAGTACAGGGATCTTTTCATTGGGTCCATAAAATCTGGAGATCTGATTCGCTTTTGATTTTCTGAACGGAATTCGTGGCATACTACAAGCATCTTCTCCATCAGTAAAAAGGTTACGGAAGCAAGTCTTTTTTTTTCCTTTTTTTTACCATAAGGCGGCGTAGTCATAGTTTCCAATCCATGTATCCATGGACATAATTTGCTTGAACTGAGTCATCATAGGTTCTGTCTTGGTGAACTGCGTTTGGCCATGTTCTGTTGTTGCTTCTATGCGAATATCTATGCTGGTGTTGTTGATCATGGTTTTTTGCGCTTCCATACAGAATGTTTCCACGTTATTCCTGCTGGGCTGGCTGCAAGGGAGCAATCAGGGAGCCATTTGTCTCGGGCTATATATATCCGAGTGTTTTTCGTTATCATTTACTCTCTCAATTTTTTATCAGCGAGAGATAAGATAGTCAACTCCGATCTCTTCTAGCACGTACAAATTATACCTCGTCCACAATCTATAAAACTTTCACCATAACTCGTCTGATAGAAAAAAAAGGCACACAAACTTTATACGGCTCTTCCGTGTGCTGTCCTTTGATAAAAATGCAACGTTCTGTCACGGTGCTTATATTCTCACAGTTAGGAAATGACCTCCGCGCAGATTCAAATAAAAAAAAATTCAAAGTTACCAGGGTTACTGTTACCTTGCATACAGCAAAATGGGGGAAAGAACCGTTTCTCTGTTTTTTATTCGATAAAGGTTACACCAACAAAGCTTTAGTAGCTCGTTGGTTCTCCTCGCACGGATTTCCGTACCTGTAGCCCACAATTAATACTTGCTCCAAGTATACGCCCAAAGGGGAGGGGAAGGAGAGAAGGTTCATGTTTTGCCCTTCCTTATCCGCAGCCATTGGGCATTCTTTCATGGATTTGGTGCCTATTAGGGCTTGATTGGATGCTATTGTTTGCGCCTCAATAAAAAGGAAATAAATATTCCATCGTATAGGAGGAAAACGATAAACTCAATCTCCTTCTGTTTTGACAGCTATTTCACGTGGAATACTCTCTATGTGGGCGGAGGCGTATCAACCCACTCTTTTCTTCCTAGCCTGCCATGCAAGATGCAAGTGACCGTCCTGACTACGCATTCACAATAGAAAGGGGTGGGCTTTGCTCTAAAGTTTGTTTCCTGTTTTTTTTTTACTCTTTCTTTTTCGCCTTTTTTTTTTCCTTTTCTTTTTTTATGCTTTGTGATAAGTAGTCCTTCAGGATGCTACTTGCCGTCTTCTTTGTCCATGGACTTTATTGCATTCCGTTGATATCCGCTGCAGCATTCGGTGGGAAAGCGGTATACGTTCCAGACTCCAACGCCATTTGGCTATTCTCGGCATCCAGAAGTTCGCAAACTGGAAATACATTGGTTTCCTTTGACCTTGGCAACAGTTTCAATACGCTATCCCCTCCGGCGTACGATAACATTTTGGAAACAGGCAGCTACAGTTTTATTTACCTACAGGTTTTTTTAATAGGGTAGACCGTGGTCCAAGTGTTCGCACGGACGATTGTCCGATTCTTCATTTTGCTACTGCTTTTCCGGATCCATCCGGATCAAAATTCAATGTATTTGGTTCCGTGAGCTTTCCCAACGGTAGCTATGAAGCACAGATGGCGATGTGCCAATACGATACAAAAACGTCTGGATGGCGTCGGATCTGGACACCCAATGCACCGCTGGCGAGACGCAATGCTGCTGCAGATGTGACAAGCACTGGGGAAATCATGTTTTGGGGTTAAGTCTGGTGCATTTACTTGAAAATTCTTCTTCTTCTTCTTTTTCGGTGCAAGACAAAGCTGACAAAGAGATATTTTTCTTTCTTTCTTTAGGTGGTAATTCAGATACACTTACAGGAAGCAATGAGTTCGCATGGCAAAACACCGTCGTTGCTTGGGATCCATTAAATACATGGATTGGCCCCTCCGCTAACTATAGTGGACCCTTACGATCCAATGCGACCATTACTCAAATAAGGTTTGCCTGGCCGTCCGCAGAGGGCATTACAAGAAAACCTTACTAATGATTTATTTAGAGATACCAATGGCCAATTGGTCATCATAGGCGGGACAGCTGTGCCAGATCCATCCGTCGACGACGAAGTCACCAACGTCCCATTAGCCAATATGTCCGATATTATATTATACGATCCACGTACAGGTAAAAAGAAAAACAAAAAAAAAAAAAGAAAAAGAAAAAAGCATGAAGAGATGCTAAACGGTTCATGCGCTCTAACCTTCCAGGGAGATGGGCAAACGTTGTGGCTACAGGAAATATACCTATCAAACGGAAGCACCACACAACGATACTCCACCCGGATGGACATACCTTGATTGTTTTTGGCGGTGAGGGATGGAATGATACTTCATTGTATCTCCTAAACGATGTGGCCCTATTGGATACCCGAAATTGGGTCTGGTCGACACCCACGATCACCGGCACTGCATTGTACCGTTCGAATCATACGAGTATCTTAATCGATCAGAAGATGTGGGTGCTTGCAGGCACGAACGCGACTGCTAAAGCGGTGGATATTCAGATCCTGGATCTCGGCACATGGAGTTGGACGTTCAACGCCCAGAGCAACCGTCCTCCACTGTATGCTGTGGGTGGTCCGGGTGGTCTTGCAGGGATCGTTATTGGTTCGGTGGTGTTCCTCGGAGCCCTCATCGCAGGTATTGTCATATGGTATCGACGACGAAAGAGAGATAGCGATAGCGCCGAGACGTTCGAGAACCAATCTTTTCATTCCCGATGGCTTAAAAGTTCGCCGCAAACGTTGCCATCCGAATCAACAGCTTCTTCTTCCTGGCCTATGCCACGGACAAGCTATGGATTTTCAAGCGTTACATCGCCACAGCCCTCGCCTATTTCTCCCTACATGTCCACACCATCACAACATCATTATGTTTTTAACGATGGTGCCCCGCATTATGATTATAGCACGTCATGGTAATGAAAATAGAGAAAAGAACACTGGCACGAGAAATTAACAGGCAAAAAAAAAAAAAATATTAGGGAGCATACGCCAAACACCATGGTATATCCCACCGATCTGCCGTCATCTCAGAAACCGAATCTTGTGGAAACAAATTATCCGTGATGTACTTTTAACCCCTCCCACTTTACAAGCATAGTAATATTAAATCAAAAAAAGAAGAGTAGATACGTTCATTGGACGTATAATCTATGCCCTTGGAAGTGCTCCTGTGTTCTTGCGACAGATGTCATACAGAGGAAATTCCGAAAAACAAGGGCCATAGAAGATGTAACCGTTTCAAAAGGCTTATTTTATATTATTCACCACACATGGTGAAGGCAAGTTCTAGGTTGAAGACTAGGCACTCTATTTTTATTTTCCAAGGAAAACGCTAGCCTAATCGCGAAAAAATAAACATCTTTTTATTCGCTTTGTTTCCTTCACGCTTCAGAACATGCTTCGTAAATCACAACAAGCTTTCCCTTTTAGTTGTCCAATATAGTACTTTGTCAAATCTATCGAAAAAGGCATTCCTTAAGTGTGATGTCGTTGTCGCAGTCAAGTATTTCATTCGGAATGACTTATGATTATTTTCGACTACTTGTGGTACTCCTCACATGTGTCACAGCGAGGTAAATTATTTAATAAGTGAATACTATTGTTGGTGTACTTTTTGTTTTCTTTTCTTTTAGGACCAGTTATAGACCAGAGAGAGAAGATAGTTGGGATTTTCTGTAGACTAAGTCTACTGAATGAGAGATACTCCTCATTGCTTTTCGGCCTGGGTTGGTTTCCTTGTCAGGGTTACTTTAATATGGACACGTCCATGAGAATGCACCATATCTTCGAGATGGCTCATGACGAATGAGTTGTGCGCCTTTTCGTCCACCTCCAGCAACGGGCCGAGCATAGGCATCATGCTGCTGCAGGATTTCGCCCAGATCCATCGCCAAGTTTTAGACACGCTGTCCTCATTGGCTAATTCAATGTAAAATAAAGGTATCAAGGTTAGCTGTTCCCTTAGCGGAATGGATCTTTCCTTCCTCACCTAGATCCACAGCACGGCCATCTTTCTGTATCACTTCCAAACCAGCGTCTCCTACCATCGATGCGAGTTTGGTACCGATGAAAGGCTCTTGTCCACGTTGTTCCATCACAGTTTCCACTAGAGGTGCGGTCGTTGTTCAATAAAAGATGCATTTTCCACGAAAGCTCCCCTTTCTGTTACCTGCGCGAAGCACACGTCGACATTCTTCACTTCCACTTTCCTAGAGTCAACCAAAAAACATTAATTTCACTCTGAAGCTCTCTCTCCCCCCTATCTCTCTCTCTCTCTCTGTGAGTGTGTGTGCCTATCTGTCGCAACCAATATTGTCCTTTCTCCTTTTCTACTCTAGAACTATACATACACGTGGTTCGAATTCATTGAAGTGAACGCAACCACCTGGTTTTACTAAACGTGCGGCTTCCTTAATAACAAATGGCCATTCCTCTTTACGTACGGCTGCCACCAGGACACGGAGATGGACAAAATGAAACGACTCGTCTTCGAATGGCAGACCTTCAAGGACATTGGCAATTTGGAAGGTCACATTAGGAAGCTCTCCACCTTTTTCAGGAAACACATTGGCAATGTCGATACCGGTGAATGTCGAGTTGGGATAGGCAGTAGCCATATCCTAAAAAGAAAAGAAAAAGGGTATGCATTTTGTTGAGGAAACGAGAAGAAAGCAGAAGGTGCCCCCAAACATCTCTCTCTCTCTCTCTGTCTCTCTATATTGCTCGGGGATAAAAGAAAAAGGTTTGTTACGTTACCATGATCCAGGTGCCTGAACCACATCCGATATCCAGCACCTGGGCACCTTCTTCAAAGGGGACATGGTCTTTGGCCTTGGATAAATAGTTGCTAAAAAAGAAAGAAAGTAAGAGAAAGAGAGAAGCAAAGAGTAAGCGGTATATTGGGGATGGAAGCTTTTTTGTCCGGCTCTCTTTTCCTTACCCTCCAAAGAGTTCCTTTGTGGCAAAATGAGCCTGATCATTTTGGAAGGTTTTTGTTATTTATCCGTTGTGGGTCTGGTATAAACGATATGATTTTCTTTTAAACCTACGCCTGTCAGTCTCATTTGTTCTTCTTCATCTTTGGGGAGCCAGTAAGAAGAGGTAGCCACATTATGGTATTTTCTTCCGGCTAAAACGGGCCCTTCTGTATCTTGTACATAGGTTGGATCGGTTGTTGCTGTCTGAGGTATTTCCGACATGCTTACTGCTCGCTTCGAATAACATGAGCCCATCTTTATAAAGAATTTTTTTTTATTTTTTCACTTGAGACTCACACAGAGATGCGGAGTACTCGAACAATATATACTCCTCCGCAAAGTGGTACAAGAAAACGGAGGATAAGAAACTTTTTTTTTTTTGGTTTCTGGTTTCCCCTTAATCATATCGTCTAAATTGTAACATGAATATGCTAGCGTGTTGCTTAAAAGGCATAGCCCATTGGCTTGAATCCATCTATTTTTCCTACGTGCACGCTTTTCAGTTCAATCTATTCACATCCTTTTTAATCGTTACTGATATGATGCTGACGTAGTGTCTTGTGAAATGCAAACTTCTCTGGTGACCCATCTTTATTTGGGCAACAGGGACCCGGTGCTCTCTCTCTTGCTCGCTCGCTCTTTCTCACTCTTCTACGGGTCGCACACTATGTCACAAAAAAATGTGGCCTTTTAAGTCCATATTTTACATACATCTATCGCATGCTAACAGTCCATCCGCATCACAAACTGCTCTATCGAGCGGGATGCGGCAGTCATGGCTACGCGGAATAAGGGGATTCTGTCGCTAAACACTCTATAGGAACCGGTCAAACGTGGTCATAGCAAATGATGCGAGCTGTGTTTCCGTTGGCGACGAAAACTGCTACCAATGTTTTTTGTTTATTAAGTTGTTGACAATGCCCTGCGTTTCTTTTTCTTATCCAGTAACTGAGATTCCGAGATCACATTGTCACACAGAGATTCTCATTGACGGTGATCATTCTGGAATTTTTCATAAATAGCCAGAGACCCTTCCTCAATCTGTCGCCGCGCCCTTTCGCACACTTCCTCCAAGGCTTGTTCTAGATCGTAGGTGGTGATAGCAGGTGCATCAATGTTTTTCCTCAAAGCAATCGTACCAGCCATCCTGTGAATCGTAAAACAAGTGTCAGAAACCAAAGAACTGCCCATTTCAAACCACGATAGAATCCAACGAACCGAAATAAACTTTCCAAGTCTGCACCAGAACATGCTTCGGTCTGATAAGCCAGCTTGTGCGGATCGACGTCTGTAGATACAGCCATTTTACGCGCAATGGCACGAATAATGTCGACGCGGTCTTCCAACGTAGGCAAACCAACATAGATGAGTTGGTCCAGACGTCCTGGACGCAGAATAGCGTCATCAATTTGATCTGGTCGATTGGTACATCCAATCACCACGACGCCCTGTCGCCCTTCGACACCATCCATTTCGTTCAGTAGCGTACTTAATACCCGCTCGTTAACACCACCGCCACTGTCACTAGACTCCCATCCTAAGGATTATATCAGAAAAAATTATTTCGGTCACAGTTCAAGGTTAACCTCGCCGGGCGCTAATAGCATCCATCTCATCCATAAACATAATACAGGGAGCAATACGTTTTGCCGTGGCAAACAGACTTCGTATTTTGCTTTCCGTTTCACCAAGGTACTTGGAAAATATTTCAGGCCTATTTTCTTCAGATTCAGAAAATAGCTGACATTTTTGCCTGGCTTGTTGGACTCACCCTCTAACCGAGATGACGTTCATCATGGCTTCAGATGCGAGTGCTTGCACGAAAGCAGTCTTTCCGCAACCTTCAACATGTAAATCCATGTCACTATATTATCTAAGCCAAACTAGTATTTACCGGATGGCCCATATAACAGTAATCCAGATGGTGGTTTGATTCCCAGTCGTTGAAATACTTCAGGACGTAACAATGGCGTCAGCGTTGCTTGTCTAATGCGTTTCTTGATCTGCTCATAGCTAATCCTTCAAGTCAGCAGTTGCCTAGTTCGCATGAGAATAGACCTACCCTCCCAAATCACTCCAATCTCTCTTCGGCAGCGACGATTCGACTTCCATTTGCTGTGAAGGACGGGAAATAGAAAGCGCATATTCAAAGTCTCCCCAAGAAATGAGATTTCTACGCGTTCTTAATCGAAGGACATAAAAGATGATAAAATAGACTAACCTCTGCTCTCTATCCGATGCAATCGTCAATTTGGCCAGCTTCTCTGATATGTCATTGGATGGTCGTCTCGCTTTTAATGCCGCGTTTCGACATACTTTATACAGATCGCGAGCTACGTACCCAGACGTGCGCTATGTATGAAGATGAATACGGACAAGTCATATTTCATTTCTCATTAGCCTACCATACTGATCTGCGTCGCATAATAATCGAGCATATTTTCCATAGGTTCTTGTGACTTCAAGTCCAGCGTTCGAAGCAATTCCTTGAGGATCACTTTTCTCTGTGGCCTAAATATCACGTCAAACCATGAGCGTAGCAAGGAAGGCATTACATTGTTGGAATGGGCACTGTGAAATGTTGTTGAAATATATCTGTTTTCCGTAACACATCCGCGAGATTCCTTAATTCTCTTGCAACACCAATGACACACACCTAGAGAAAGCAACGTTAGCTACGTGGAAAGTAAAATGACGACATACCGGATCCGTGTTACTGATGCGATTGATTTCGTATGCTAGGATATCTAAGATGGGAGGATTCTTGTCGGATCCTATGCCAAGGAGAATGAGTATCTTTTTTCTTAAGATATCTTTCGGTTTCTTATGTTACCGTTCTGTAATTCGTCAAGATCCCGTATAATGACTATGGAGGGCGCTGTTGAAATCGCCTTGTTCATGATAAGGTGCAAGGGATTGTAGTTGATCCACTCAGGATTGTCGATTTCCTCTTTCAGCGCTAGCAGCTGATGGATCGAGATACTGAATACAACATTCTGCAATACTCGACTAACTCGTCTGTATTTGATCATACCCTTAGATTTCTTTGATATGTCTGCCTGCATCCTTAGCAGAGATTTACCTAATGAGGGTCACCTTGCCGACGCCTGACACGCCGTGGACCAGGATGGCTTTGGCCACAGGAATTCCCAGAGCTTGGAAACTACTGGCGTCATAAGAGCCTCCTGAAGCAAAAAACAACCATAAGAATCATTGAATAACCTTTTACTTTAACTATTACTTACGAATGATATCCGCCAAACTTGTTACTAGCTCGTCCTCATAGGTCTCTTTGATTGGTCGTTCAAGAATAAACTCGAGGTTGCTTTGTTTTCTATCCACTTTGAACCGCGTTTTCTCATTCTCACCCGCGATCGAGCGTATAGTCACAGCAATGTCTCTTCCTCCAACTGTCCATTGGAAGCGATCACCCACCGATATCTATGACGATCAATAAGTCAGTCTCAGAATGGCGGCCATTGTGTCGCTTTGTTCTTTTACCGATTGGCCACCTAACCGACGCCGGCACATATCCGCATAGTCGGGTAGACCTGGTGCAAGCTGTGGATTCTCTGGCTTCCATTCAGTCGCAGCAATGGCTATCACGATCTTGGATGCCACACATGGATTCATTCCCGAGTAACCGAAAACAAAAGTCGTTGCTTTGGTGTCACGAATTCGGAGTTGTGCTCAGTAAAATAACCGCCATTTTTTTTATTATCGATGTTGACAGTTTTGTTGCATAACGTCATAAACTTGCAATCAGGCCCTATTGTAGCTTAGTAATGACAAGCTATTTGCATAGCTGTAACATTGAAATAATTTGACGTGGTACAACATAGAGCACAGATTAAGTTCGTATGGATCATTAGCAACGACCATCATGTTGGCTAAGCATTTTCAGGAGGTCGTTCAATATCCCATCAAGGGGAGATATATATTAATAAAGGAAAATTCATGCATTGCCATGCGCTAGAGTGTTGGAATAGACATACATGGTTGGCAAATTAAAAGAAGACGGATGATACGAGAAGTGCATGCGGGTTTTGGCATGTGCAACCCGGATAAATGAACTGAAAGTAAGTTAACTGTTTCTTTCTGTTCAATGCGGCGACCCAAAAAAAAACAGATATAAACCATTCATAGCAAATTGGAAAGGTTTCGATAGCAGAAAAGCCAATTGACCTTCTACAAAATTCCAGACTATGTTAATACATGCCTAAGTACAAATGCACATAAACGCTGCCTTTATTCTTGGTGCCATGTCACAAGCCAGAGTCTGATGCAGCATCAGCAAAAAAGAAAAATGCTTGGAATAGAGAAAAGAAGTGGACTTTAGACCAGGTATCTTTATGTAACAAAGATGTTCGAGGAATCGTTAAAGTAAGGTTCACGCCGCTAGTGTTCCTGATCAGATGGTTGGTAATTTCTATTATCGCCTCTCACTTCCATTACTAGTAGCTTGCATGATATTGGCGTCTATGCTTTCTGCGGCAATCATACGCTTTCTTTGTTCATACATTCCTGGACCCGTTCTTCCGATACTTTGCATGACATGGTTTATGTTGTCTCGAAAAGTACTTACCATATCACTGACAATGATATAGATCAATCGATCTACTTGTCTATTCCCTTTTTCTCTGCATTTGTCCCTTTTTAGGCTAGTTACGCCAGCTCTTGACATAATTATTGGTTCAATGTTTTTGTAAACTTGCCATCGTTATGCGGCATTCCTTATTGAACTTGTCATCCATCAATCCAAACAGTCTTAAACTACCCCATGAATTCTGTATATTGGCGATAGGTCTGGATGGACACTGTCAATTTGGCAGTTAATTCAGCAGCGTTACGCTCTCACATCGTTGACTTCAAGTCTTGTCAGCTGCGTATGTACTCTTCTATCGCCTACTGTGTTTCCAAGCTTGACTCTTCTGTGAGTAATCTCTATCCAGACTCGAGTAACATGGAATAGACATCATTGGATTGCGAGTTCAAGAAAAATCCTTATGATTGCACTTTCACTACAGTAAACTGTCTCCGCAGATCTCCATATAATCTCCATATAATCTCCATATAATCTCCATGTCTCCCTGTGTCTCCACATATATCCACTTTGTCTCCACGTTTCCCACGATACCTCGTCATGTTTGTAGTTGACCCAGCTGGTGTAGCACGCAATCTCCAAGATTGTTCCGAGTATCTACAACAATCTACTGGATTCTCAGGTGGCATTTCATACATACAGTCAAAAATTTGTGTCCATCGGATTATATAAAGAGAAGAAATCTCAATTTTCCCAAAGACTTTTTCCTTCTGTGTTAGGACACGACTGGAAGACAAAAGCACTTTCTAGTGACATAACAGGTGAACACATCCTCCTCGCAAATGTGCACGAATTGATAGACTTATCAAAAGTTGTGGTTGACTAGGTCATGGATAACTTTGATCTTCCGGATGACTTGTCATGGGGAAATCTGCCGACTACAATCAAACAGTTTAGATATTGGCTATTGTAGGGGAACTCACGTATGTTCTCTCTCGGAGCGTTCCATAATAACTAAAGAGCCAGAGTACTATTAAGCAAGTAGCTTCAACGGCGACAAGAGAAAATTAAGCGTGCGGTCCAAACGCAAACCAATCTGCAAGAGGATTAGAGCAATGGCAAGCTATCCAAAGTTTCTAATATATTTGACTAACTATCTAATGACCGGAGCAATCAAGGATTTCAAATGGCTTTATAACGGACAATAGCGAGCAAGAACATCATCATCAAGATGAAGAAAACGGACATTATCAAGGCGATGAAAAATGGTACAAACCTCACTGACAGTGATAATAACATCAGCGAGAAAATGTCGAAACAGAAGTTAGGCTACCTCCAGTTGGCAAACGAAAGGGTCAGAAACTTCAGGAATCAGCTGTTGGCCGTAGCAAAAAAAAAATACTACCTGTGATATTGCAAAAAAGTCGTTCAAAGCAATAAAATACTCTCCTACGCAAAATAATGTGGTTCTTTTATATGGGAAAACGTGAATCTTACAGCATAAACCGGTAAATAAATAAGTAAATAAACGGCAGATGACGTGGGACAAATTTTACAGAAATGGACCTAGCGATCTCCAGAAGTCTCCAGCATATCTCCACTTTTTCTCTAATAAAATCTCCAAATTACCTCCATTTACGTATTAAAATTGGAGATATTTAATCTGTTTTTGGAGAAAACCATAAATTCGCAGGGGATTTGTGGAGATTATTTTCCGTAGTGTTAATTTCCTCAACATGGCTGCAATCAATCATGATCTTTTCAGGTGTAGAAAGTCCAACATGTTTCAAAAACTGCAGCCATCGACAAAGTGGATATGCAGATTGATCAGTCGCAAAAGATATGCAGCAAGAACAACCATCACTCAAGGTTTCCATCCGTGTTCTCGGTCAGGGGCAAACACAATTACATCAGCAAAGCATAGATAGTCATCCCTATAATTTAGTAGATAATTATAAACGACCAAACGCCTAAAACAGTTAAGGATATAGAAAAAATACTAGCAAAACTGCTGTAGCTCACTCTGTTTGTTTCATGCAAAACGCCAGGGACCTGTATGATGTATGGAAAGACAATAGATAAGGGTAAACCTTGTTAAGCGTTCCATTTACAGTAACAAGTGATTATCATTAACGTAGATACTTTCGATTATTGAGTGTTACATAAGTTTTCAATAGCAACGTACAAAAGCCATTCGGACATTGTTATGGGATCGCGTCGCAGGACCGTCTTGAATGCAGCCGAATAAAACTGCTCTTTTGAAACAGGAGGAATTGCTCAAACCCAACTTCGAGCCAACGACGAATATGTAAACTGATTAAGAAAGTAGCACATTGTCGAGCTCTAGTATATTATTCAGCAACTGAACGAAATGTATCCTAGGGTGACAGTTCAGTTAGTATTCGCAGAAACGATGCCTATAATATGAAGCGAAGAACGCAATACCCTTAGCGGTTGTAATCTGAAAGCAAAAAATTGCAAACTTTTAAGTTTCCTAACAAATGAACAGTTCCGACCAGGTAGGTGCGTAAGAGGAGTGTTCTGATGGCCATATCGTCTTCTGCGGAGTGCCCGTCCCTCCGGTCCACTTTCGCCGCTTATATTGTTAGTTTTAATGGAAAAAAAAGAGGTAGCTTTTGGACGTTCTTTTAAACTTTTTGATGTTGAACGATTACAATGAATTATCAACGGAGTTATGCTGATCCCTCCTTATGGATAAGGTTCCTTCCATTACTTTACTGGACTGTTTTACTACGGTAAATTACGGTTACACTCACCGTCTTTGTCCAGTTGTCAGCAGCTGTTTTTTGTACCATCTATATAAACCAGCTTAGTTACCAAATGTACTGGATTACAAGCATCTTTTTCTTCGTATTATTGGATTTCTAACAGTAGATCCAAGTAAAATACCATTATTTGCGCAGTTTTTTGTTGAACTTAATGCTACCATCTGGGAATATTATAAGCTTTGATCTTTTTCTAATGCGTTTTCCTTGTCTCATCACGTTGGCTTAGCATAATATATTCCATTTATAGTATATATACATATGTTATTGAAATAGGTATGGTTTGTTTCTTTGGTAAACAAA
Organism: Apophysomyces trapeziformis B9324; assembly: GCA_000696975.1. Taxonomy (NCBI): domain Eukaryota; kingdom Fungi; phylum Mucoromycota; class Mucoromycetes; order Mucorales; family Mucoraceae; genus Apophysomyces; species Apophysomyces trapeziformis. The sequence continues at coordinate 759 of JNDP01001378.1, read as the reverse complement.
GTGAACTATACAAACAAAAACGCGAGACTGGCATAATGGCACTGGACTCAAGCGAAAATGTGAGTTCAATTAAAAGGTAAGGGGTTCGGAGGATGGATCCGAAAAGAATTATGCACATAGCAACCAGGCTTGCCTCGAGCATTGATTTGCTTAATGACATTTCTGCAATTTTTCTAAACACAGTTTGTTACTTGCCATGAGGACCCTGAAGAGATTCTTGAGAACTCATATCCTGTTGCTTTACTACGCATGCATTCAGTGTTCCTGAACTGGTTTTTTAGGGAACATGGCATTCCATGCAATTACTTGTAAGTGCATTTAAAAAAGCAGCTAATGACTTTTTGCGTTCCCTCTTGTCGACTCATTTCATATAGAAGCTGAAACAATAACTGAGTTATAACTATGTTTATTGTACCATTTGAATGAACTTTTCGCTATGTTATATTACGTTCTGCGATTTTAATCGCAAATTTCATTGGCCAAGCAGCCAACAGACACCGAAAGGGCTCCGTGACCGAAAGTGAGCTGTCTGGATTTGAATTTCACGTCCCAAAAAAAAAAATTGTCCCAATCTCAAGTTAAAATACTTGCCGGTCCTGCGACAAAGATTTGAAAAATCCGATGAGCTAAAGTCATTTGGGACAGACCCATACCCCAACGAAAGTTAACCGACCTGTTGTTATGGACGACATGGCGCAGGGCAGCACCAGCAATCAACTCACAGATGACCGTGTCAACCAACTGTGTCAGATCAGCGCT